>CAJNDS010002789.1:75000-276884 GCA_905221605.1 Symbiodinium natans | reverse complement strand
ACGCCTCTGCGAGGTAGCTTTGCTGCTGGCCGACGCTGAGCAGATTTGCAAATAGATGTTTGACACTCTCACGCGATGATTTCGCTTGATTGGCTGCGGCGCCGGTGCGCTGCAAATTGATAAATTCTGGAGCCGCTTTGGTGCGTCTGTTGTTTGGGCTCCGTGCATTCCCGTAATTCGGGGTGGTGGTGGGTCTTTTCCAGTGGGAGTGCATGGGGCCTTTGATTCCGCTGGACTTGTCTGCGGCTCCCGGATGGGAAGAGCATAAGCCTCTTTGATTTATTTTTTGGGGGCAGAAGTCTCTCTTTCAATTTTTATTCTGAATTCCTGTGGGGGATTCATGTATTCTTTTCGTGATGAATATAAGTTTCTCCTATAGAGTTTTCTAAGTGGAGCTTTTGGGCGCAGAAGTCGCATACACTGAATTCAGAAAGGTTCTGAATTGGTGCTTTTGGGCGCAGAAGTCGCTTGCACTGGTTTCATCCAATCATATCTAGATTTCGTTTTTCAGGAGAATGCAAGAGACTTCAATTATGATGAAGGCAAAGATCATAAGGTAGTGATCACAAATCCAAAGGCAAAGGTCAAATAATAGCCGAGGTCCAGAAGGCAACAAAATATAATCCCAATCCTAAATTCGGTCACGAATCCAAATACGAACCAGCCCCAGAATAAACCCATTATATCCCAGAATAAACCCATTATACAGAATGAACAGACACGAACCGAACACGAAACAGACACGAACCGAACACGAACCAGACACGAACCAAACACGACCCAGACACGAAAACCAGACACCAACGAACCAGACACGAACCAAATACGAACCGGACGCGAATCGGAATAAAAGAAATAATTCACTCTTATTTCTTGCCAAATTCTATAAAGTCTTATTTATATGAAAATTCATTAGATGATGTGCATAAAATAAAAATTCCTCAAGAAATATTCCATATATAATAAGGTATCGATATTCGGATTATATTTATCCTATATTTATTTATAATAATAAACCGAGATCATAGCGCTGGACAATTTTCTCAAAGCGTTGCCTCAGGCAATCCATGTGGCTTTGCGAAAGCTGGAGACAAGTAGTATGGCCCCCCTTGCACTTGTCTGGCCACGACATCATGAGATAAAAGCATCTAACCGCCGCAGCGCAACAACAAAATGGTATTGGATATCTTGAAGATTTCCGCTACAGGATCTTGTGCTTGCACTGGTACGCTCTGGAACGTGCCGTTTGCTTGGAAGACCACTGCCTTCAGCGTGTAATCCTGAATCGCTTCTGCAGGCACTCCAAAACTTGCAAACAGAAGCGCCAGCTGCGATCCCAGTGACTCCTGCGTGTCCAACACACGAACGGTGTTGATAGGATCCAGGCTTCCGAGCACAAATAATAAGTCCTTTAAAGGGGCCCTTTTCATCTCCCTCATTCGTGCGGTTAACAGGTTCATGATGACACGGGTGAACAAGACACAGGATTTTAAGGGATTCTGGAGAAGGTTGTAGCGTTCACCCTGGTCTGTGAGGAAGTGCATGAGTCTTTTAATGGTGGATTCTCAAGGTGAACGAAGTGAATACATGAGCTACATTTGTAATGAAATGAACGTAGTGAATGTTAAGCACGAAATGGAGTGAATGTGTGAACGAAGAACCCAACCTTGTAGCTCCTAGAAAGTACTGTGTCCCTTCCTTTCATCATTAGTAAAGATTTCTATGGAAAGATATTAATTCTCTATCTATATCTTCTTCAAATTCATTTCGGCTTCTCTTCTTTCTCACATCCAGATAATGCAGTAGAAGCATGTGGATTACTTACTTCTTTATATATAGTACCTGAATGGTATTTCTTATGCCAATATGCTATGTTAAAAGCTGTACCAAATAAAAATGCAGGATTCATTATCTTATTTACTTCTATTTTCATCCTATTTTACTTTATGAGAAGTCTTTCAATGTCATTCTATTTTATCATTAAGACGTCCAGACTTAATGGTTTTTATCTGTGCTTTTGGTTTCTTTCACTTTTTTCTTTTATTTGGATAGGTGGTCAATTTCCTGTAGACAACTTTCTATCTTATGGTCGTATCTTGACATTACATTATTATCTTCTTATTTTCTGGTGTGTACTTCGTTGTGTTCTTTCGCTCAGTATATTCGCTCTTTCACACACTTCGTACTATTATTCTCAAACCTTATGCAGAGGTATAGAATGCGCTTTGGAGTCGCCATGTGCAACGAGGGTTTGCAGGTGAATTTCTTCACGAATCCGAAGGTGCCTCGATATGCTAAATAGCTCCTCGACTGAAACGTGTCCAAAGCCTTAACACCCAAAGTCCTAAACCTAAACCCAATAGCCACGAAAGTCCTAAACACCTTATAAGCCCTTCCCCTTATCCTATAAACCCTAAACCCTAAACCGCCCAAGCCCTAAACCAAAGGCTTGTGGCTGGCCCCGCAGAGTGCCTAGTATGGGCCATTCAATGGGGGGGGGGGACATTCAGGTACGTGAGGGCGCCTGCACTCACACGCCTGATAATTCACTCTTATTTCTTGCCAAATTCTATAAAGTCTTATTTATATGAAAATTCATTTGATGATGTGCATAAAATAAAAATTCCTCAAGAAATATTCCATATATAATAAGGTATCGATATTCGGATTATATTTATCCTATATTTATTTATAATAATAAACCGAGATCATAGCGCTGGACAATTTTCTCAAAGCGTTGCCTCAGGCAATCCATGTGGCTTTGCGAAAGCTGGAGACAAGTTTTATGGCCCCCCTTGCACTTGTCTGGCCACGACATCATGAGATAAAAGCATCTAACCGCCGCAGCGCAACAACAAAATGGTATTGGATATCTTGAAGATTTCCGCTACAGGATCTTGTGCTTGCACTGGTACGCTCTGGAACGTGCCGTTTGCTTGGAAGACCACTGCCTTCAGCGTGTAATCCTGAATCGCTTCTGCAGGCACTCCAAAACTTGCAAACAGAAGCGCCAGCTGCGATCCCAGTGACTCCTGCGTGTCCAACACACGAACGGTGTTGATAGGATCCAGGCTTCCGAGCACAAATAATAAGTCCTTTAAAGGGGCCCTTTTCATCTCCCTCATTCGTGCGGTTAACAGGTTCATGATGACACGGGTGAACAAGACACAGGATTTTAAGGGATTCTGGAGAAGGTTGTAGCGTTCACCCTGGTCTGTGAGGAAGTGCATGAGTCTTTTAATGGTGGATTCTCAAGGTGAAATACATGAACTACATTTGTAATGAAATGAACGTAGTGAATGTTAAGCACGAAATGGAGTGAATGTGTGAACGAAGAACCCAACCTTGTAGCTCCTAGAAAGTACTGTGTCCCTTCCTTTCATTATTAGTAAAGATTTCTATGGAAAGATATTAATTCTCTATCTATATCTTCTTCAAATTCATTTCGGCTTCTCTTCTTTCTCACATCCAGATAATGCAGTAGAAGCATGTGGATTACTTACTCCTTTATATATAGTACCTGAATGGTATTTCTTATGCCAATATGCTATGTTAAAAGCTGTACCAAATAAAAATGCAGGATTCATTATCTTATTTACTTCTATTTTCATCCTATTTTACTTTATGAGAAGTCTTTCAATGTCATTCTATTTTATCATTAAGACGTCCAGTAGATTTAATGGTTTTTATCTGTGCTTTTGGTTTCTTTCACTTTTTTCTTTTATTTGGATAGGTGGTCAATTTCCTGTAGACAACTTTCTATCTTATGGTCGTATCTTGACATTACATTATTATCTTCTTATTTTCTGGTGTGTACTTCGTTGTGTTCTTTCGCTCAGTATATTCGCTCTTTCACACACTTCGTACTATTATTCTCAAACCTTATGCAGAGGTATAGAATGCGCTTTGGAGTCGCCATGTGCAACGAGGGTTTGCAGGTGAATTTCTTCACGAATCCGAAGGTGCCTCGATAAGCTAAATAGCTCCTCGACTGAAACGTGTCCAAAGCTCTGACACCCAAAGTCCTAAACCTAAACCCAACAGCCACGAAAGTCCGAAACACCTAAAAGCCATTCCCCTTATCCTATAAACCCTAAACCCTAAACCGCCCAAGCCCAAACCAAAGGCTTGTGGCTGGCCCCGCAGAGTGCCCAGCATGGGCCACTCAATGGGGGGGGGACATTCAGGTACGTGAGGACGCCTGCACTCACACGCCTGATGTCCCTCCCATAGGCATGGTGCACCTTCGCATGGCTTCTTCACAACTACGGCTCAACCCGTTGCATCCGTCTCAGTGATGGGCGTCGGCTTGTGGCTCGATCCAACTGCTGCACCCTTTCTAAGCATTTGTCAAAGCGGCTGGAACAGCAAGTCACTTGGCAGAATGTGGAGAAATGCTACCGCCTACGTCTAATCGGGAATCATGGAATTAAAAGGTAAGTGCACAAGCATCCCATTGCAGAAAGCCGAATGCCTTAAGCCGTGCCAATACGTGGCCTGTCGGCCTGCTTTATTGGGTTATTTAAGGGCAAGTCATCCTTCTTACACCAGAATTAACAGAAGGTTCTGAAGGCGCAGCATGTGGGTTAGCACAGCAACCTGGCTTTAATGCGTTTGTCAGAATTTTGCTTTAAGGCTTGGGCACCGCCAGTATCAAGAGTTTAGCGGCGCGTGCTGCATTTGGAGAGATATGCGCTTCTTTGTTATGGCAGGCTTTTCTTCCAGAAGTACTCTTACTCCGAAATTGTGTTGCCACGTCGTATAGACACGGTTTAAATCGTTCCGCCAAAGTTGCAAGCGTTCAATAAAGAACAGCTGGAACTTCTGCGTACGCGGCATCCTTGGCGCACCCAGTTGCCAAAAGCAGGTAAAAGAGGGATAGCTAACTGCAGGACCCATAATCTCCATTTTGCAAGGATCAACAACATTTGAACTTTTATTACCTCTTTTAAGAATGCTCTTGTTAGCACAGCGCCATTTTAAGGCAAAATCTTTTCTGAGAGACAAAAGAACTTTATTGTTTCTCTGGAAAAGGCGTTCTTTGTTGCTGAGAAAAAAAATGGCTATCGAGAGTGCATGGAGAGTGTGAAGAGTGCTCTGCTTCTGAAAAAACACAAACTAAATTTAGTTCTTGGAAAGATAACACGGGCTACTTCTGCGAAAAGCTGTCTCATTTTGGAAGAACAAGGCTGTCCCGGACAAAACAAAGAAAATACTAACTAAGAAATGCAATTTTACAGCATGATTCACCAAGAAGAAACCTCTTAGTCCGTTCTGCAGGGAAAGAGGAAGGGAAAGAAGCAGAGACAACAAGAAAAGAGGGAAGTCCTTTTGTTACGGCAGGTTTTCCTTCCAGAAGTACTTGCGCCGGAAATGTGTACCGCCCATTGGGCAGCCCTTAAGGGGCTTACCCAATCCAAGCATCCAACCAAGCAACGCCTTAACAGCTTCTGGTCTAAAATGTACTGCCACGGCAACCCCAAGGAGCCTGCCCTCGGCCCTTGCAGCTGCCCTTCCAGTTCCGGGAAGAAGGTGCTGTGAGGCCATTCGAACAATGTGGCGTTTAGCCAAAGCCTTAATGGCACGGCGTGTAGGAGTCCCCATCCCAACTGGCATCCCGGCGGAAGGTCGTTGAGGAGAAGTGACGCAAGCCTGTCTGTTGCCTGTTAAGAGAGTTAGTATGAAGGCCAAAAAATCAGATAAGCGTGCTAAAACGCCCTCTACACGGTATCGTCCGCGACACCTTGATTGGGAGGGTCCATGGCAATGAAGTGCTGCGGGCCGGAGTAAGGGTTTGACTGCTGTCTGGTAGTCTTTCCCCTCTGAATCGGTAGCTGTTGCTACTTGCAGGCTTCCTCCCTGGGAAACTAGGAGGGCTCTGCTGACTGCGGCCCCAGGTTCTTCTTGGGTATGTGGCCGGACTGAGCACAGTTGTGCGCCTGGGTGTTGGGAACTCTGGGTCGGTCTTTCAATAATCGAACCGCAAGTTGTGTTTGGCTGTTGCTCGGGGTTGCTCCACTGGCTGACCACCATGGAGTGCCCTGGGCTGGTCTTGCATCCGCTGTTCTTGCTGTCAAGTCCCCACGGGCTGACCACCATGGGGCGTGCGCTGGCCTTTCCTCTTGCTGCGGGCCAGAGTAAGGGTTTGACTGCTGTCTGGTAGTCTTTCCCCTCGGAATCGGTAGCTGTTGCTACTCGCAGGCTTCCTCCCTGGGAAATTAGGAGGGCTCTGCTGACTGCGGCCCCAGGTTCTACTTGGGTATGTGGCCGGACTGAGCACAGTTGTGCGCCTGGGTGTTGGGAACTTTGGGTCGGGCTTCAACAATAGGGCCGCAAGTTGTGTTGGCTGTTGCTCGGGGTTGCTCCACTGGCTGACCACCATGGGGTGCCCTGGGCTGGTCTTGCATCCGCTGTTCTTGCTGACAAAGTCCCCACTGGCTGACCACCATGGGGCGCGTGCTGGCCTTGCCTCTCCTCTGGGAAAGTTGGCCAGTCTGTACCTTCCCTTTTCGCCACTGTGTGCCTGGTACCTGCCCGTGTTGGTCGGTAACTTCGCTGTCCTTCTTCGATTTACAGCTTTCCGTGCTGACCTTCGTTGCACCAGTGGCTTCATGATGGTGGTTTTGATGATCTGGCAAACTCTCGCATTTTGCGACTCCCCCGCATGCTCTGCGCTGCTTGATTACACCTGGTTTTCTGTGACGACTTCGAGTACTGAGCGCGGGGGACACCTAGACGTTTGGCGCTTTTGGTTTTGGCGGGTTGCTGCGGGTTTTTGTGGTTGTGTTTGGTGGTGTTTTTGGTGTGTGCTTGCTTTGGTTTTCGCGCCTGCGACTGTTTCACCTCTAGTGTTGAGACCCACAAGGACGGCCTACTGCGCTGCTGATGTAGTAAAGAGGCGACGGTTCAAAAAAAAAAAGTCTGCATGCTCGCAGTAGTCTTGGCAGACACTCCAAGGACGGGCGGTATTCAAAATGCCAAAGCGGTCACTGTTGTCATAACCAAGACCGGCAGTGAACCACGTGCCGGGAGGGTCAGCCAGTTTGCCCCATGGTGATCAGCCAGTGGTACAGGCCACAGCCAACAGTGCAGCGTAGAGACGCTCGGTGTTCACCGAACTGAATTCTTCCCCATGGTGATCAGCCGTGGGGATGTCCAAGAGTAGCCAAGGCGACCGCAGTGATCGGCAACCGAGACATGCGGGAGACCACCAGTGCCGACCCCTCCCGCAGGAGGGTGAGCCTATTTGCCTCAGCCTGTGGGGTCTTCTGCATGGGCCACAGCCAACTGCCCAGTGCAGCGTAGAGGCACACGGTGTTCGCCGTTCTGAATCTTCTTATTCCATGGTGATCAGCCAGTGGGGTTACTGAACGCGTGGGTCTTATTAGTAGTCCCGCCGCCCCTTTTGGTTTTGGTTGGTTCTTGTTTTGTTTTTTGGTTGGTTTTGTTGGTGGTGTTGTTTGTCCTTCTTGTTCTTCTGCTTCTCACGGCGATCCGTTTTTCACACCTGGCTGCGAGACCCACAACTGATGTAGTAAAGAGGCGCCCGCTTTCAAAAAAAAACATTCGACGAGCTTGGACACTGTGCGCGTGGAGTCTTCTGAGCAGTTTCGCCCGTTCTGATTTGTCGGTTGTTTCTCGTATTGCTTGGTTGGTTGGGTGGTTTCTTCTTGGTCTTCTGTGCCGTTAGACTGTGCAGCGCCAGTGGGGTGGCAGGGCAGGTGGAGGAAGCGTGGCAGGGGGCGGAGCAGTGCGGAAGGGCAGAAATGCGCGGGTTCAAGTTTGCACCTAGATTGCTGAGTCGTTGTTGAGTTATTGTCAATTGAGTTCGCAAAGTTGAACGTTTTTTGGAAGTGAGTTTTTTCTCTTTCCCAAAAAAAAACTCCCACGGACCAGCAGCTAGTGCTTATTTCGCGCCTTGCAAGGCAAGATGCGCTGAAAACAAAACCTCAGTTCCTTCCCAAGAGTTGTCGGGGAAGCCGAGTTGCTAAAGAAGATCAGATTTTTTGCAGAGACTTGTGGCCAAAGTCCGTATACTATTCTGGTAAAGTCTCACAATCGACTGCTCTTAGCGTCTGAAACGCTTGTGAGACTCCATCTGCAACGCTTATGAGAAGACTGCCAGATGAAGCCAGTGCACTGGTCAATGTTGCCTCCGCGTGACCTCGTGAACAATGAAGCCGAGTCCTCGAAGCGGTTATAGAAGAAGTGGCAGTGGTCGTTGTATTCTCATTGGCAAGCCTCAGCGCACGTATTGCGCTCCATCATGACTCCTCATGACTCAACACTGACTCAACAATGATTCAATGTGACTCAATAATGATTCAGTTTCAGCAGGGCGGAGTGCAGGGCAGCAGTGGCAGAAGCAGCAGGGCGGAGTGGCAGGGCAGCAGAGAGGGGCATGGCAGCAGTGTAGAGCGGGCATGGCAGGGTAGCAGTGGCAGAGCAGTTGTGGCAGAGCAGCAGGGCAGCAGTGGCAGGCAGCGCGGAGTGGCAGGGCAGCAGTGCGGAGTGGGCAGGGTGGCAGGGCAGCAGTGGTAGGGCAGCTGTGGGAGGACAACAGTGACAGGTCGAGATCGGTTTGATTCCGGGGTTCGCTCGGTTTGATTCCGGGGCTCACTCGGTTTGATTCTGGGGCTTGTCCGGTTTGCATCAGGACTGCCGATCGTCAATGTTATTCTTGAGAGTCTCTGCAGTGCTTCTGCATTATACTGCAGTTTGCAGCGCGTTTTACGATTTGCCACTGTTCTTCGCGATGCTGCTGGAACGATGCTTATCAGGCGGGACGGTGGCAGAACGGACAGGGTAGCAGAGTGGCCAGGCGGAAGTGCAGAGCAGCAGGAGTGGCAGGGCAACAGTGACAGGTCGAGACTATGATTCCACGGCTCGCTCGGTTTGATTCCGGGTTCGCTCGGTTTGATTCCGGGGCTTACTGGGTTTGATTCCGGGACTTGCTCGGTTTTGCGTCAGGACTGCCGATCGCCTGCGTCGCTGAGTGCATCGTTCTCAGGGTGAGGGACCAGTTCGACGAGGAATTGGAAAACCTAGTGTCAGCAACGTGTTGTTGTGTTCTTCACGCCGTGTGGTTTGCAGTGCTTTTACGATTTGCCTCTGTTCGTCGCGATGCTGCTGTAACGGTCACTACGTGTCAAACAAGCTCGATTGCAAGATCCGCGCGTCGTAACGGGTCACTACGGGTGGGAAAAGATTGGATCCATCGGGCGGATGCGTGTCACACCGTAAAAAGTTCTATCTTGTGTTTCTAATCCTATTCAAAATCTGTATTCTCAGATTTGATGTTTCTATTTTGTTTGCTAGTTTTGTTGCGCGTAACTGCTGGTTAGCCTCAATGCCGTTGAGTGGCGAATCCTTCCTGTTTCGCTTGCCTCCAGTCGCCGTTGCTGTCTGTGTGAGACACTGATCAGCGACAAGGGCCATAGCGATGAGTGGTGTCAGACTGCAGTGCAAAGCAGTGCGCCCTTCATCGCTGACGCTGCACCCGCTAAGCTAGCGGTAATCGTGTTTATAGCGTCTTCGAGTTTTTGAAAGTGCTAGGGCATTTTCTGTCGAGCCTAAGAAAAACATCCTTGTGCCATGCTTTAAACCGCGCCTTGATGACACCGCTTGCGTGAGAATCAGTCCGCGCCGGTTCAAGATGCCGAAGCCGATCACAGCACAAGGGTGCAGTCAGCATGCAACGCATCAGCTCCTTAGTGCAGCACTGAAGATTGGCATGTCAGCTTCGGCATAAAATTTTGTCCCACCCGCCCACCCTTCGACTCAGCCGAGTCTGCACTGCGTGGCTTGTGCCCCCTTCAGGCCTCCTGGCCTTGTGGGACCCGGGTCCATCCAAGGTCCTGTGACCTGCAATCTGCCCCTCATGACATATGTCTCACCCTTAGCTCGGCATGGGGCCGACACAGCAGCTGTCGCCCTATCGGGAAAACTTAGCGATGCGCGGGACTGACGCAGCAGCTGTCACCCTGCCGCCAGTTTTTGGATATCAGCCATGCCCGACGACATGACGTTACCCTGTCGGGCCAAGCGTCGGCCTGAAAACTTTGGCGTACTCCGGTCCAGCGTTCCATTCTTCTGGCACCTCTGGTGCTCCCGGTTTCAGCTGATCTGGATCTGCTTCCCGCCAATGTGAAAAAGTGTCCGCGCGTCGCTTTCTTCGCATTCCCTTAATAATATGCATTCGTAACGGACTAGTGTTTGCTGTGAACGTGGATGTACTTGTACACGTATGTTTGCAGCTAACACGCAACGGCAAGTATGCACTTAACGCATCCGCCCGCCCGGCAGCTCTGGCTCCGAGGTTAAGTGCTTACTGCCTGTCCGTTCGACTTTGAAGCACCCACCGCCGTCCCCTATCTGACCATCCCTCTGTCTTCCTTGCCGAACTCCTGTCCTCGCTGTGGCCTGTTCTTGTGGCGGTTTCTGATCGATCAAAGCATCGGTTCAGATTCCGTCGCTTAAGTGATGGCTCCACGCCCTGCCTCTAGGACAAGCCTAGGTAGATTGCCTTCTTATGCTGGAGCCGGCGTACTCCGGTCCAGCATTTCATTCTTCTGGCACCTCTGGTGCTCCCGGTTTCAGCTGATCTGGATCTGCTTCCCGCCACTGTGAAAAAGTGTCCGCGCGTCGCTTTCTTCGCATTCCCTTAGTAATATGCATTCGTAACGGACTAGTGTTCGCTGTGAACAACAAGAGAAAAGGAGCACAGATCATGACATGTGCACGGAGGCAAGAGACCTATTTCCGAAACACAGAAGAAGAGAAGGATGACAGACAAAACAAAAACAATACTACCAGACTTCTCACCCAGCGTCTGCTCTGAGCTTTTGTGGACAGGTTGACGCTCTTCGGCGATTGGACACTGTAGAGCTCAGGCTTGCCATCGTCTTTGAGCACCAGCCTCCTTGCCACGAGGTCGCAGTCTACCTTGAAGGTGTTGATGCTTTCGATGCCCTCGCTCTTCACGTGAACGGTGTAGGCTGTGTGAGCTATGCTTGGGACTAAGAACATGACTTGCACATCAACTGCTTGAGCATTCTTCACGGTGTCAAGCATCTTGTCGATGCCGTTGCCGATGATATAGAGACCCTTGTGTTTTGCGTTCTTGTAGTTCGTCATGCGATTGAAGCGCTGCAGGTGGTTGTTGATATTTCCTCTGACTTTCACGCCCTCCAGAACGAACCTCTCCCCACCAATTTCTAGTGCAATGTCTGGATTTCCTTCACCCTTCCGAGATTTCTTTGTGGAAACAGGCTGGTACCTCATATCTTTCAAGGTGGTGCAAATCGCCTCGTTGTACTGCTCCTCACTCGGAAGACCGTCCTTCGCCAGCTCAGATGTGTCTGCTTCGAAGCTCACAACCTTGGAGAAGAGGAGGTATGGCAACGCTCGCATCAGTAGGTCTGCACAGTGTTGGGGTTTGTTGTGAATGAGGCAAACTTGCAAACTTTGCTTCTTCTTCAGATTGTAGAAATAATACGAGGCAAGGAAAGGATTTGCTGCTCGGTATTCTGTGTCTTCATTCATCCAATCCAGCTTCTGGAACTCTCCCTCTGCGCCACTGCGTTTGGGAACCACGAACCCGTAGATGGTCAGGTCTCTCCGGATATGCTGCGGCAATGTTTTTGAGCCCTGGCACAAAAGCTCTGCAAACTCTCTCGGCACGTTGCTCACGTCTTTGTACCATTGACCCTCACTGCACGGCTCTGGCGCAGGTGCCCCAAAATCTCTTCGTCTGCGCAATTCCAATCTCCTCCAGCGTAGCTATTCCGCACAGACCCTACAGTCTTCTGGAAATCCCAGCTTTCCCCAATGCTCTGCTTGCTCTGCACCCAGCGCATTGCTGCAATGAAGATTCCCCGATGTCCGCCACAAAATTGCATGAAGAACTCGATGCTTTTTTGGTCCAGCCTAACGCCGGCTTCCTCCAGCTGAGTCTCCAGCTCTTGCGTGTAGCTCAAAAAAGGTGTCCACATGTACTTCTGTGTGATTTCACCGGGTGTTGACACAAATCAGGGCTGATGCATTGGAAGCGTCCTCTGAAGCTGAGAAGAGCAGAATCCTTGGTCGATAGGCTCCACTGCTCTTGAAGAGGGCTGAGCATAGCTGTTGTGACGCAAGAAGCGTGTGAGCCTCGTCGTACAGAAGGATCAAGTTACAGCATTCCTAAAGGCTAAATCATTTCTGTCGATGTTGTTGGCAATCACCTTCTCGATGGTTTCTACAGTCCCCATCTCCCAAGAAGATTGCTTCCCTCCACCAGTAAAAGGCACATTGACGTATTGGGGAGACTGACGTGCCAGTTCTTCCGCCAGTGTTGTCTTGCCGGTGGCTACGCCTCCGCGGATGAAGACAAAATCATGGCCTCCTTCAAACAACTCATCAGCCTTCTTGTTGTAGTCTTTCAGAGACAGGAAAACGTGCTCTTGCGGATTTGCTGCCTTGCTGGGTGGTATGCGAGACGTTTTGGTACTAGCATTACGGACTTCTGCTTTCAATCTCGTCGGAACTCTTCCGTTAAATCTAGTGAGAGGCTGGAATGGCTTGCACCCTCCGCCAATAAAGGTCAAACGATCGCGCACACCGCCAACGCAAAGCGTCGCCCGCCTCATGGGAAGATAATGAGGTTTCTCTAAGGTCACGTCTCCCATACGACCTTAATACATGCAACACTGCAACACATTGCCCTCTTACAAATTGCTTGCTGAATGTTGCAGTGATGAACATGTACTCAACGGATTTGAGCCAGCTGAGAAGTGGAGTGGAGCAACTGCATGCGACTAATCTTCCAGCTGCAGCCGATTTCATTTAGAAGCCTTGCCTCTGGCGCGCGCAATCCAACAGAGATCGCGCGCGGTCATTATTGAGTCGAGGACGAAAATCCCGTTTGAAACAAACCCGAGCTTTTTTCCGCCTTGTAGTGTCCGTTGTGACCGTAGTGACCGCGTTGTGACCGTAGTAACCCTGTTGTGACCGTAGCAACCGCGTTGTAACCGTCCCCGTTGTGACCGTAGCAACCGCGTTGTGACCGTAGTACCGTAGTGACCATGGTGACCGCAAGAAAATGGATTTTACAAAAACCGGAGTGACCGTAGTGACCGTGTTGTGACCGTAGTGACCCCGTTGTGACCGTAGCAACCGCGTTGTGACCGTAGTGACCGTGGTGACCGTGGTGACCGCAAAAAAATTGATTTCACAAAAAAAACCGTAGTTACCGCAGTGACCGCGTAGTGACCGTAGTGACCAAAAAGTTAATTGGTTCATAATGTTGTGACCGTAGTGACCGTGGTGACCGCAAAAAAATTGATTTTACAAAAAAACCCGTAGTGACCGCGTAGTGACCGTAGTGACCGCAAAAAGTTAATTGGTTCATCATATCTCCGTATCCCACACACTTTAGGGGCTGATGGGGAGTAGAGAAACTTCTTTTGAAGAGTGTCGAGGTTACAAATAAGCTGATTGTACAGTGGACCGAGACGATTCATCGTTTTGGAACGTATGTTCATGCTGTTGTCTGTCCACACTCAAGCTCAAAGGCCAGGGCCTAGCCCAAAATGAGATCTTCAAACTCTGCAAGCCTTCTGCTGCAGTTCCTTGGCTCCAAAGCAGTTCGGAGCCATGGCAAAGGGTCTGCATAGGGCTGCATGGTTTTGTCTGTGGCTTGGCTTTGCCACCTGCCAACCTTCCTGCCAGGAAGTAGATAGCCTGGTTTTGGAGGTGGAGGAGGGTGATGCGAGCGAGAGCGATGTGCAGCAGCTGCTATCTTGCCGGCTTGATTGTCAGATTCTGATACCTCTGGGATGCAGCCTTTCAGAAAACCAAACTTTGCCACTGCTGAGGCAAGCAGCCACAAGCCTGAGCTGTTCAAATTACGAGAATTTGACCGAAACTTCCCTGGAGCTCTGGTTAAACTGTGGTGGAGACATCCACTGGGAAGACGCCGCAGGCAATCCGCTCTTGGACCTCCTGAGAAACAGAGAGGCCCGGAAATTTTGGAACCAGCAAGCAACCATCGAGGCAGCTGTGGCACACACGGTGTCAGACTGGCGTGCTTGGGTGATTCCAATCTCAGCCGCCTTCTTGGCCTTCTTGGAGGTCTGCGCGGAGCGCTACGGCTTCCGGAGGTGCAAAGACCAAGAAGCACCTGGCAGTGAGGCCAAGGAGGACCCTTTCCTGGAGGGGGCCAAGCTCTTGGTGAGTGCGGCTTTTCGGAAGCATAACATCTTGGTGTCGCTCTGGCGCTTCCTGGAAGTCAGTACTTGCATCTTCTGGTTTGCGCTGGTCTTGCTTATCGTGCACTGGGGCTGGTGGCCACCCGTCTTTGTTTCTGAGCTCCCCTCATAATTTGAACAGCGGTCCCAGCAGTCTCCAGATGCGCAAGACGGCTGTGCTTCAGGGCTAGTCTGGGCAATGTAGGGGGACTATACAGCCCGAAAGGATCCCAGTGGCCGGGATGATGTACCTGCTGCCGGCCTTCCGCATCTATGGATGGAAGGAGGTCATGAAAGCCCCGACCCTGGCGATGGTGACCCGAACCTTTGGGGGCCAGGTTTCGGTGATCCCCAAAGTTCATGGCATAGGGGTCTTCTCAATTCTGAGGGTTCTTTAAACTTAGCAGGTCGCCGCCCTGCTGCGCACGTCAGCTCTCTTCGGCATCTTTTCTTTCATCTATGGAGGACTCTACTGGAAGGCCGGCAGGTTGACAAGTCTGGGTTGAGGGTTCAAGGCCTCAATGTCATGCCATGCTTTTAATTTCATGTGGGGACGAAAAACACAAGTTTTCCTGAAATAGGTTTGTCAATCAAGCTGCAGCAGCTCCCAGGTGCTCATCCCTGACTACATGATTGACAGATTCTCATTCCTGATCAACCCTCTTGTTATCAGCTGGTCGAAGCAGAAACTGGGTCATTATCAGCAAGCTTTCGCATTCTTATTGTTGATGCCGCAAGTGTAGACTGCTGTTTCATTCTTCCCCGAAGCATTGATGCAGGAAAGAAAACATGCTTCAAAACAGCATTTTGAATGAGCACTGGCTATTCTTCTGGGCTCCGGACATCAATGCTCTTCAAATATTCAGAACCTTCAGAGAAATCGCCATCTGTCTCGTTGTTCTGTACTGGGCCTGTCTGCTGATTGCGGTGCTCCGGCACTTCATCTGCCGCTGTTGCTCCGGAGATGATCCGAAGAAGGCTCTCCGCCATGAGCTGGAGCATGCCGTGCAGGAGCGGCGTGACAGGTTTGCGGGTCAAAGGTGTTAAGGCTGCTAAAAGGTTTAGGGGGGGGGGGGGGTTGGAGGATTCTGGTGTTTTGGAGGATCCTTGTGATCGCATTGCCAGGAGCTCTTGCAAAAACAGCCAGAGGATTTTGGCGAAGTGGACAAGCGGATCAAGCCTGTGAAAGCCTTTTTGTGCCCTTGGCATGGGACTGGACTGTATCAATCTGTGGCCTTGCAGCTTCTGGATATTGCGCTACACATCAACACGAGTCTCAGGTTTATCCTGGAAGGCAAAGGTCTTGTAAAGGCAAGAGACCTGTAAAGAAACAGATCGTTTTCAGGGCAACCCGCAAGTCCCGCCACGCACTGACGTTTATCGACTTGTCTATGCTCCGCCCAGCCGCCCAACTTGTCCTACGTGGTATAGAACCGACTTGTGTACTCCCTGGAAGGCGAGTACTGGTTCGCCGCGGTCATGATCTTCGTGGTGACCCGGAGCATCGTCAAGCAGTTTTTCATCCTTCCAGCGTGGCAGTTCCGGAAGGCCTAGCTTGGCTCGTTAGGGGGGGGGGGGGGGGGGGGGGGGGGGGGGGCGGGGGGCCGTTGCCTTTCTAAAGGCCCAAATGTATTCTAATCCTTACGTATTGCGATCTGCCTGGTCGTGTCGTGGATGTGCTGGATATCTGCGGTGGCAATAATCATAATCATAAAAGTTAGTGATTTTCTTGCCGAGATTCCTCACACTGGCATTGCTTGAGTACCGCTTGCCTTATCATACTTCTCCTAGATGTTGAGGCACCTAAATGAAGAGAGTTGGAATTCCGAACGTAGCTAGTCGTGTTTGTCGTGCCTTTGCCACAAGCATCACATAATGCTGCCCTTGCTTTTTTGTGTTCTACAAAAGAAAGCTCTGAAGCGGCCTTCAAGAAAGCACGCAAAATCAGACCCTTGGCCTCTGAACAGCCCAGCCTTACACCTCCTCCAGGCGCTGAAGGCGAGCGTTAGCAGGGGCCTGCTGAGAAGGGACGTCCTGGACTTCTTGGAAGATCCTTGGGTGAATTCGAGGGCATCTATGCCTTGTTTAATCAATCTTGCTTGATCATGATGGAGTGGTGCTCATGATTGATTGCGTCATCATGATGATGCGAGTAGCTTAAGCCATGAACGGCACGAAGCTACATGCAGAGCCGTCAGTCAGGAGCAGAAGCGATCAGAAGCTCTCTTCTGCGGCTGCTTCACAGCCTATTCTCTCTTCTTTGCCATCAACTCAGCAGGGGACATGCTGGTGCAGTACGTCAGCCTGCTCTCCAGCATGTGGCAATTTGCAGGCTTTGGGATTCCCTTAGCCTAAAACGCTTCGAGGTTCAACTTACTGGTGGTTAGTAGGGAATATGGGAATACATTTTATAGGGATAATGCAGGAATTATACTCCCATATTCCAGATTCCCTATCAGTCATCAGTAAGTCAAGGCTTAGGTTAAAGGTTCAGCCCTGGAGGCTACGCGATGGAGCTCTGCAACCTGGATTTCAAAGTGGAGGCGGTTCTTCCGCAAACCACAACCAGCCCACATCCTCCCGCCGATCTCCCCAAAAATATGGACCAGCTGGGAGGGGCTCCTTGCCACGACTTAAGGGGCCAATCTGTCTGAGCAGGAGTAAGTCTGATTTTGATAAATCAGTCTATAGTCCCCCCTTAGGTAGATAGAATCTGGGGTATATGGGGATCTTATTATAATATACCCAAAGCCATACTCTATCTACTTAAGGGGGGCTATGGGCTTGCAAAGACGCTGGCGCTGAGGATGAGATCAATGCAGATGTCGAGGATGTCCAGCTGGCGAACCAGAAGATCCATCAGGAGGTTTGATGCCTCAGAGTACAGTCGTGTCGGATTCCGGCCTACATCCATTGTGGATTTGGTGGCCACGCCTTATCAACCAACAATTGAGAAAGTAGGTGTGCAATTTTTGGCATTGCTCACGGTCGCCATCTCTATGCGAACTAAGTAGCCCTGATGAATGGTATTCGGTCAGCCCAAACATGCCGAGCAGCTTAGGGGTGCCTAGCCTTGGAATTCCTTTCAAGAAGAGGCGGCCGCGCAATGTGACGCAGCAGGCTAACCTGTTTTGGATACCTTGCAGCAGGCCCGCCATGACTCCTGAACACTTTGGGAGCATCTGTGTTAGGTGGACCTCCCGCCCAGTAACAGTGGGCTATAGTGGATAATCAGGATTATCATAAGTGTCCTCTTTTTTCCTACTATACCACTATGAACGGGTGAGGGGTCCTCCTGACATCTGTGGGTCAAGTTGCATCAAAGTAAGAACCTTGGCAACCATGGGCAGGGGGCTTTAAAAGGAAGCTCAGAAGACCCAGGGAGGCAACCTGTTCTCGTTTGGGCGTGTGTGCCAGGACTAGGCCTATTCCCAAAGCCTGTTTCGCGCTCCAGACAAATGGCATGTCCATGTCTTGGCACACAGCCATTTAAGTCCAGCATCCCTACGGATGCACTTGTGACGCCCCCTCTCCCTGAAAGAGAGTCCTGCTGCTTCTGAACCGCAAGGGCAGCTGGCTCGACCTCAAGCATGCAAGCGATAAAAAAATGTACCGTGTCTTTCTACCTGCTTTTTGGGCTCTGAGGAAGAACAAGCTAGGGTCGGGACCACTGTGTCGAATTGGGCCTGATTGACCGCTGTGACTGGCATGGCGACCTTTGAAATGTCATCCGTTGCACTCATCAATTCGCTGCTCTCCTTCTTGACGTTCCTTTGTTGACCAAGTGTGGGGTCATCCAAAGCACTTGCCCGGTCGATTTTGTTCGAACCGTGGGGTCGCTGGCAAATTGGACCCTTGTGTGCTCTTACATCCTGCTATCCGATTATACTTGGCAGATGGATGGGACAAATGACTGGACGTTTTGCAGGCTTGGCGGTGGAGTGACATCGTTCCAGTCACTCCACGAGCATGACATACCTTTTGGAATGCGCCGGAAATCTTTAGCCCCACACAAGCTTTGACACAGAGTCAACAATCCCTGAAGTTGTTGCTAGGCGTGCCTATCAGCTGTACACCTCCATTGTTGAGGGGTTCGAGACATTTGGGCTTCCGGTCAGGGTTGCCAAAGCACACTTGTTTGCTCGTCCCGGCAAACAGCGAAAGCACTGCAAGGTTACCAGAATCTTTGGCCTAGCCGTAATGTGTGACGACAGCCGAAGAAAATTGTCCGTTTGTGAAGTTAGTCAAATCCACAGCCCCCTCTCCCGGAGGTCGGGATGAGCGCGCAAATTTTGATGTGAAGAATAGCAGCAGTAAAACGTGTTCTTTTGTTCGGCGACTGCTTCCATACTATAACTAGCTCAGACGACAAGTGGCTCGATCTGCCATCGTTGGTTGCCACTGGTTGCAAACGACCCGTGGAGTTTAAACTGCAACAGTTCTTCTTTCATAACCCCAGATGTTCATTTCAGCTTTGGCGTCCTTGTGAAATGTGAACTCTGACAGAAATACCCCATACCGTTTACAACACAATTGACAGACATAGTTGTTCAAGGTAGATGGGTAATGCGTGTTGATCCATCGCATGATGTGGGGCCATTGAGGAGGACGGGGTTGAGCCCATGTTGCAAGCGAGTATCGGTGGCATATTCGTAGCAAAAGGAGCCTTGAAAAAGCAATGTTTGTCAGCAAAAGGTCATTGCAGTCAAGTCGTTGAGCCCAGGAAAACGCTGCAACCCCCACAGTGTCAGCTTTAGCCATCATTTTGGCAACATCCACCTGACTCTTGGCCTGTGGCAGGACAGTTGGCGCTCCAAAGTCCAAAGCACCATGACGGTGACTCGCAGGAGACGCCAGCCTCGGGCCTCAATTGTTGCCCAGTGCGCTCATGTTAGCACTGCGTAACGTGCGTAATGAGCGAGCAAACAGATGATTCCAGTGAATGGTTTAAAGGGTTGGAATTTGTTCGGGCTGGCCTGAGGTTGCAAATGCAACAAGTTCTTGGAACCCCGCCATGCAAGCGACTTTCAGCACTGAGGTGAGATTGCCGCGTCCTGCCAAGGCCACAGACAGGACGGAGACATTTAGGCATGCTTGCATGCTGAAGCCTCATCATGATTTCTGGCTCCTTGCGGAACTAGTCAAGCGGAAGTTTCGCTTGGAGCCTGCTTGAGAATGCCCTTGCAAGTTGATCTAAACAATGCGTCTGCATAATTTGTAGGAGACAGTAGGAGACAGGCCTTTACGGGCTTGTAAGAGCAGCATCTTGCAGAAAGGGGGGCACATCGTGGGCCTGCCCGCAGCACCGTGCCTGCCGTAGTGAGGGAAACGCAAATGGATTTGTATAGCGGGCACGAGCACATCTATCCGGTCATAGGCCTGGACCTGAAAAGGGGATAGGGGCCTCTGCAGGAAGAGCAAAGAAACTGGCTTACACCCAGCATGCACGTAGTTGAGGGCCATTACAACCAGGTGAACACACCTTTGAACACTCAAGCGCAAGTGAGCTGAAGCTCCCCGGCAGGGTCGCTGATCGAAGATTTTCGGAGCAGCGGAAAGAGAGCGGTGGAGGGAGACAGGCTGTCATCCCGGCACAGAGCCAAAGTTGAAACAAGAAAGTGAGCAAACTGGGTCCTTGCATCTCGAAGGAGGCGAGGGACAGAGGAGACCCATGAGCAAAAGGTGAACTCAGCGTCGACAGCGAAGGTAACACCCTCCAAAGGGAAAACGTCGGCAGCGGGATTGGAGGGACGGCCCTCGGGTGCGGCCGGTACATCCTCGGAGCGTGGCTTGCTGTGAGCTGGGGGCATGCAGGGATTGAGGCTGGAGCTCGGTGCTGAAGAAGCAGAAACAGAATGAGCATCTTTCAAATGGCAAGACGAGGAGATTCCTCCGGCGCCTTCAAAAGCGGCGCTGGGGGCATCCCTGGCAATCACTTCTTGGGGTTTGCTGCGGAGGCCGCCTTCTTTGCAGCGGCCCATTGGGCGGCCCTCTGCAGCTTTTTCGTAAGGTGCCTGGGTTGTCTGAAGAACCTGGCGCGTGCGGCAGAGTCTGATGCGGCAGAGGGATGGAAGGCTGTTTTGGAAGCTGGCGCAGGCAGGCTGGGTCTTGGTAGGACTTGCTTCTACTTTCCGGGCAGCGATAGTCTCTAACTCCTTGACATACATGCTAGTGGGGAGAAAGTCTGGAGCGTAGAGCCGGGGAGGTTGGAATATCCTCAACGAGGGATCAAGAACTCCCGAACCGGGCCCGAAGCCTTGAACCTCGACTCAAGCTTCTTCAACGCGCCTTCCCAGGCGGGCCCAGGCGGGTGCCGGGTTGTGGCACTAGGATGCCTTGTTCAGTCAACCAACACCTCATGTTCTCGGTCGTCAGACCTTGTTTCAAGATACAAGGCTCCAACATGCCGAATCCCACTTGCTGTTTCCTCGCAGACTATCGGGGGGGAAGCTGTGTGCAATTTTGTGCAGTTGACACAGTTTGGGCCAGCCTTGGCAGTCACGGAGTAGCCAGGCGCATGCCATTCGTCTCAGTGAGCACACTTCAAAAAGTTTGCCGTTGCAGCTGCTCCATACGATGTAGTTGTGGTGGTCCTTGGAAGGGCCCATCCTTGCGAGCTTTGGTTGAAGTCGATGCGGACCTTGGGATGCTGTACTCTCTGCAAGCTCTGGCTGCAGTCGAAGGCCAAGGTGTATAGGTTGTCGGGATGTTGTACCTGCAAGCCCCTTGTTATAAGACGCTGATGAATGTTTGCAATCAGTCGATCTTTTGGTCTTATCTATTGGGGTGAATGCCTGATGCTGCCGGCTTGTGGAAGTTCGTGCTATCCCTTTCCTTGCTGCATGTATGCCAGCCTTGGCAGTCCTGGAGTCTCAGCCAGCTGCGCGTTTTTCCATGTCACAGCCTACCGCATTGAGTACTTTTCAAGGTCGCGCTCGCATTCACGCAGAGCTCATGCAAACAGGGATGTAGTTTTCAAGAGTTGCCCAAACACTCTCGCAGACCATGCGGCCATTACAGCCTGAACCTTACGGAGGGACCATCTGCGTGCACGTTGTGCGGAAACGCCCCGTCGAATCTTTCCCAGCCTTTTCAGCTTAAGCGCTTGGTCCCAGGCATTCAGAAGGTCTTCGCGTGGCGTCACATCTTTCGCAGAAAGGGCTTCACCAGCGGCTGATGGGGCGCCGGGCCTTCCCGACCCCTAGACTATAGTGAGCTCTCGGTAGGCACTCTCCCCGGCCTCCGCTTGGGTCAGTCAAGGCCCCCTGCTCTCGCATGGCCTCTGCTTGGGTCAAGCAAGCTTCCCCACCCGACCCAGCTTCTGTGCCAGCCTGTGCTCCTGACGCCGCCGTCTCCGGACGCCAGATGTCGGGAAGTGCAGTGTTTTGTTGTTGTTTGTTGTTTGTTTAGTTTGTTTCGGTGCTTCTCGTGTAGCTAGGTTTCGTGCTGCCCTAAGAAGTAGGATTAATTTTGTGACAGCAGCACGTTTCCATCCACAAAGGGCTTTGTGTAACTTTGCGGAGTTCTATGGGTTTGGGCATAAAGTGCATAGGGCACCCTGTGCAATGAGTTCCGTATCGGCCTGAGGCGAGGACGTTTTGCGGTCGAAGTATCTGCCGACACCGCATAAGCGAAGCCAGGAGGGACATCATCTGTCCCGTGATGGCAGCGCACAAGGCTGGATTCCTCTTTGAAAGGCCCTGCTTCACTGCTTCATCATGTGTAGCTCAGGCACCAATCGCACCAATCATGGCTCGGTCTTCAGCTTCGCTTCCATTGGCCGGCACCGTGCTGACCCTTGTGCCCAAAACACTCCAGACCTGCCAGACCTCGAGCTTCTTGAGCTTCTGCAGTGTTATAGGGTTTGGGCAGTCACTCCCGCACGAGATGTGGTCCCACATAGGACTAACCCACAGGTCACTACAGAATGCTGCTTAAGCCCATGAGCATGTATTGGATGCTTCAGTGCCAGTAACGTCTTCTGCGTCTCACGAAGGTGTGCGAGTAATGGTTCTTGGCATGTTTCTTTGGCGTTGTGGCGCGTGTGGCAACTTGCCTGCAAAGCATGCAGCTACGCGCATGCAGAGCTTGCAGCTGAATCGATTGTCCAAGATGTCCAATGCGCGCCCTTCAAAGTTGTGTGAAAGAACGAGATCTTGAATCTCACAACTCGGAATTCGCGCTACCTTTTGCTATCTAAGCTGGGTCAAGCGGGGTGTGGATTATGTTGTTGCATAGGCAGTCCTATGTCTGGAGGTCATGTCTACATTGCAAAGAGAACACGCTTATTGAGTTTCGGTACGAAGCCGGAGTGTCAACTTGAGTGTCCGGTTGCCATAAGCACTGGTAAGTTTTGCATGCTTTCCAGACGGCTTCTTCATTCCATGCAGTTGACTGCAAAGGCAGGGCATCTGGCTAGCACATGACTGATAGCTGGCTTCACCTCGACTCGAGCTGCTAAACGGAGAATCCTGCATACGTGCAGTTGCGTACAATTCCGAAACCCAGTGTTTCATCGACACATGTGTTGCTGCGGGAAGCATATGACGAATTGAGCCTGCCCAATTCCGAAATAGATGCCCCAAGAAAAGACCCCGCGTAGTTGATCTCCAAACTCCAGCATGTGGGGAGGCAAGGTTGTTCAAGTACGATGCCTAATCAGTGCAGATCTCCGAGTTCACTTGTGCCACAGCAGTTCTACATCAGGCTAGGGGCATGAAGTTACGCGGTCGAAGTGCCAACTGCTTTCAGCCTTGTGGGTTCTCGTCTCTCTGGCTGAAGTCAAGGACTTCCATCTCAGGGGTCACGTTGCTACACAACATGGGATCAAGACTTCGATTATATACAATGTCCAATGTGCTCGTCCTGCGCGACGATGCTCGAAGAAATGTAGAAGCTCTTTCCCCCCTGCAGTTGGATGTTTGTGCGTGCCATGAGGCTTCATTTCCGACTTCTGCCAACCCGAACGGACTCCTAAAAGTGCATCGCTGCAATTTGGTACTTCCATAAAACATAAAGTCCCCACCTACTTCAGAACATGTCGTTTGATTCTGCCTCGAGCATCCCTGGTACTTCTTCTTGAGAGTTTCCACCATGACTTGTCAAAATGTTTGGCATCATTGCACGAGATTTCGGTGGGCGTGCTGTTTTGTTTTTTCTCCTGCAGTTGTCGAACATGTACATTCGAGCAACACCCTGTGAAACGATAGAGGACCCTTTAGCGAGGACGTGCAGGTCATGTTGATGTCAGCTGAGGTCCCTTGGCAAGTTTGGTCCGTCAGCCTCAGTCGTGCCTTTCCAAAACTTCCTGGAAGCCGCTCCCTGCAAGAAGCCCGTAGTGTAATGCAGAGCCATGCTGTCTCCGATACGACCTGACCACCTTCGCCAGACCATGCCTAAGCAAGCACCTCCGCAGACTCGTGCAAGGATGGCCCCGTCACAGTGTTGGCATCCTGCCTTGCCGGGCATTGCGCTCGGAAAGGGCGGTAGGTCAGATGGAGCCAGGGCTCAAGCACAAAGAAAGCATGGCCAAACCGAGGCTCGGTTACAACACGGGCCGGATGTTCGCAAGCGTACGCAGCTCAACCAATAAGTCACAGCCCATGAGGCCCTGGACGCTCCAGACTCTGGAAGTTCCGGCAGAGTCTGAGACGCAACTTTGCATGCTCCAAATGCTGAATATGCTCCCATATGCTCCCATGTCACAATCTTTGCCTTTCTGACGTCAGTGGGCCATCAAGCCACGAGTCGGTTCAACGTCAAGGTTTGCACGCAAGGTGGCTTGGCAGCTTTGGCCTCACGTCACTACCGTCACTTGCGTCAATTATGTCCTGCCAAGCCTTTGACACCTGCTCGCTGCCAGCCGTTGCATCGTGAAGACCCAGGTTCTTGAACGAGACTGAGCCCCGGGCGTCGGTAGCCATGAGGGCAGTTTTAGGTGTTCGAAGTCTTCGAAGCATTCAAAGCGTTCGAAGCTTTACACACCCCACCTGAGTGTGAAGCGTATGCTGGTGTATGCTGCATCCTCAGCTTGTTGGAGCTTCGTGAACCGATATGGCTCGAAAGAAAGGACATATCGCACTTGCAGCCAAAGGGCATCAGCGTTTCGAAAACAGCATTGAAGGGGACCGTGATTTGGGACAACCCCAGAAATTTTGGCGTTTTCCTTCCTCGACCCGAAGTCAAGATCGAACATCAGCCCAACAGAAGCCAGAAACTGCCAGCCCGGTGCTGAAGCTTGAAACCAGCGAACTCGCCAGCGAACTCCGCACGAGGCGACGGCTGCACCCAAAGGGCCAGTGAAGCGACTCAAGCAGGCTGTGCTTTGCAGCCGGAGCTCCCGAAAGTAGGCCCAGAAGGCCATGCGGGACGTCTTGCAAGACTAACGCACCTACTTCTGCCGGCGAAACGGCAGAGCACAAAATCTAGCCCATTGCTGGCGCGTCCGTGTTGCAGCACAGCACATATTGGATGGTAAACGAAAACCCTCGGAAACAAAAACAGCCCAAACCCTCAGACCTTATTTGCAATCCATATCAATAGCACCGTGGTTGAACCTTCGAGCTATTCCGGCGCTTGCAGAGAGGGTTAGCTAGAGCCGCTGTAGATTTGTAAGTCTGGAGGTCCATGCACCATGGACCGAGCAAAGTGGATTTGACCAAAGTCTTGCCAAGCATTGCGATCGGAAAGGGCAGCAGGTCAGATGGGATCACAGGCTCCAGCACAAAGAAAGCATGGCCAATCAGAGGCTCAGTTACAACACGGGCCGGATGCTCGCAAGCGTACGCAGCTCTCCCAATAACCGAGTCCCTATTGCAACCTGTTTAGTCTTTTTGTGCATTGATTTTTTGGGGCTTCCTTAGACAGTTTGCTGCTGGGCCTTTGGCTGTGGAGTCGAAGGGTCGGCAGTCGGACCCCCCCCGCACAAGACAGAGTTCGCGGCCACGGGCGTCAGTCGTTGGGGAGGGTCACGGGGACCCCAGCACATGACATTTTCTCTCCTGTCCTCTCTTTTGGGTGTGCAGCGCTTGACAATAAGATGAGCTCAATCAACATCAGTCTAAGATAGCCATCCTTAAAGGCTGCGGCCCTTTTGGTCTGTGGCCACTCAGGGACCGTCACAGCCCATGAGGCCCTGGACGCTCCAGACTTTGGAAGTTCCGGCAGAGTCTGAGACGCAACTTTGCATGCCCCAAATGCTGAATATGCTCATATGCTCCCGTGTCACAATCTTTGCCTTTCTGACGTCAGTGGGCCATC
The DNA here is from genome assembly GCA_905221605.1 of Symbiodinium natans. Classification (NCBI taxonomy): domain Eukaryota; class Dinophyceae; order Suessiales; family Symbiodiniaceae; genus Symbiodinium; species Symbiodinium natans. The sequence continues at coordinate 251,397 of CAJNDS010002789.1, read as the reverse complement.
AAGCCACGAGTCGGTTCAACGTCAAGGTTTGCACGCAAGGTGGCTTGGCAGCTTTGGCCTCAGGTCACTACCGTCACTTGCGTCAATTCTGTCCTGCGAAGCCTTTGACACCTGGTCGCTGCCAGCCGTTGCGTCGTGAAGATCCAGGTTCTTGAACGAGACTGAGCCCCGGGCGTCGGTTGCCATGAGGGCAGTTTTAGGTGTTCGAAGTCTTCGAAGCATTCAAAGCGTTCGAAGCTTTACACACCCCACCTGAGTGTGAAGCGTATGCTGGTGTATGCTGCATCCTCAGCTCGTTCCAGGTTCATGAAACACATATCACATCAATTAGACCGTAGTTGAACCATCGCCGTTTTTCGTGTGCTTGCAGAGAGGGTTACTTAGAGCGGCTGTAGATTTGTAAATCTGGAGGTCCATGCAGAATGGCCACTTAAGCACCTAAGCCTACTTGCGGGGGCTCCGGCTGGAAGCTACAGCCTTCTTCACATCACAGATGACATGAAGGTCCGCAGCTCAAATGCAAGATAACGACAGTGTTGCTTCTGAACACGTCCAGAGCAGCAAGACAAAAGAATCACCGCGACACAGCATACCGCTGGAGCAAGGTGGGAAAAAGGCAGCGACCTACGCCCGACACCCGGCGATGCAGGATGATTCTGCTTCAGTGGCCTTAGGCTGGGCTTAGGGTGCTGCCGTCGTCGCCTTGTGCGGGCTGAAAGCATCTTCAGCCGAATTCCAGCTTCACCCGCATCTGCTGCAAACGGATGCAGTCGACAAATGTCGACAAGGCTGGTGCAAACATGATTTCAACGATTTGCTGTGCAGATGCAGCGTTTATGGCGAGTCGTTCGCCTTATATGGATTGCAGTTCTCGGCAACCCGGCAAAGCTTGTCACTGAGGGGTTCCCCATTCTGTAACGTTGTTCGAAATTGGCTACAAAAATCGTTCTCGTCGGTTCCGGTGCACGAGAACGATAGTCCCACAAGAACGATTCGATAGTCCCACAAGAACGATTCTCAGATGAGGATAGAAATCTGTTCTGAATCCATATGCCGGTGGCTACTAGGACATAATGGGACATACATGCGAAGCTACCTTTCCCATTCTTTCAACTGGTCGCGATCGTTCTTCTCGCTTTCGGCGCACGAGAACGGTAATTGTCGCCAGTAGGATCGATGGGCCAGAATGCAAATGCACAGTTTAGAAATGTGTCTTCGCGCATGAAAGAGACCCTGCCTGCAGGAGACGGCTTCATGAGTATACGATCAGTGTAGCTTCTACGTGTACGACAGGCGCGGATCGACGTGAAGGAGTGCACCATGGTTTTGTCATGCGCGCATTACATCCTCAGGGGTACTTGCACACATTCCCTTGTTTTCTGGAGATAACGTGGCCTTGCCAATCTTGCAAAAAAATTGCGAAGCCTACCTCAATCGGAGAATGCCACAAGGTGCATTTGTTTGTGTGGAAATCACGGGTTCAAGGTTTCCACAACGCATGTGGACTCCGTTTTTTTGAGAAAGCTGGTAAATTTGAGCGAGCGCGGGTAATCGGGCGATTGCGTGGACGGACCTCTGTCCGTTGAAATCCTAGGCTGGCGGAGAGTGTTGACGAAGAGCAGCGGCATGTTCCGTACTCGAAAAGCGTTTATGGGGGCGAAGAACACTACTAATCAATCGGTTGTGAATGTAACGGTCGCCTCGGGCAGTGCCATGAAGGCACAGTTCAACTTCACGTGCACTCTTGAGCTTACCTTGGTTTCCGTGCCAGGGGCAGTTTTTCTGGAGACAGGAGGATGGACCTGCCCTCACCGCATCAAAATCTGCTTCACATTCTCTGAAACAAGGAATCACGTTCCCGCGAAAGATTTTCTCAGCTTTTCAACTTGGAGCTGTGTTGGATGATTTTCGCTCAAGGGTTGGTAGGACCAGGGCATCCATTGGCAAGTGCTCGCCATAGAACGGCCATTGCTGCTGACAGCAGTCTCCTGTAAGGCCCGCTTGCGGTTGTCACATGTGATTACCGTTCACATGCTTGACGGGCACGCAGAAGTGCACGCAGCATAGACTGAGCTCCACATGCTTGCACGCCAAAATCACGACTCTGGCAGCAAAGTTCGCTTCCCATGAGGCAGCTTTCAGGGGTGCAAGGAGGCTGCCCATGGCTGGGCGTCTCCATGGCCCTATGTTGGTCTCCGATCTCCAGTTGATCGACAGCCCAGAGCCCTTGAGATGGCCCAGCAGCCCAGGGATTTCAGGTTGACGGTGCAAATTGTTCACCCACGGACCAGCCCAGGTCGCCTCCTTTCGCAATATTTTGCAGAGCTTTGAATATGTACGGACAGTGGTCTCCACGCAGAATCGCGAAAGTACAGGTGCTTGTCGCGGACAAGTCCTGGCTGTCGGTGTTGCCGTGCTGAGCAGCATCTTCCATCATTGGCCCCTATTTGTACAACAGTTTGTACGCTATCCAAAGGCATCTTGAGCCACTCTGCCTCAACCCCCGGAACCTCAAAGTTAAGCCCATAGAGGCCAAGGGACCCTGTTGACCTTATCCCCAGCGGTTCAACCAGAACGAGATTTGATCGCTCACTTGACTCGTTTAACCTTCGATGCGGCCTTGACCGAGTGTTGTTGGCTTCAGGGAGGGTTTGGCGGCTTTAAGACCTTTAGGGCCAGACCCATCTCCAGTTGACCCATTCAGTTAGTGCCTTTCAATGCCGGGATGCCATACCGGCCATGCCCAAAAGTGAGAGCTCCAAAAAAGGACGCCAAGCAGCCTCGACATCACTGCCTCAAGGCAGATGCTGGACATGCTGGACATTGAGCCAGCAGCCTTAAGCAGCACTGCGTGCTCTGGGCCTCGAATTGTGTCGGCAGGCGGTCCGCAATATGAGGAACGTCAGCAAACGTCTGAGTCTCGAGGGTGCTTCTGGGACGTGTGTGTGCTGCTTCTTGCACCTGTTATTGTCCGCATCCCACCTAGCAGGCCAGACAACGCGAAGCGCAAAAGACGCTGAGCCGCGTGAGCAGCACAAACTACCCTTGGTTTCAAGGGACCCGAGAGAAAATCTGACGACTGGCAGCCATCAACTCCAACACGCCGCGCTTGCTGTACTGGTCACAGCAAGTCAAGTTTGCGCCACTACAGTACAGGGCCAAAATTCCAAGTCTGCAATTAGAAAATAAAAAACTGGTAAAGTGCCCCCCCCCCCCCCAGGTTTTTCTGCATTTGCTTGTCTCGTGCGAGTGATGCTCGCCTTTGCTCGCTGGCTGTGCTTTTGAGGCTCTCAACATAATTGCACAAGTTCATGAACTTGCACGTGTGGAAAATTGCACTTGCACCTGTGTTCCCCTCTGGCTGTTGCCCCTCCCAAAAAGCTCTCGTGTAGCAGAAGTGCTCTTTCCCGGCTCTACCTCTATGGTGACCCGTTGCTTCATCTCGTTTAGGCATGGCCAGGACCGATGGCTTGGGCTAGGCTTGGATTGGGTACAAGCCCAAACGTTTCCATAGAGCGTAATATGCCTTTTAGACGTTCCCTCTGCGCCCATTTCTGTTGCCTTGCTCTCCTGTGCTTCACGTGACTTTCCAATTCTTTCCAAGAGGCCTCTGGACATCCGCAAGAACCAAGAGAGAGACCTCTGTGTGCGACATCAAGTGATTGACCGAGTGCCATGTTCCTTTGGTGCCGCGTTAAAGGACAGACAACGAGCTGACCGGTCTGGTGCGAAAGAGGTTCAGAAGCTTCTCACATGTCTTCATCAGCCGCGTAAAATAAGGTTTTCTAGAAAGCCGCGTTCTGAAGCCATTTTGGAAGGCGTCAACGCTTTGCGGTTTCGGTTCGGTGCACAACATGTGCGCAACGACACCTTGGAGCGTTACATGTGGACCGTGCGGATCTGGATGGTGGAAACAATTGCGAAAACTGTGGCCACCTGTTGTTGTCTAGCGGCGCGGTTGTTGAAGCTTTCCTTGCAGGGTCGTGAGACATGTATGTTATAGCAAGAGGTATTGTAGCATGTTGTAGCAGTGTGCATCTCAGACCTGTTGGGCATTTTTCAGTGCTCTAAAACACTTGGGCAGAGCGCATCGCTTTCATTTTGTCCAGCATGTGTAGCTTTGCTCATAGCGCAGTCCGGGCTCAATCTAGCATGATTCGTGAAGTTGCCGCGTCGTGAGCACAAGCTGCTGGACTGAATTTTTCTTCAGCTTGCGTGAAATTGAAAGTTTACCCATCTGGACTCAGGTTTTCCGGCCAATGGCGCTACAGCTTCCCCAGGCCACGGGTTGCAGTCTTGAGAATCTTCTTGGCTTCATGTTGGGATGCAGGCTTTCCCCGCACGATTACCAGTCGTTCCCGCTGCCAAAGGTACACAGACATGTGCATGCACATGTGCATATGCCGTGTTGCACGCCATGTGCTCAGACGTGCTCTGGCAGCAGTTTTGCATTGTTGCAGGCATCAACCTTGAACAGGGATTTGCTCGGAGTTCAGGCTCGGACAAGAATGTGTGCTTTATGATCTGCCTGGCTGTGTCTCGCCATGTTCACGAAGGTTCAAGGCAAAGTACGTTTGATGGAAAAGCCCGGTGCCTGGAATGTAGCTGTAGACTTGTAGTACAATTCGACAAGGACAAGCCGGGGTTATCTATTTTGTGTGCATGTAGCTCATACGAAAGTGCCTTGTTGGTTGTGGTGATTCATTGATTTCTGTGGTTCAATGTCAAGCCTGATGTCGTGCCCTCACCGTTGTCCATCATATGGTGCCTTGACTTGTGCATCTACACTGATTCTGCAGACGCTGAATCTGGATCTTTCCAAGGAGTCCGTAGACGCCATCTTGTTGGCATGCCTTGGTGGTGTGCCATGCCAAGAGATGCCAAGCTATGCGTTCATGGAAGGGAGTTTCTTTAACATCTCTTGTAAAATGCGGGGCTCTAAGCTTCTCTCCAAGGTTTCGTGCCGGCTGGCCGCCAGAAGAGTCGGCCACAAAGGCCACGACATGTCGTTTGGAGCATGTGGAGTGTCATGAGATGTCATGAAAATCACGAAGTCAAAGTTAGAGTTGCCTGGCAAGAAGTCGGATGGCACAGCCTTTCGCGAGGCCGTGCACGCCGTGTTGCTCGATCAGCTGGCCTTTTGAACAACATCAAGGATGATGACCCTCGTGTTGATTCACCTGCGACTGCCATACTCTGCCATACTCCCATTTGCAGAGGACTTTTTTGCCAAGAATTTGGGCGAAGGAGGCGAAGCCGCGTGGTGTTTTTGGTGTGCCATGCAAAATCGAGAAAGAACTCTCGTTTGAACTCGCAATGCAACTCGCTTTGTCAGAGGCAAGAGCAATGGCAACCCAGATGCAGTCTTGGCCCGACAGATTTGCGACTTTCAGAATCTTTCAGACACTCGCGGGATTCTGATCGCCCTCTCAGGTTAGAATTCGGGTAAGTTCCGGAATGTCGCGCTTGCCTCGGTTTGGCTTGTGCCTGCGCATGTGGCCGAATTTGTATAGGTGTCTGATTTTGCTTGCAGTGTGCTGTGCTCACACGAGGATTGGGCAGCCATTCTGTGGTGAGTACGAGGACGGTCGCCCGAGTTTATGTGGACAAGGACAATGTAAATGAAGTAGTCCATGCTATGTCTTGAAGGACAGCCCCACTAGAGTTTGGAACCAGATCTTCGCAATGCGACAGACCTCCCCCCCGTTTAAGCTATGAGGGCAGAGGTTCATGATCAATTTGTTGGCTCAGACTAATGCGCAGTCCTTAAACTTTAGACATGTTGGAGTGGTTTGGGATCCTTTCGCAGGAGCAAGCACAGCAGTGCAACGGGCGCCCGGTGTACATGAAGCTCGGGCTTCCCGCGAACAGCCAGGCCACTGGAGACCTCAAAAGCACTTGCAGGATCTGTCAGTGTTTGTCATTTTTCCGCCAGGCCGTTTACCTGCTGTACAATGAAGCCAACCAGTGGGACACAACCTCAAGCTCTGCTCCACGCTTGAAGTGTGTTTTAATGTCGGCAACTGACCAGACTTAGGCATTTACACCCCACGCAGACGGACGGCCCGACGGTTGGGCCTTTGTTACGGATCCGGTTTCTGGCTGAGGCTTTCTGTTGCCAGGTTCCGGCAGTGTCGTGTCATTGGGCATTCACTAAAGGCGCTGGATCCACCGACGATTGCGGGGACTTTCAGCATCTGGGTCGGCCCCTTACCCTGACAGCCCGCTATTCTGCCATTCTTCATCCACAAGGAACATGTTGAGTGCTCTTGTTTCTATGTGGAGGGTCGGATATTGGAAGCGAGTGTGGCAGAGTTGGAGAGTTCATGAGGAACCGGGATGTAAGGGCCCCTACCTTCCCCAATAAGGCCTCTTGTCAGCCACAACTCTTGGTAAGGGAGAGCTTGGTTCACTTGGTTCACTACTCCGAACTCTGTGGGATGGCAGACAAAGAGCTTTCGTTAAAAGATTCGTCTCACAGCGCTGGGTATCAAACCAGATCCTAGATTTTTTCTTGCTCCAACTTGCTGTGGAATATCACCAGGCCAAAATCGCTGTGGCAACATCAAGCAAGCCCCAATCATTCAAGGCCCCGTCATTGCACTTAAGACCTGCCAAAGCAGTGCGCTGTCTCCTAAAGAAACTGTACGATCAAGTTGTCTGTCTGCCGAGCAAATATGTCGGAACCATACTCAGTATAGTTGTTTCCATGGCCCGCATATTCTCTCTTCAGGGGCGTGCTCCTGGACGTTATTAAGTGCGACGGACTTCGAGGAACCTCGAAGAACGCAAGATGCCATAGGAAGCTGATCTTCTGATACGCAGCACAACATTCGGCATGGATGCTTGCTGAACGCGGCATGTTTTGAGCCAAAGCCTTGTGTAGCACTTGCGGTCTCTCACGCCCTGTTTAAGGATGGTTCTGAGTGGGTGCCTGACACCACTTTGAAGTTGCCGGAGTCTCAGGAAAAAGCCGGGCGCAAGTAGGTACAGCCAGGCAGAGCCATTCACAGCGGCATGTAGCAGCTCCTCAGCAGATGAGTGCAGGCTGGCACCTGGCCAAGTCCCAGTGCAGGAAGAAGCTGCCGAGGTTGAGGTCTCGCTTTTTTTTTTAAAGGCTTTGCAGCGTGCCCTTGCTGCGTCTATGCGAGTGTATCCACACTTGTGTGTTTGTGTTTGAGTCCCTGTGGTTAGGTCATCAAGCAACCCTCGGGATTGCAGGACACGGGCAACAACATGCAACAATTTGGATAGTTTTAGGCCTAGAGAATGGAACTTGCAAGCCAGACCTTCTGGCAGGATATCATTGAGCAACCGGATGTGGCAGAGCCGGTGACTGTGCAGACTGCGACACTTCCGGATAAGGTCGGGTCCTCAGCTGCACAGCCAGCAGCCTTGACGAACATTGCCTCTGAAGGTCAAGAATTTGAGCTTGCTCCACTGGAAGTCTCATTGGAATGCGTCCCAGTTCGATGCTTACAGAGCGACTTCGGTTCAAGCTATCGCCAAAGTTCAAAAAAGCCTTAGGCGCTGTCTGATCAAGTGGCCAGAAGGACCGCCAGGTCTGGAAAAGTCCGGAGCTCTGCGAGGGCGCACTGGAATGAGCCAAGGGTCCAGCCCACATTTTGATTCTTTAGGAAGCTGCTGCCATCTCATCCCGGTGTACGTTCCTCTGGCCTAATTGCAATACTTGTAGCATAGAATAGCCTTTCCCACTAGTTCAAGATCTACCTCCATGGCATGCGCACATGGCAGGCCGGGGTGTGCTTCCCAACGGCCTGAGCGGCGGCCCAAGCGCCTGCCTTCTCGTGATAGCATTGTTTGCCTACGTGCTTTGATGTCTCAGGATATGTGCTGCTTCGAAACGCCATGCCGCCAAAGCGCTTCGAGGCAGGGCGAGCCAAAACACAACTTCCGGAAGCTCGGGCCAGTGTGCTGCGCATGCTCTGCGACAGTGTTGTAGGCTAAGTTGTAGCAGTTGGACAGCCACATGGTTTCCCGAATTTTGTTGGGCTTGGGGGTGTGCGGGGTTGGGATGGGTTCGGCAGGATGCGCACAAATCACTGGTATTCACAACGACTTTCCCTCTCCGTACAGCATCTGCACGATGTGGAACAAGACGCGCTGTCACCAGCGCATATGCCTTTGGCGAACATGATGTAGACACTGGTATCTACTGCGATTTTGCTACTTCGATCAGTCTGTATGTTTGGGGCAGATGTGGGGCTGCTGTGTTTTGCTTCTTTGGACAACATGCTGCACAAAGATGTTTGACATTTCTGGAACAAGACACGCTTATAGCATCTTATAGCGTTTTGTTTCTTATTACAACATACGGCAGTAATCGACCAAGTCTTGGGGGTTTCCCACCGTTGTAAACAGCCTTTCCATACAACAGACTCCGAATCCATTGTAAGTTCAATGACGCTGTAAACTGCCTATGTGCTCAATGATGGCATACGAGTAAAACCTCATTGTTCTGGGTGCGCCGTGGAATGTACTTGCCAATGAGTTGCATGACTTGCAGAGGCGCACATCGAACTGCATGTGGGAAGCATAGACGAGGAGCCGAGACCAGCAGCATGCATTTCTTCGAATCTTGTCGGTGAAGCTGTCTTTTGTCTGAACCCATTTTGTTGGTGCTAGAGAGCTGTGCCTTTCTTCCGGCACTGACGAACGACAGGATCCAGATGAGCAGGGTATTGCTCACATGATGGAGCATGTTTGCTTCCTGGGCAGCCGCAAGCGTGATTTTCTCAGCTGCCCTGCAACAGGGGAAGCGCTTGTGCATCCTTCGTTGCGAGGTGAAAGATTGATTGGGACCGGGTCTCGATCCAACGCATTGACAGACTTCCAGAAGCTTGGCTGTTGAGTGGGTGTTGATTGGCGCGCATTGAGTCATCCAGTGTCGCATTCTGTGCGGGCAAATAGACCGCACGATGCCGTGCCTTCAGGCACACCATCTACCACATCCACGCTCCTGTAAAGATGGAAGATGGCCGGTCCATGTACCCCTTGGCATTGGAGGCCAGAAGGTGGTTTCTCTTCCCACTGGTCCGTTCGGATATGTTCGGATGGCGTATGCGGTATGCACAAGTTTATGCACAAGTTATGCACGCATCATCTTTTTTCAACATGTCGGAGTGTAGCCTCTCCCATTGCGAGGCCCTGAGTGAGATCGCCTTTGGCCCCGAAATGCTGAATCATCGCATTGAGAAGGAGCGCAAGGTCAGCCAGGGTCAGTGGATGCATACGACTTTTCAGAATTCTGAATAGTTGTGGAACAGCGCACAGGCAGCTAGGAAGCAAAAAACCTTCGATTGGTAAGGCTGTGTTGGCGGAGATGCAACAGGTCAATGCCCGGACCCATGCCTGTCGCTGCGCCAAGTTCAGTTCTCAACAAATGAGCGCTGAGGACATGGAGTACCGTATCGAGACGTGGACGCTCTCGGGCTTGCATGAAACCAACAAGCTCGGCTCGTGCAGCCCTCAGCTATGCGGGACCGGTCTAGCACACGTGGCAATTCCTGCGGGCTCTTTCCTGTTTCAAGGCAGTTTCCAATTGGAAAAGAGGAGCAAATCAAGGCCTGGCAGCAGAAGGACCTGCTGCTAGGTACTGGCTGCCTGCCCATGATCTGCTGACTGTCCAAGTAACTCTTTGGAGGACCTTCGAAACTTCCATGAGAAGTGGTACTACCCCGGAAATGCAACACTCTATGCCGACGTCCCAAGAGTTCCATAGCCAACTTGCATTGAGCCTCAAGCTGGAATCTTGCATGGAGAGGTCGTGGGAGACTTGGATGAGACAGAAATGATGGAGGGTATCAGAAAGGCTTGGCACGTGTTGAAGCCATCATCAAGACACAAGTATGTGGACAATAGGAGCCCTGCAAAGGTGTTTGAGCCAGCCCAACCGAGACACAAGTTCTTGCCTCAGTTCAAGGGCTGCTATTCCTTCGTGGATTTCGTGCACCTTTTCAAGAAGGAAGGAACTGCCAACGTGCTGAGGCCTTCCCCGGACTCTGCCATCATGGACCCTGTCTGGGGCGAGGTGCAAGTAACTGCAAGTAGCTGGCTGGTCAATGAGTGGGCATCTGCTGATGCCAGCCGAGGAGTCGGCCGATTCACGATCCTTGTTTCGGCGTCGCATTGCCCGGCACCGACCAGAGCAGCTCCACAACTTCAGCTGGGGCCTCGATTCGCGACATTCGCGACCACGAACACCTCGTCCCTTCTACTTATCTCCGTGCTGTGCGCCGGTGTGCCTCCCACCTGAAAGGTCTGCCGATGATCGGCACAAATGATGTTTTCACGAAGGTGCGCTCGATTCCTTAATCCATCTTGTCTTAAGTGCCGGGTGTTCAGTCGTTGGAACAAGGGATGCATGCACACAAGAGTGTGCCTCCATGATCTGCAATGCTCATTGCGGCTGCGGGCCTTTCCAGCTTTGCTTTTCCTTTTCAACCTCGGCTCAAGCCTTAGCACCACCACGTGGCGAGCCAGGCCAGCCTGGGTGTGCAAGTTGGTGCATTGGTACCGCGACTTGAGCCAAGAGAGCCAGGCCAGTTTGCCATGGCGAAGATAATCTATACACACACTGATGAAGCGCCAATGCTGGCGACCTATTCCCTCTTGCCGATCATCCAGGCCGCGGTGTGCAGCTAGCTCATCATAGCTCATCATAGCTCATCATAGCTCATCATAGCTTATCCCTCTGGTTTTTTTAAGGTATCAGAGTATGTCATAGGCTTCGAGAGCTCGCTAAGGGCATTGGCTGCATTGTGATGTCTTGTTTGAAGGCAATGGTGAGGTCATCCAATGTCAGGGTGGAGACGTCGGACATTTCCGTGGCAGCGAGGACGGACTGGAAAACTCACGGATCATTTCTGCAATGCATACTGGTGGAAGGATCATCGCCCTATTCCCTGACAAGTTGCGCCCACAACAGAGATTGCGGGATGCGTTGTCAGATCTCGGCAAGCTTTGTCAGAAACCGGAGGTGGAACTGCGGGTTCTGCTTTGCTGCATTTCTTGAAGAGTCTTGACAAGTTTGCACGCAAGTTGACACGCAAGTTTCAAGAGGCCAACATCATCAAGCTGCCGAACGTCAGTGCTTCAGTGCCGCAGCTGAAGGTGCGGGTTCGGACATGAAGGGTCACTGCCACGCCTGCAGAGTTGTTTTGCACGGATCTTTTTGTATCACTGGTAGCAATGGCCTCGATCAGGAAGCCATCAAAGAGCTTCAGGGTCAAGGTTACGGCATTCCAGTGGCCTGGTGCAAGTTGTGGAAGGCGCTGGCGGCATCTGGCGGCCAATGCAAACTCTCCAGCCCAGGACTATCCTGAAGATCCGAAGGATGATGCGGAGAAAAAGATTCAAGAGAAGTACAAGAAGGCCGCCGCATTGCATCTTGCGGCGCCGTTCTGAGCATGTTGGTGCTGCAGGTCCTGGGGAGCGCGGTGAATCCAGTCCTGCGCGAGGCCTGTCACCGCTTGACTTGGCCTTGCGAGCACTGTGACAAGTTGCGACAAGTTGCGACAAGTTGCGACAAGTTGTCGAAGATTCAGTGCCACTGTAAGTACGAAGAAGCCTCCGCTGGGAGGGAAACTCGGACCGACGAGCTGCATCGAGCGTGAAGAACTATGCCAAGAAGCATCCTCACAGGAGTGCCGTGTTGTGTGGAGTGCGCTGTGCGGAAAGTGCATGTAGTGGCATCAGAGTTGCTGTATGATTGGAACAAATGATTTGCAGGATGGGTGCTTGGAGTGCGGACTCCAAGACTCATGTGGCCTCTATGACAGAGGGTGGGACGCTTTTGAGCTGAGTTGAGCTGTGTTGAACTGTTTGAGCTGAGTTGAGCTTAGTTGATCTGAGTTGAGCTGAATTGAGCTGAGTCGAGCTACCACCTTTCTTTTTTTGTCGGGTTGTTTCCATTCCCAAAGTGATTTTGACATGGGAGGTGACTTCTTCGGAAGTGAGCAGTCAGTGACGCTCGAGAACGACACGGAAGTCTGCAGCTCAGCCCGTGGTTTCCCGTGAATTCCTGTGGGTGAATGGGGATTTTGGTGCTTCTTGCAATAAGATCACGTGAACGGTTAGTGAGATTCTCCGAGGCCAAAATCGTCTTCGAGTCCGACGGAGGGTCCACCACGACCTTGAAGGCTGCCCGGATGCGACTTCCTGCAGCTTGAACCTGTATGCTTGCGGGGCTGCCTTTCGAGAGCTTGGGGGGCTCATGACGGGTTGTGCGAGGAGAAGCTTCCATTGGTAAAGGGTGAGATCCTGGACGCGGCTGCCATGTCCACTGTCAAGCTGGAAGAGTATTTGGAGAAGGACCGTTGAAGTCGCTTTAGAGCTTCCCGAGAATTCCTTCTTTCGCTACACTCTGGCGAGGAAATCAACGATGCCAAAGCCAAGGATGTGATGCTGTCCCTGCACTTGAAGGCCACCATGATGAAGGCCGCCTCGCAAACTTTTCAGTAGAGGTTCTTCAGAATGCTTTAGCTTGCTCGCGTATGACGTTTCATGAAAACTCAGAGTGAGAGCAGTGGGAGTGCCCCCTCAGATCTCGGATCCGATCCTGTTCGGGCATGTTGTGAGCATCTACTTCAAGGATGTATTCGTGACCTGTTTGAAGAAGTTGCCACTCATTCTAATCACTCTGACATGATGCAAGTGGCTTGGTCCAAGGCAAAGTACGAGGCGGAGTTCAAGTCTCTGGGTGTGAACCCAAATTTCGGCTTGGATGACCTCTACAAGAACCTGGGCTTCAACTCGGAAGCGAGGGCGTCGTAGCGCTTTCATAGGGTAGTCCATTTTTTGGCATGAAAGCCTTCCTTGTGCTTGATCCAGTCCGTGCCCACTCCTTTGAAAATTGCGGGTCTCCATCCAGGAAGCTGGAGAAAAGTGACAAGAAGGCTGAGATTGAGGCGGCCATCATGGACACATACAAGGCGCAGTGACATTGGTAGCCGACGATCACGAGAGGACCAGCAGTTGTTGTCAGGTGCAGCCTCGGCTGGCCATGGTGAATTCAGACAAGGGACTCTTGGAAGCTTGGAAGTTCAACGTTTTCCATTGAAATACCGCAAAACAGGGTTCCACATGCAAAGAAGCAAGCTGACGGCTAACGTGTTGTGGCCTCCACCATTTTTCAGCATGTTGAGGAATTACGAACTTGCACGTGTCCAGCAATGCCTCCGGGCTGCAACAATGCGATGCTGCAGCCACGTAGCTGGTGTTGCGATGGAGTCCGCAGGTAATCATTGACGCATCCATGCCAGCCATGATCAGAGATGGCGGCAAGATGTGGAACAAGGAGAGATGTAAGTGCTTCACGCTTTGCTCGGTAAAGCACATGCTTTGACAGGACAACAAGCTGGAAGACACAAAGTGCCTTATTCCAGACCGTTGCTATGCAGGCGTGTTCCAGACTGTCATCGCCACCTGGCTGCCGCGAGTGAACGACGACGAGTGAGTGCAAAGTGACCAATATTGCAAGTTATTTGCAGATTCTTAAATCAAATTGCAGTTTTATGAAATAGCGCTTGTCAGCCTCGGCCGTCCCCGTGTTGTCAGTCGGAGAGGGCAGTCGGGTGGCAGTATCCAGAGGCAGGAAGGCAAAGACAAGGGGGCTGGTCTCAAGAAAGCCTTAAACTAGTGTCAGAACAAGCGGAGACATGCGTCCTTCATGTAGAAAGGAAGGATAAGAGAAAGAAAGTCAACGCAATTGATGTCTGGGAAATGTACGGCTGGGAAAGTATATCTTCTGGTTGGCAATGAGCAGAACCGTTATGTAGATGCCGGTATCTCACTCGGAAATGTTGGCTTGCATGTTGAAGCATGTTTAACCTTTAAACGTTGGTTCAAGTAGCATTGTCACATGAAGCTGGCGAAACCACTCTTGAGCCTATCCCCTCAGACTCATGCTCTCGTGTCTGTGGCTACGAAGGTGTGGGGAGGGAGAAAAGAGGACCGGACACTTGTTTCTCTTCGTGGGCAAGAGAGAACAAGCACCGTTAGGACAACCCAAACATAGACAATGTGTCAGATGCAACGAACCAGTGCTTTCGGAATTCAGCTTCAGAAATTGTCAGTTGTTGTTTGAGATAGTTTTTGAGGGCGATTTTCGATGTCATATAACATCGCCACCCAATGCGTGCTTTGCCATCAAGCTTTCGGGATTTGGGGCCCGAAGGGCGGCCTTCGGGGTTATTCCATGAGTGTCAACTTGATGTGGAGTCCGGAGCTGCCAAGGAATTTTGCAAAAAGAATGGAGCTTTCAACCCAAGTACCATGGGTACAGAGACTTGGTTGCAAGGATCCGACAACGCCGCGACAATGCGACCCGCACGTGTAAAAATGGGTCTAATTTCAGCTTGCATGTCGGCAAAGGTTCCCAATGTCGGGTTGATGGCCCAGAAGGCGGAGGAGTGACCCTCTTGACCCTCTCCAAACACCCCTCCATTCTTCAATTCGAGACAGCGTGGGTCATCTAAAGCTGAGCTCAGCTGAGATGTGAGTACCTTCTTGGATGTACACTGGCGATAATCGTGGCCGACATGTGGCGCACAAGGTACGGGTCTCACGACAAAACCTTCGAGATGAAAGAGCCTGGCACTGTCGTTGTCTCAAGGGGATCCAAAAGGGGTGTTTGTGTCAAGTGCGATGTATTGCCAGTTCCCTTTCAGGTCAAGGTCGTTGACTCTGCTGGGAAGGTCTTGCTGCAGACCAAGGCCATGTTGTAGCTCGAGATTTGTGCGAGATTTGTGCGTGCCCTGCGCGGGCCTTCTCAGGTGGGAGCTGGGGACATCTGGCGTGCCTGCCAGACCAAGGACATTGCCATCAAGGAGTGCTGGATTAGATGTGGAGGTTTGCCTTTAAGTGGCGCAGCGAAAAGAAAATTTCTCAGAAAGCTCAGCTGGGCGCAAAGGACTGGGTTAAGCTGGCCGTCACTCGGGCCAAAGCCTCGAGCACCCCAGCCATCTTCTGGTTGAACAAGGCCAGCATGGCTTGACTCGCTTTAGCTCTTATCGTTCTTTATCCTCCGCTCCGTGAGTCTGGGCAGGACCGAGCGCATGATGCACAGCTGCTGAAGAAGGCAAGCGGGTCGCCAAGCGTGTAGTGGTTGGAGCAAACGAGTTGATTGCAAGCGAAAGCGACAACAATCAGCAGAGTTGCGTTGCTGGTCAACCTGAGTCAACCCTGATAGGTGGAAACGTACTTGAAGGACCACGACACTTCGGGCTTGGAGATTAGCATCAAGACGCCGGAGGAGGCATGTGTAGCACATGTGTAAAAGAAGCACGTGGTCGGAACATTTCTTCAAATTGCGAAGATCAAAGGCTTGCTTGGAGTCATTGCAGAGGGCCAAGGAGGGAAAGGCGGGTGAATGCGGGTGTATGTGAGCGATCGGATGGCTCATAGCACACAGCTCGGTCAACCTAAGTGTTCAGGACACCATCTCAGTGACGGGAGGCTTATCTGCAATCGAAGCCGTCTCTGTATGTATTTACGTCCGTCATGACCATGCGAGCTGGGCATGCAGAATGACGATGTCAAGCTGAGGCAATGTTCTGAGAGACTACAACACAGATCTTTTCCCAATCCTGGAGCTAAACACCAGTGTCAGTTGCTTAGTGTTGTACTGTGCAAGCTTACCATGTTCACCGCATCTTAGCATACTGCTGCATCAGGCCAAGATGCTCTCGATCGTGCCCATGCTGGCTGGCGGTGGCATGTATGTGACTTGGCCCAGACGTCCGCGAGCTTTTCGAAAACCCATGAAGACATTTTGCTGCGATGCCTTTTGTGGGTTTTGAACGGGAGCCCGAGGAAACCGGAGCTGGTGGATCTGCTCCGAAGCACGTGGAACAGCACCCTGGTTGGATTTGGCCCTGTTGTTCTGTAAACTGTAGTGGTGGCTTATAGTGGCTTCGCCCAATCCCAGGTTTGACCGGCGGTTTTTGTTTTAGGCGTCTTTTGGCACAACTTGAAAATGCTGATTCAGGCAGTTTCGGCCCTCGTGTCAAGTCTTTTTCCTCCATGGTGTGGACAGTTCGTTTTTGTCCGGTGATATCAGAACTTCTTCTGGGACGCCTCGGCAACTTGACACCCAGGTTTGTCGAAGAGGGGCATCTGCGTGACATTCTTAGCAGATTCAGATACTCCGTGCGTTCGTGGTTGCATGATGTCAGTATTCAGAGGCTGGGACTCCTTGGGCGAGTTCCTTGCCCTGGAGCCTTCACTCATGGACATTGGAACCAAGGGGGAGAACAAGAAGGCCAGGCCCAGTCGTCGCACGTCGGAGGACGTGGGTAGGCTTGCAAGCGTCGAGCTGTCTCTAAGGCGGTGGTGCTGTCCAAGGCTCCGGGTCCGGAAGTTGCCCAAGCCCCGTGAAGTCCCATGAAGTTGCCCTTGAAGCGAGTTGCGAGGCGCTTGGCGTGGCCATCGAGAAGTTCCTGGAAGAGAACAAGTCCCCCTCGCGCAAGGCTGCTTCCATGGTTGGCGTTTTGGCGTTTTTGCGTGCATCCTTGCGGATTGAAGCTCATCGAACATCATCGAAGACCATCCATCAAGCCCGAGCCTACTCTAAAAAGGTCAACGAGATCGACAATCGTGGCAGTCTGCAGCCAAGTGGGTTTGTGCTACGGGCTTGAGCCTTTTTGCGGTTTGATTTGTTGGGAAGTGACATCCGTGTTCCAGGCCACTTCTGGCTATGCCTGTACTGGGTGGAGGCCCTTGCCAATCAGGACGATGACGAGCAGCTGAAGGCAAGCAGCTTGGTACAGCGTGTCAAGCGCAGTTACTCATTTTTGCATTTTTGGCCCTGATCAGGCTCAATTTGCAGCAGGCTTGGCCAAGCTGAAGGAAAGCGAGGCGAAGATCGTCGAGGCTGCTCTGCACTGATGTGCATTCTGGCTCAGCGGAGTCTCACAAACGTCGCATTCAGGACCTGGTCAAGTGCCAGGGCAAGCCAGCGGACATTGGTGGTCCCTGGGCACAGTTCAGTGGCATCTGCGTGTTTCTGTTGTCCTTATTTCCGCGTGGTTGGCGGCTTCTGACGTTTGTGCTGCATGGTGCCGTGCTCAGGCTACTATCATCCGGATCCACGTAAATGCCGTGGTTTGCTCGCGCTTGATGGTGTTGTGGCACTGCTTGTCCTGCTAATGAAAAAGTACGTGCAGAAACCACCTTTTGGTTGTTCGTCCCAGGTGTTGCCATGCGACCAAGTGATACGTTCAACCGAGCCTTGTTCATCAATTGCTCTGAGCTCCTTCTATTGTTACAACTCCTTCTGTGTGTTTTCAAAGCCGTGAACAGGAACTCTGAACTACATCATGCACTGGAAGCCGCTGCGCAAGCCAACGTTCTCCAAGGTGGAGAAGGCTCAATGAATCTCAATGAGTTCGAGGCCCAGACTTTCTCCGGACATGTCTGCACCTGCCTCTGCAGATCGAGCCGGAGCAGCGCGGAGTGAACCTGATGCTGCACCTCGGCGGCGTTTGCTTTCGGCTTGCGGCTTGTTTCCACTTGGAGTGTCTTGCAGCGACCAGACGCCCCTGTCACTGCTTCAAGGAAGTGCTTGTCTTGCTCCGAGACAAAGGCAGAAGGCAACACCTCAGGCCACCCGAAAGGGAAGCGAGTGTGAGCCTTTGTGAGCACCGGTGCGAACGAGTGAGGTGTGAGGCAGGTGTGAGCGGAGTTGCAGCTTCACTGTCTAGATATTGCCTTTGATTCTGCTTGATTGACCGGGTTCTTCGACTCTGTGCAGGCTTGAGGATTTGGGAAGCAAAATGTGGGGACGACACCGCCGCCATAACTCTGTCGATTCGCAGCGAAGACATTGCCGAGGTACTTGTCTGACCTGTCCCTTCTCTTAGTGTCGTGGGAGACTGCACTGGCCTTGACATCCTGGGTGTTGCGGCCAGACTCGCGGCCAGGTGTGCAAACCAGGCGCATCACTAAGACTGCAGAATGCAAAGGTGCGGCGCTCGGGCCTGAAGGCTGCAGCAAAGAGCACATCAAAAGCACTCCAAACACTCAAAGCACTTTGCATGGCACTGCGCAAACGGGGGTCCATGGTCTTATACTTCTTGTTATTGAAAGACTGTTGTCAGGTTGTGATGGTCAAAGGCTTCATCCGATTAAACGTGGACAAGTGGGCTGCGCCTCGGCGAGTGTGAGAAGATGTGTAACGGGGACGGTGGGCAAACGATGGCAAATGCTGGATTGTCGTGCAAACTTTTTTGCCGAGCTTTCTCTTGAGGTACTGAAGCCTGCGGACACGCCTCTGGAATTTGAGGTGAGCACAAAGAGCCTGTGGCTGCTTTATCATATGCTGCGGGAGCGCATGAGACACCCCGCAACCTTGCGAATTTCCGAGGAATGACATTTCTGGTGTGGAATATGAGCTCACAGCCGCCTAGGAGTGTCCTCGGCCGGCGAATGTGACGTGTGCTGCAATGCGCGGTGGGTGGCCAGAAGTCGGCCCGAGTCGGCCCTGCCAGCTCCACAGCACAAAACACGACAAAGCGCAACGTGCCTGTGGACCATTGGTCCTTGCGCGAAATTATTTGCCGTGAGATTTTGGTCTTTTGATCTTGTGGCCCACAGCCACCTTGGTGGCATTTGGTGGCATTTGGTGGCATTTGGTGGCCTTGTGTATCCGTGTGTGGCAACTGCGTATTGCTGCGGAGTGCTGCGGAGCATGTCGGAGCCAGATCGTCGCGTGCGTTTCGTTGACCCATTGCTCAGCCACGGAAATCTCGTGGGGGTTGGGCCGTGGTCCGAGGAAGGCTTAACCTGACAACTCTCGCAAACAGTGGCAATCTAGAATGTCCGGAAAATATATACACATGTTTTTCGCTGGGTTGAGTGCAGTTCTTGTGTACGCTAAACTACACATTGCTGAGTAAAGCCACGGACGGCGGCAGTACACGTTTCAGTTCCTGAAATGTAATAGCTCATGCCACGATTGCAGGCTTCCTCCAACGTGCTCGGGTTCAATTGTTTAAACAGCTGCCATATATGTTTCCGGATACTGCCACCAGAGGCGAGAAATCAACACAAGCCGGCGTGCTTGCAAGCAACCATGAGATGCTGTAGCGTTCTGTGATGTTCAGTCTCTGTTGTCAGGCTGCAGCCTTTGACCCTGAGAACGGTGGCAAGTGTAGTCCTTAGCATGGGCCACTTGCATCCATGGCCTCGTAATGCCTCGTACAAAGCATCTTGGCACGTGCCCGTCCCCGAGGCCCTGGCACGGACCTTTGCGAATTTTCCGGAACGAGTTGCTGGAGGGTCTGCAGGCGCTCGGTAGGTACACCCACACTTTGCATGCCAGCAACGCTCCCGGCACAGCTCAACTTCTATGCGAAGACACCTGTACGCCCTCTGCGGACGTACGAGGACATGCAATTCTTGTGTCAGTTTGTGTCTGCTGAGCCACGGAGAACAACAAATCTGGACTGAGGACATCCGCAACCTCATCGCCGTCCGAATCCTTGTGGGTCGGCTCTCGGCGTTCTGATTGCGTTTGCAAACTACAAGAGCTCTTCATTTTTGCACGGCTTTGCCAAAATTGGCTTTGCTTTCCAAAACACCTCTCGGCACCTCTTCTTGCTCAGAGGTGTCCTGCAGTTTCGCATCGTCTCACGCTACTCTTCGAACCATGCTGGGGCCTTGGGGAGAGAAGCAGACCCGGGGGGAAGGGAAGGGCACACAGAAGGGAAGGACAGACGCGATGCGATGCGATGCGATGCGACGTGACTTGTGCCGATTCAGAGGCGCCGGTACAGATCGATCACAGCGACTCTTTCCGTGAAGGCTGCGCTGCCTGGGGCCGAGCCTGTGACTACTCAGAGACTAGTGACTAGACAGAGACCAGAAAAGTTTGAATCTCGACAGAAGACCAGCCTTAGCATTGTTCGAGGCATGAGGCAACGTCCCAGCAATTGTCGTGAGGTGACCTCCATCACGGTCAATGCGGATCCTCGGGACTGGCGCAATGCTCTGGCTTGCGTCCTTCAAGAGGCATGACTTTGGCAGATTGTCTTGGGATACATCATCTTTGTTACAGGGGGAGGGAGTTGGAGATTTTACCTTCAGCATAGCATGTTCGGCATATTATGGGCCCAGGGGTTTGCAGGTGCGTGAAGGCCGCATCACAGCGCCTCAGCGCTTAAAGTGTTTTGGAGCATTGGGAGCGTTTAGACAAGTTTAGACGTTGAGAGTATCCAGGAAGCTGCCTGGGCCAAAGTGAGCTGAGCTTCAAACTTATTAAAATTCCAACCCCATGGCCTGGCTCCTCCACTCGTCTCATTCTCGTCTCATTCTTTTGTAAGTCGCAGATCCGAGCGATTTGTGACTATGGCATCACGGAGAGTGAGATGAAGCGGTACATGGACGCGATGCTGAAGGACACCTGCTGTTCGTCGTCACTCGACAAGCATGCTCGACGACCTAGAGCCGGAAGCTATGCCAAGATCCCCAAAATCGGCCCCTGGACAAAGTTATCACTTCCATAGTAATCTCAGGTTAGATGTGCAGTTGTCCATCCTGCGATAGAGCTTACCCCGAAATCTGTCGAAAGCCAAACCTCAACTAAGTCAGCCTTCCTCCGCTCCAGGACGTGCAGAAAGGTGTGCAGGAAAATGATACGGTGCCCTCAGAAGTCCCATGCTCATGTGACAACCGAGTCAATTGACAATACATCGAGCTGGTCCTTTTGAGAGAAGCACCTCTGAGGATCATTTAGCTGCTAACGCGAAGCCGCCTCGGCAAGGGTACCGAGACGAATTCACGGTTCACGAGAGGTGGGGTCGAGGGTGCGGCAAGACGCTGTAGGAGACTGAAGAGAGGGGGTGGGTTAGAGCAGGCAAAGGTCCACAAAGAGTTGGGGGGTGGGGCTGGTCCAGGGGGGGGGGTACCTATTCCGCGCAATCGCCCGCGCACTTGGCTGCGCCCTGGGAGGGGTACGGGGTGGTTACGACTATGAAAAGTTGGACCGAAACGCCTCAAGCCTCCGGCCTGGGCGGATTTCAACTTCAGTGAGAGAAGCACCTCTGAGGATCATCTCAACTTCATCATGACCAGTGACGTGTTTGACCATGCAGAGAGCTCGGGATTTTGTTCTTGGAGTGTATGGGTGTATGCATTCAGTCAAGGTCGTCATGCATCCAGAGCAGTCCTATGCTGCTTTCAAGGAGGCGCATCAACATGCCATGTTCACTTGGTTCGTCTTTAAGCGCTGGTTCAGGTAGCTCCGACAGTGACAATGGAGCAGGCCGGTTGAGACAATTGACAGCGTCTGGATTGAGATGTCGTTCTTCTTGTTCCGGATGCGTTCACGCCTGTCTCGTTTGTTTCGGGTTGCGCCAGTGCAGATAGTTGTCCACAACTCGTGCTTGCAGTGTTTGCAGATGGTGCAGGTCCACGCAACAGCAAAGTGGATGCTTGGTTTCATCGGCTACTACGGCTTCGCTTCGGCACCTCCAGTGACGGCTATTGTTGTGTGCGGGCCTTTAGAGAAGTTGACAGGAAATGGGTATGCACGATTTGTTCTGTAGCACAGTGCAGCCTAGGTGCACACCTACGCAAGTATACGAGGACTGTTTTGCTGGTACTTGTAAAGATTTGGTGTGCTGCTTTCCGACACAACGTGCACAGGAGCACACTGGGAAATGGGCCGGATGCATATGACTATGATGCTTCGCTCCTCGTGTGGAACGCAGTTTCTTGCATGGTCGCTAGAGGTTCCCTTCAGCATTACCGAGCAGGAGATCATAGAGCTGCTTATATCAGTACTGTCCTAAAACTGGCAGCATGGCATCAGATTCATTTTTGTTGGCGCATTGCCTTGATGCGCCACCTGTGTTGTTAAGATGTGTGCTTCGCCAGAGCTGGAGTTCGAAGGTGCCTGACAAGACCAAAGAAGAAGCACTGAATCAGGCAAAGCGGCTTTTGAATTCTACCTTGGAGTATGAATTCTGAATGCTTGAGCATGATGAGGTGGACGTTCCGGAAAACCTTTTGGAAGGCCTCTGTGCGCATGTCACGATCGGTGTGGCAAGCAGTGCGGAGAGGGAGAGAGAAGAATAGAGATGAACAAGCCCCAACGAAAGAAATAACAATAGTGCCTGTAGCAGTTGCTTGAGAAAACGTTTCTGCCTACCACGCGAGTGCTT
Source organism: Symbiodinium natans (assembly GCA_905221605.1). Classification (NCBI taxonomy): domain Eukaryota; class Dinophyceae; order Suessiales; family Symbiodiniaceae; genus Symbiodinium; species Symbiodinium natans. The sequence continues at coordinate 229,213 of CAJNDS010002789.1, read as the reverse complement.
GTCTCTTCACAGTGGAGAGCTCCTGTGTCAATGTGCTCGAGTGATCTCGAGTGTGTTTTCAAGCGTGATTTTGGAAGGAGCAAAGTTAGAGAAGCTGCTGCCGCCAAGTCCTGTTGATGCCGTGGGCTTGGGTCGCTCTGTTCGTCTATTCGGGGTCCAACCATCGCTGTGCTGCAAGAGCCAGTGTGCAGAACATCCAAAGATATGTCTATTCGCGGTCCAACCATCGCTGCAACCGGACGTGTCGAAGGCTATGACAGCATGGAGAGCTGCTTCGCGAAAGGCCCCGTCTGGGGCTGCCTATCTGAGGAAGCGGCTGATGAGTCAATGTGTGCTGCTGCAGTGTCAACACGTGGCTGCAGGTAGATGATGCCACAGGAATCGTGCAGCTCATGCTGCCGAATGGGGCGCGTGTGCCCTTTGCATGACTGAAGCTATTGCTTGATGTGAGGCATTTTCCGGGTTTCCTGCGGCTTTGGCACAGTAGCTGGCAGTGCTGTGCTCATGTTGGCGGAAAGTTTCCCTGGCATGGCAGGTCAACTATGCCTGCACACCCAACGAATCGCAAGGCTCAGTTCTCAATTCTTAGGACAAGCTCTGCGCACTGTTGGTGGCCAGGAACGATGCGGATGCTTGTTCCTGGTGGTCGGGTTGGCTCCTCAAGTGATCGGTTGTAGCTTTGAGGGCAATGATGAACGTGTTCGATTGCAGTCCTCGGACGAGTCGGACGAGCTGGGTTCGGCTATGGTTGGCATCCGGCCCTCCTGACTCGTTTATATTATTGCTCATTTCGTCATATGGCTCAATCATGTTCTTTCGCATAGAATCCACTGCAAGTTTAAGATGACTTGCAACCTCATGCAGTCCGGCACAGCACGACCAAGATGCCAGGACCATTTCGGAGTCTGGAGCTGCCGGGGGCCAATGTGAGTCAATGTGGCAGGTATGGCAGACATGTGGAGATGTAGGGTATTCTAGGCTGAGGCAGAGTTTCTGATCACACGGCATGGTCTAATCGAGAGTTGAGGTCAGTGATTTCTCGAGAGAACAGATTGAGTTGTTTGCCGTCTCAAATTTGATGAGTGTCCACCTGGCCGGCAGCTTAGCAGTTTCTCTTCATTTGACACACGGCTTCACATGTGCCAGCCAGCAGCACTAGCGAGGACCTGAATCTCGAATTTTGCTACATTGACGCCAACTTCACCAACACGACTGGTGGTGGCTCAACTGGGTCAAGAGAGGATACGCAGAGCAACAGGCAGAGCGACAGTAAGTCTGAGTCCTTGAACATCTCTGAAACATCGGCCCCCGAAGACGAAGTTCGGCCAGAAGACGAAATTTGACCCCGAAGACATGAAGACGAATGCCAGCTCGAAGACGAAATTCGGTCCCGAAGGCTAACTGCCACGACGGAGGCCGCCAACAGGAAAGCTCACGAGCCTCTCAGAGGATCCTGTACTAGGCACTCTACTTCACCTCAATAGCCTTATGCCCTAAACCCTTAAAATTCCTAAACGCTACGCCTGAAACCTTAATCCGTATATCCCTAAACAAGCTTTTCGGTCCAAAAGCTGCCAGTGCGGGCGGTCTCTGGGGCGTTATGATCAGCGTTTTTGTTGACAAGTAGGAGTACTCTTGAATGCTGATGAATGCAAGGCGGAAAGCGTGGGGCAGGGGGTATTCGGTGGGAGGGAACCCGAAAGCCCTATGGGCTTAACCATTTTTAATATTGAGACGCGATCACAGTGCAGAGCTTGCGAAGACCGACCAGTCATGGATCGAATCTAAGCTTAACTGTTTGGGTTTGGGGTTCAAGCTTCCACGACCATTAGTGGTATTGGCGCAGCTGTTGGCCTACCCTCTCTGCAAATTTGATCCGTTGGCCTCGCTACAGAGGATGTGTTGAAAGGCATTGAAGGCTTCCCTCACTCAGCGGGTCTCACAGCCTCTAGTTTAGAAATTGGGCTTGCCATGAAGAAGACTTGCAGTTCTAAAACATACGAGTCCTCTCCAAACCCGTCGTGCTGTTTCAAGCCTCGAAAGACCCGCTCCAACCCCCTGGCTTGTTTGTACCAGTGCAAGCTTGCTTTGAAACATCAGCCCGTGAAGAAGTTTTGAGGTTAAACCATACGAATCCTTTCCAAGCCTGTCGTGCTTGCCTTAAATGGGGAGGGGGCTTGCGCTTTCCCCAAGCCCCGCTTTTGGCTTTGGTCCGTGCAACTTTGCTTCGTCAAGAAGATCCATGAAGAGGATGTGCATTTAAACCCCAACCTGCCATGCGAGCCTTTCGCAAATAGGGGGGAGGGGTGCGAAAGCCCGTCGCGCCTCGCATTGTGTTTGCAAAGGACGGGGGCTGCACCATGAAAAAGGCTTGCGTATTAAGGCCCGGGAGAACCGAATGTAGGCTTCGGTGCCGGATTTATGCCTGAGAAGTGTATAGTGAACTGAAGCATTGGCAGCAAATGCTTCTGAATGAGAACTATGTGCTAAAAATGTTTGAGGGCGCTGCAGTTTACTCAACCAGTTAAATTAGGCTTCGAATTTAGGCTTCACGTGGGGTCCGAAAAGAGGACTCATTTCCCCGGGCCCTGAAACAGCTGAATAATTGAATTGACACTGCCCAGTCCCAGGTCTGAACGCTGCCCAGTCCTCACTCGCCGTTGAATAGGCTTTCTGGTCTCGCGGTTGCGTTGCACCCGTCGTTGCAGAATGTAGTCATTGCTAGAGGAAACCAGACACTGAGGTGCTGGAACTTTTGCATCTGCTCTTCCAGGAAGAAAGGGCTCGGATTGACTATTCGTACACCTGGTATGGATCCTTGTTGTCTTGCCCTCAGGAGCCACGCTGGGAGGTGCCAGCCTTCGTGAGGGCTCAGCAAGCTTACAAGGACTGTGCGGGTTAAGCAGTTATCGGTTGGCATCTTGTGGTTTTGAAAGCCTTCTTCTGTGTCTTGCATGTCTTGCGTCCTCCATGCCAGGCTCAGGCCTATGCAGTCCAGAAGTCGTTGGCTTTGAGCCCAGAGAGGGGGTAGGCATGTTTTCTGCGTCTCGTGCCAGAAGCTTACCGGTCCCATTGTTTTCGGCTTTCGCTTTAGGAGCAAAGCACGATGGATCGGCTTATGCGGATGATGTATTCTGCTACTCGGCTGGCTTGGCCGACTTTCCTTACTGTGTTGAGTCTCTGTTGAACTGTTTCTGAGGACCCGCGAGTGTCCGAAGCGAAAATCGAGGACCTGAACAAGCTCACCCTGGCCAAGGCCGAGCCTGCCGAGCACGCACGTCAATGTCTGAACATTGCGGAAGATAGATTGTCAAATTTTAGTCAGAAACTCTGGAGATTTGTGGTGTCTTTCTTGGCACCGCCATTGTCATCGCTGGGCTGCTCGCCAGGGGCCGACTATATCGTTTGGCGTTAACTGGACATTTTTCAACAAGAAAGGACCGTAGGTACTGTGACGCGCGGTGGGGCCGCAGCCCGGCGATCCGGACGGCGAAGCAAGCAAGGGTCATCCTGGATGGTAAGATGTGGAGTGGAGACCGAGTGCGCTGTACGTCGATGAAAGCCTCGGATCCAAGACTCCAAGCCTTTTGAAGAGAAGGATGGCGCTGCAATGCACGGACATGGCGGCCTGCTCGTTTGCGTTTGCTCCTTTGGGCCGCTCTCTTCCGCCTTTCACTCTGGCGACCTTCCGACAACTTTTGTCTTCTTTGAGGTGTTTGTGCTGTGTTGGGTCGGAGCCTTCGCAGCAAATCTCCCCTCTGAAGGGGAGAGGGGCCACAAGCAACCGCCAATCCTCACCCGATTGGGAGCTTTACGACTCCGTCGGGTAAGGACGGTCTTTCTGGCAATAGGTACTACGATGATCCACACACACATGCACACTCTGTGCTTTCTTTTACAAGATTTCTCGGCGTCCCCCTCTTGCCCCATGCCTTGCAGTCAAGGACGGGGAATTTTTAGAGTAATTCGGAGCGTTTAGAGGCCGTCAGTCACGAAGTTTGACAGCTTTCCAGTGTGAATTCTATTTGGTAGTTGTTGACTTTTGCCGGACTTGTCTCTGCAAAGCTGGCCTTGGCAGCCTTTCCGGCAGGTTCGCAGAGCCGTGAGTGGACAACTCCGGCCGCAGGACGCAGTTTGAAAGTTTTTGTCTTTGGAGCTATTTTGAGATTCCGTGCGCTTGTGCGGACCGTCGGCCCGTCCAAAGCGTCACCTGATGGAAAACAAAGTTCTGGGAGTCTGGTTCAAGTCTTTGCACTCGCTTTTGCTATGCTCTGGAAAGTCAGGACCTGGAAATCAACTTGGTCGCCGACTTCGAGGGCCGAGGCCATGGCAAGATGGCAAGCCGGCATCTCAGGATCTCAACAAGAGCTTCCGCATTCGATTTGTACTGGACGGGTGAATTTGTGCCGTGGAGATTTGTTGCAGATTCTGCAGACTACAGTGATATTCGAGGCGTAGAGGGTGGACTCAGCACCGGGAAGCATCGTGAGGACGTGGCGATCCAAAGCGATTTCTCATTCCACAGCTGCACATGTTTTTGGTGTCCATGCCTTTGCATCCTTGCATGTCCGCGCAGGAGGGCGACATTGAGCCAGAGGAAGTGGAGCTTCCTGAAGCAGCCAAACAGCGCAGGCCAGCGCTGTTCACAGGTGTTCTGATCGTTGTCTCAAGACCAAGCTCAGGTTCCTGGAGCTGGATGAGGCTCTGTGGAAGTACCTAGGATCGCTTCCCGCAAGCGAAGCCAAGCAGGCTCCATGCTCAGGCGGTATGTTAGTGCAACACCGAGTTCCTGTGAACCGAAGCCGAAGCGCAAGCTTGCTGTTTCAGTTTGCAGTGAGCTCAAAGACGCTCACCGAGCGCAACATGCTACAGGCCTCATGAATAATAAAAACGTATGGCCACTTGTGCGCGCTTTCAACAAGTAATAGTCAAACGCGGCCACTCTGCAACCCGAGCCAGCACTTCCCATGCCCGCTGGGATTTGGGAGCATGACAGTAGGACACGCTTGCCAGCCCGAAAGACATCATTCACACGATCCATGATGGCCCTCATTGGGAGCGGCTGAAATCGTTTCCGTACTCTGCATCGCTCTGCCCGCTATGCCTCAAAGGTCTGCCTGGACCGCCCTCCGCAGATCCACCGGGGCGAGGCCAGTCGAGACATGTTGAGACAGTTGGAGAAACGTGGCTTTCTTTGCATGATTCACATGGCATCATCATCATCATCATCATCATCATCATCATCATCATCATCATCATCATCTTCATCTTCATCTTCATCTTCAGCATCATCATCTTCTTCGTCGATGTGTGGGTGCTGCCCAGGAAATGTCTCCAGAAGACAGGCAGCGCTCGGCACACATCGAGGACCCATGGAGGAGTCGGGAGGTTGAGGCGGGCACCGGGCGTGGCAAAACAGGACAGCGACGAGCGAGCAGTTGCAAATATCGGCGGTGGCGCGCCGAACCGTTGGGGCAAAGGTGACAAGTACCATCAGGAGGCACAGAGCTGACTGTAGGCATGTGACTACTCTGTGTGCCCACACTGTGTGTGTGTGTGACCACTGACCGTCACTGAGCCCAGATGATGGAGACAAAGGGCTTCTCCTGGGATGCACCGAACTCCAAGCTCAAGGATCATCCGCCCAGCACCCACAGTGCCCCCACAGTGCCCCCCTGCAGCGCCCCCCCGCAGTGCCCCCACAGCCTTTGATCGTTTTGGGCAAGTTTTGGGGTGTGTTTTTCCGTATGCCGCGTGTTCGTCGGCACATTTCGATGGGACATCCCACCAAGGCTCTACCCGTCCATGTGTCTCATGGCGATGCGAGAGGTTCAAAGACTCAGCGGGCATAGCGGCATGTACATGTCTAGCAGTTTTCTACTGCAGCAGTTTCTAGGTCATCAACACTCGGCTCTTCTCTACCGCCTGAATCCTGGATTCCCAACTGTACGCGCACGCTGTGCGTACTCAAGAAGCCATCCGACACCTTTCTGCGGTTCAGGTGCGAGATTCGTTGGGACTGTCTTATGACTGTGATCGCAGCATGTGATTCCGAGAGAGAGAGAGAGAGAGTGAGAGAAAAGCAGAGACAGAGAACAGAGAGAGACGAGACGGAGCAGCTCTACCCACGGAAAACCTGTACTGTAGCTTCTTGGAGTGTTGTGCCAGGCAGCTTTGATCTTTCGATGTTTGACCGCTTGGAGGCGAAGCAAAACCAGACTGTTCACTCTTCCTTCGTCTTCTGCTCTCGGTCTCTTCTTTTTGTGTTGTTGTTCGTTTCTTTCTTTTTATTTCCATCTTTCTTGCATTCTTCCATTTTTTTGTTTTCTCTATCTTGCTCTCTTTCTCTTTTTGTTTTTTCATCTTCTCGGTCTCTCCCTGCCTCCCTGCCTCCCTCTCCGTGCTTTTGTGGCCAGGCTGGATGGTACAGCGCAACCGTCAGCGCTCACCCGTACCTGGCCTAGTCCTAGTGCGAGGCGCGTGCTGCGGAGAAGTTCTCCCTTCGTACTTCGTACTTCAAGGTCCCGGATCATGGAGGCGGTCAATGCAGCCAAGGGCGTGATCCAAGGAGGGGACTCCGAACATGTTCTCATGTTTTCACCCTATACACCAAAAATGCTGGAATCCGTATTATAGGCTGTGACCTCATTGAATCTCACGCTTTCATATCTCTCAGGCGTGAAGAGGCGCCCGATCTCGGAACTGGAGCTGGCCACGGCGAGGAGGACGAGATGCAACGCAGTGTGTGGATCAGAGATGCTTGAGCGAACTGTTCTTGAGGACGTTGCTGCGCCGGCATGAAACCGACCTGCAAAGCAATGAGCCAGCCACCTAGAGCTTCACAGCTTGCGACCATGATCGTGACGATCCAGATCGATCCAGATCGCACTTGTTGTAGCTGTTGAGGTATTGGATCTCTCTGTTGACCCACCTGCAGTACGATAATCCAAAGGAGCAAGCTGTTCGTGAGCTTCAGCAGCCCAGCAGCCTTGGAAGCCCTAGCGGCCCTAGCAGCTGCAAAGAAGGATATCAGCTGCGTGAGGGACATCGAGATGATGTGCCAGCCTTGACGCACTCTGGAGATGGTGATGGGCCACACCCCCCCTCCACCCCTTCCCCCCTCCAAACTCCAGGCTCAATGCGCTGACATGGAGAGATGTGCAGAATGCGTACCTGCAAGGGCCCCATGGTGTTTCAACCGAGTGTGACGAGTCAGTACTGCTCGCTTGCCCGCTTGCCCGAGGACTCTCCTCACGGAGCCGGACCAGCTTTTTGTATCTGTAAGCCATGTCCTGAGTCGAGAAGGGCTGTGATGGCTATGGTTATGGTTCCTTGAAGCCTGGCAAAGGGGGGGGCCCTGAAGCTTAGGCACGTAGATTAGACAATGTGACAGTGTTAGCTTCTGAGGTCGAGCTGGACCCGGTTCCAGTTTTGTCTCTGGCGGCCGGAAGCCTCAGCTGAACGTTGCCCAAATCTCCACAAACAATGTGGAGATACGCAGTTGTCAAATCGTGGCAAGCAATGTCTCTCAAGGTGCTGCTCCCACTGCCGTCCCCACGAAGCGTGCGTTGAGCGAAGTTATGGTGGACTAGGTGTCTTGAGGGCATGGCAGATGTCAACAAGACACTGTCCCGAAACACACTCGAAGAGAAGGTGAGCAGCTTTAAAAAGCGTGCATGGCTTGCTGCAAGACAGGACGGTTCAGAGCTCTCAAAACCTATCATTGGCGGGGTTTGATATGGTTTGATTTTCGAATACTTGGGCACAACCAAGATTGGACATTGCATTTTATCCTAAAGCTCGAAAAAGCAGTGCGCGCTCGGTTGCTGCTGGGTCCATTTTTCTTGTCGGTATGCGATCATTCGATTGCCCAAGCCTTTGCCGCCCCCGAACGCTCATAAACGGAAGCCCGGGCTGCAGCCGTGCAATTTTTGAATTTTTTGATGTGGTCCAATGCTGGGGTCAACGTGGGCAACCCGCGGCAGGTCGTGACGTGGAGTTCGTGGCAGGACAGACGAAGGAGCTGGACCTCAGTGTTGGGGCCACGTGGCGTCATGATGCCCGTGCCTTCGCTGGCCATAAACAGTCTTTCTCCTCGGCAGCTTTTTTGGAGGCCTTCGCGGAGAAGAACACGAAGAGAACTATCCAGCTAGCAAATTGCAAATGCCCTCTTATTCAGAAAGGAGATGAGCGTCGTTGCACGGACCACGATCGAGGAAGAGCCCCAAAACGGTGGCATTGGGTAGATGTCAACATTCGGCAACTTTGGCGGGTACCGCACTGCTGCCGGTATTGAGTCGCTGGGGGGCCGAAGCCGGACACCTTTGTACGGCTACTTGAGTGGCCTCGTCGCGGTAGTTACACAGGTTGCGCTCGCTGCTCCCTTGTTCGAGCTCTTCGAGGGGCCAAAAAAAGGCGTGGTTCAATGCGCCCGTTCCCAGCCACCTCCTCACACAAGGCTGACACCTGCTCCCACTGCTTGGCAAACAAAAATTGCGATTCGGGTCGTCGAATCCTGACAAGTGCAGGAATTACTGAGGATGCTGTCGAGATCTGTTGAGGGTTGAGTACTTGCAAAACCGCTGGCTCCATGTGGCAGTCACACAGACGGGTCGCTCGCTCAGCGTTTTGTTCCGAAAGCTGAAGACAGGAAACCGTCTTCGTCGTTCCACGACACGCCAAGTGCCGTTTTGGCCAGACAGGATACTACCACAAGCGCTACATGCAACATGCAAACCCCGAGCATGTTCCAGGATGAAATGCAAGCTCAACTGCTCGAGAACGCGTGCGCATGATCTTTGGCGGTCAGTATCTGCGAATGTGAAACCCTTTACAGAGTTGGCAGATATGCCATGCCACATCATAGGTTCAAGCTTTCACGCAATGAACGCTTTGACACACGCCACCCAGAAGTTGCATGCTGCGAGAAAAGCGAGTTCATGAACTTGTCGTCAGACAGTTGTTACTCAGCCCAGACACGCGAACGGTGTGTCCACACCCGCCGCTGCGGTACAAGCAGGGGCAAAAGCACAGAGCATGAACAAACTCCATGTAGCAACGCCACCAATGGCTTGGTTAGAGATCTGTGACCTGCTGAAAGTCCATGGAGGAACGGGTGATGGCGGCATCGCGCAAACGGCCACCCACCAACAGCGGCAGCAGAGCAAGCATTCAGCTTCGAGTGACCGAGAAGACGGAACGACGGCGCAGCCACGATGTCAGCACAACGGCCAACGGAAACATTCCGATCCCAGAGCGGGGCTTGCGGCGACGTCTCCAGGCCGCTTTGGTGCTTCCACGGCAATCCGAACTTGAAAGCCTTGTTGACTCCTAGCTGTATCGGGCTATGGTCGCATTAATTATGGTCATTTCATGACGTGAATGGTTTGCCGGTGTTCCAACCTCGGGTGTGTGGGAAACGCCTTTGGATCTGCATCTGGATCCGCTTCAGTTTCTGCACCGTTAACTCCGTACTTTGGGCCTGCACCCATGGAGATCGGAGAGTTTGAAGTCAAAAAAGCCAAATATAAAGGTGAAGCGGGCTAAGGGTGGTAAGAAGGCAACCCAGACTAAAGGCTTTGTATTTGAAAGAGACGGGAAAGGTAGCAACGCTTGCCTGCGGTGGGACCCCCCCAATAGCAGGGGGACGGTTGTGAACAAAGGCATACCCTCGCGTCTGCCCCATACGCGCTCCCTCAGCACGATGCGTAACAGGAGGCACAAAGCAGGTTGGCACCAAGCGAGTTCCTCGCCGCATTCTTGGAGAATCTTTTTGTGGAGAACCTGTCGTCATGATGATATGCCGCGGCGCGCTCGCGCAACCCTGGACGACGTCACCAACACTCTCGACGTTGCTGCGAATCTCGGCCAAACGCGCCGTTATCGCACAAGTGGAGGACCCTCTGAGCTTTTTTCCCCGTGTTGCGGCGACTCTCGCAAAGGAAGCGACAAGCAACACCACACAGCTCGACTGGCAGGCACGCGGCACGAGTTTTGTTTTTTTCTTTTCTTTTCTTTTAAGGCGGCTGCCGAGAAGGCGCTTCTGCCTGAGCAAAAACGGGAAAAATGTTGACGGGGCGCAAAGGCTCAACCAGTGGCGAGGGTGCGGCCGCGGGCTCTGGTCGATGCCCTTTCCACGGATACACACCTGACAGTGGGCGCAGGGTCGGCGGCCTGACTAAGCGCTCTGCACCCCACCCACCCCCAAGGCTTCAAAAGTGAGGCGAGCAAACACGGCACGCAACAGCAACGAGGCCCCAGAATGACAGAACGCGGCCAGCGGCTGCCCGGAGGCTTCTGCGGCCGGTCCTTCCAAAAATTGTGTGCACTGCAGTGTACGTCTTCAAACCGCCCCACTGGAATAATAAACAGGATCGGGCAGGCACCGACTCAATCACCCCGATGCGCACCGTCACGTTGTGGCCTGACAGGAAAACTATCCGCCCAGGACGCCCAAAACGCGGCGGGCGCATGCCGTGCAACGCTTCGCAGGCCGAGACCCCATGGCGAAGGGCTAGCTGCGCACGAGCAACAACTGGCCACGGCAAGCCCTGCGACACTGCCGTGAGTTGGGGGTTCAGTGCACGACGGGCTTGCACGTCATGGATCAACGCTTCGGGGCCAACCTGGCTTGCCAAGTTCGTGCTGGTGTTGTCAAGGTCGACAAGCATCGGCGAGGGGCTTCGCGAACTGCAGGCAACCATGCGACTAACTGTGCTCTTTCCGCTATGATCAATGAAAACGACACCAATTGGGAGAATCATTTTGCTGCTTTCCTCGCGTTCGTACAGCAATGATGTCCGAGCTCATGACGTTAAGTAGTTGTAGCTTGGTGGGCCTGTCAATGTCACTTGCTGTGTTGACTGTTTGCCTACGCGCCAGAGGGCGGAAGCCGTCCAGGACTACGCTCTCCGCACGTTCACATCCCACGATGCGCGGCCGCCGCCGGGTGTCACCGTGTTGTGTTGCAACAGGGTCGCGGCGGTGGGGCGTGCTGGAAGTGTTGACTTCGTCCGCTTGCCACATCGCGAAATGCAATGGGCGCCTTGCCGGTGCGGCACGATGCTGCATGGGTGTGCCCTGCCTGTGCCCGGGACGTGCGCCTTCCTGATGTTCCCGTGCCCGCGCAGGCCGGGGAGTTGTGTGGTGGCTGTGGAAATCAGCTGCGCTGGGAGTACGACATGGCCACTGCACGGGGACGCTTCCACTTCAGCTCCGGGTGTGCCAGACCCACAGAGGCGCGCGCCGCACGTGGTCCCACCATGCAGCCTGCGGCGCCCCCTTCGGGTCCCGCGGCCCCGCGCCCAGCGGTTGGCTACTGGCTGTCACGAGGGCCCCCCGCAGGCGAGATCCGGGAGAGGACTAACTCTTGGCTGTACGTGCCGCTGTTGCAGGCAGCAGCAGGGGACCTGTTATTTGCCTGTGGTGGAGGCCTGGAGGGCAGACCCGCGGACCAGCGGTTGGTGGTTGCCGAGACCGCCCGGGGCACGGCTGCAGCAGGACTGCTGCCTCCCGGCCCCAGCATGGTGCCGAGCCTGGAGGCCGTGCTGTCGCTGGCTGACTGCGCTGGGCCCGGCCTGCCGCCGCTGCGGCCGTAGGCGCCAAACCCTTGAGACCATGTCGGCAGAGGGAAAACAAAAAAAACCTGGCGGCTGTTGGTCATGTCCGACCCTGTTTCCCCACGGTTGCTGGCAGCGGCTATCCTTCGCGCTGCTGAGGTTGCGCCTGCACACGCGACCTGCGCCCACGCCTCGAGCACGAAGCCTCGTCGTGCTAAAAGGCCGGTGCCATGTTTCCGCACATTCGTGAATTGAGACCGCCTAAGCAAAGACACAGACAGTCCCTTCGTATACCGCCTGCAGTCTGCCATTGAGACTGCGGAAAGGGTTGAAGGTGTTGCTCCGCAGCAAAATCACCAACGATACAAATGCCAGAGCCCCCAAAAAACACCCTCCTCCCTGCGACGTGGCCCAACCAGGAAACCAGGCCATCCGCGGCCCCCGCGGGCACCCGACCGGAACGCTGCGCTGCGGCCGCGGACGCCGGGTTCCGCGCTGGGTTTGCCTCTTTGGACTAGGTCTGCCTCGAGACCACCTGTCGTGTCCGTGTGCTGACACTGAAACGGCCCCCCAAAACTTGCCGCCTTGCGCTCCGCACTGCGGGCCGGCCTTCGCTCAGCCGCCGGGTACACGGATCACGAGCGAGTGCGCGGCTGGAAGCTTTTCCTCCTAGCCCCCCGCATGTTGCTTTACCGGGAACCCGGCGTGTCTCGCATTCCACCTGCAGAGCTTGACCGTCGCAACCGAGCCTTCCAAGCCGGTGACTGGCTCTCCGTGAGGCAGCTGTTGCTTGCACTGCCAGCGCGCCCGGGCCCCGGCGCAATGTCGCCTCTGATGATCAGGCCGGAGCCCACCGAGCCGAGGCTTTTGTCCACCTGCGCGAGTTGTCTGCAGCGAGCCGCGCCCTCACGGCTGAACCCCTCGCTGAGGGGTCCTTGGCAACCCTCGCGGAGTTGCGCGACCCTGACCGTCGGCCAGCCGAACCGTACGGCCCGCACAGTGACGAGGTGCGGCGCTGCCAGCCGGAGCTGCCATGTCCGTTTCCGCAGCATGCCCTTGTCGCATTCCTGCAGTCGGCTCGGCGGGGGTCCGCGGCAGGCCCGTCCGGGGCTACCAACGAGCATTTTCGCGTCATGCTGGATGACAAGGAGGATTGCCGTCTGCTTCATGGCGCTGCTGAGCAGCTCGCCCGCGCAGAGGTGCCCGCTTCGGTCCTTGCTGCCATCCGGGTCGGACGCATCGCAGCTTTGCGTAAGCCCAACGGCCGTGTGCGTGCTTTGATCGTCGGAGATGTGCTGCGCCGGCTTGTTGGACGCGTCATGGCCAATTTAATTGTTTGCCCCACAACTGCAGGACGCTTGCCTCCTTTTTCCGTTCGGGCTGCGCACGTCCGCTGGCACGGAAGCTGTCACGCGCCTGCTGCGCACCAGGACGCGGACGGCGTTGGGCATGTCGTCCATCAGGGCGAACGTGGCGAACAGGGAGACCCGCTTATGCCGGCGCTATATGCCCTCGCGCCACACCCCGCGCTCGTGGAGGTGCAAGACCAGCTCCTTGACGGAGAAGCCCTCTTCGCCTTCCTGGACGATATCTACATCGTCGCGAACCCAGAGCGTGTCCGCCCCCTACTGGATGCGTTGAGCGCTGCCTTGTGGGAACACGCGCACGTCCAGCTTCGTGCTGGCAAGACACGCATCTGGAACGCGGCAGGTGGGGAACCCCCTTCCATCGCTGACCTGACCAGCGACGTCTCGGAGGTCGTCTGGGTTGGTGACTGGTCCCTCCCGCCCGCGCAGCAGGGGCTCCTGGCATTCGGCGCGCCGCTTGGCCACGAGGCCTAGATCCGCGAGCGACTCCGCCTCAAGCCGTTGAGCATGACACGCTGCTCAGCCGTATCCCACGGCTTGACAGTTTGCAGGCAGCCTGGCTGCTGCTTCATTTCTGCGCGGTCCTCCTCCGGGCCTTCCCGCCCCACCTCACGGAAGGGTTCGCGCGTGACCACGATGATGCCGTTGCACGTTGCCTTGCAGAGTTCCTCCAACTCGATGCCGAGCAACTGCCTGAACACAGTCTTCGGACGGTGCGGCTCGCCTAGCGGTGTGGTGGACTCGGCCTGCGTTCTGCATGTGCAGCTGCGCACTGAGCTTCCTGGTGTGACACCTTTCCCGTCATCCAGGCTCGGGCACCCAGGGCTGCTAAATGCTTGCTCAGAGCCCTCGATGGCAGAATCCCCCTGCCCTCTGCCGCTGCTGCTAACAGTGCGCGGGAGTGCCTTTGTCCTTGACGTCGCGGCCGCGCCCCCAGCACGAGAGGGAGGAATGCCTTGCGGGGTTGGCAGCGGCGAGCCGCGCGAGCGTGCGATGAGCGCGCCTTTCTGACCTTCCACCTGCGTCCCGCGCGCTGCTGCTCTCGCAAGCAGGGCCTCACTCGGCTCGAGCCTTCACCGTCTCGCCTACCCACGAGGCCGTGCGCATACCCAGTGCCCAGTTCCGGGTCCTTCGACTCCGGCGGCTGCGCCTGGCCGTCCCACTCGTCCCGCGATCCTGCGGCTGTGGGGGCAGGCTGGACCCCCTTGGCGATCACCGGGCTGCCTGCACCCCGGCGCTCGCGTCGCGAGGAATGTGCGTGTCGCGGACATGAACATGTATGTGCCCGTCGCCGATGACCGGCGGATTGAAGTGGTCGCCAACGTGCTCCCCCTGTGGCACGGTGCGCAACTCGGTTTCGATGCCACCCTCGTGTCGCCGCTGACGCGTGCAGGGGAACCCCACCCACGGGCTGACGTCGAGCCTGGCCACTGCGTCGCCGCGGCAGCGAGGGCACGGCGCTGCCGCCTCGTCGTGATCGGGTTTGAGGTTGGGGGGCGCTTCGGCGCTGAAGCAGCCACCTTCCTCCGCCTGCTTGCGCGCCACCGGGCTGCGACTGTCCCGGCGCACTTGCGACCCGCGGTTCGGGCAGCATGGATCTCCCGCTGGACTGCGCTGCTTGCAGTCGCGGCGCAGCGCTCCTTCGCCAGCTCCCTCCTTACCTGCCCCTGGTGGGCGAGGCCAACGGCGACGACAGCGAGCCGCTCCTCGCTGACGGGGCGCTGGGAACGGCCGGTCGCCGCAAGCCGCCCCCCTGGTGACCCCCGACGCTGTGACTTTCCGGCTGGCGGAGAATAGCTGCGGGGGAAAAAAAAAAAGGAAAACCCGAAAGTGCATAACCACCGAGCGCTTGAACAGATAACCAACAGCGCTTGGAAGAAAGCATCCGCGAGACATCCACCATGGCCACTTGTTCATGAAAAAAAAATGCGGTGCGCCGCAAATCGCAGAGGAGCCACGCGCACTGCAAGTCGGGAGCTGAGGCAGCTGGTGCAGGGAGCTGGCCGATTGGGTGCCTAGCATTAAGAGCCCGCGCGTAAACGTCCCCCCCAAGTGCAACAAGCAGCGTTGGGCAAAGCACGGCGAGGAGGCGCTGCATGCGCGCGGAGCTTGAAGATTTTGCTCACCCACGTGCCGGCACGTATGGGCGTGCCGGCACGGACGTGCTCGCAGCATGTGCGCGAACAGCGCTGGAGCTGGGCGATGACACTGTCTTGGTTTCGCTCGACGGACGGAATGTCTCGAGCTTTTTTCCTCACTGTGCGGAGGAAGCCGTGCAAAAGGCCGGCAAGAGAGATTTGCTTGCGTCGCCAAGGCCTGCAATTCCCCAGGTCCCCACGCCAGGACGTGTCTCGCCGCCTCGTGCACGCCGGGGCCGGGGAGGGGGGCTGAGCCAGGGCGGGGAACCTTTGCTGAGCACTTCCAGACCAAGGAGCAGCACGCAAAGGGGCGGAGGGGGACCACCAGTGCGGACCTGGTCGTGCCGGACGCAGGGCACCACGTCAGGCTGCTCCGACGTCTATACCATGTGGCAGCCAACGGCTTGCCGTGTGGCGCGGCGCTAAGATCGCATGCTGGTAAGCCCGCCGCAGCGGTGCAGAGGCCCTTGGCCAGGTGCTGATGTAGCCTGGGCGCCGCTTCGCCACGCCGAGACGCGCAAACACCGCGTGTACCCAGAACTGCGGGCGGGCGGCCAGGGCGTTGTCGGCTAACGTTGTCGGCATGGAGGCCGGTGCATACGACAAGTTTGCAGCATGATGAGGGTTGATGTAGCAAACTTAGAAGACCTGCTTTGATATGAGGACCAGTGATAACGATCATGACAATGATAGTGATAACTTCCCACCTCGACCATTTCCGTGCTGTTGTTTGCATGATGACGGAGGGCGGGCAGGAGTTGTTGCGTGGTGTTGCCGTTTTGCTCATCACAGAACATGTGTCCAGCAGGGTCTCGATGGAGTGTTGCCAAGCAGTGGCATGCCGGCAGTAGGTGCTTGCAGCGTCCTTTGGAGTAGGGCGAGGGGGGTTACGCCGCTGAGGCACGCCGCGTAATGGACACGAAGTCACAGGCGGTATGGGTGCCGCCATACTAGGCCGGCAGGGCTGCTGAGCATGCAGGCTAGCTAGTTGCTGGCTTCGCTGTTGTTCCGGAGGTTGTTCCTCGTGCAGAACAGGCAAGGGCTTTTCGTATCATACCGACTTGATTTGGACTTGTGGTGTGCTGTATCAGGGCATGAGGAAGCCGGGAAAACATTGCGACCCTTCCTCCAAGCTCTTAAAGAAGCAGGTGCGGACGTGCTAGGGACGTGCTTCGAATTCTGTTGAAGCGTTTGGTTTCTTTTTGATCCTTAACGCTGGGTTTGAGGCGGAGTGGAGAAAACCCCAGACGCTGAGGTTTGGGAACTCGTTTGTGGACTGCCAATCATGATTCATGACCCTTATCGGTGTCAGGGCAATCGGCGCTTCCTCGACCTGCTCGATGAAAGCTTCCCTGAACTGCAGATTTATCGTCGAGGCAATCAGCCCAAAATGCAGTCCTGAGATGCAACTCGAGCCAGCTTTAAACAGGCAAGATTCAAACAAGTCCCGGTGTAGAAGAGTTGGGCGGCGCACCAGCAGCTGCTTGGCAGAGTTGTGGAACGTCGTGCTTTCCATGCTAGTGTCTCGTCAATCTGCGCAACTGCCGTCGCACTTGTGTCCATAATCAATTTGGCAGTGTCTCACGATGCGGTAATTTTCGGTTAAAAAGGCGGCAGCATGTTGAATTCAAAGGGTAGAAGCATCGCGCTTGCGTGCCTCGTGTAACCGACAGCCACTGCTGAGGAATACTTCCGCACGGTTGGTGCCATTGTGGCTTTGCTTGCATGCTATTCGTGTGCCCACGATGAAGAGGACGTGATGTGACTCAGTAGTGCATATAGTAGTGCATATAGTGCAGCAGGTGGTTTTGGGTGGCACTTCCTGCAAGCTTTCGACAGAAGAGGAGTTTGGATTGAGCTGCGTGTCGGCGGGGAAGCGCGGACCGATGAGCATGGACCAAGTGCCAGGTGCTGTTTACCGCTCCGCTTGTTTTGTTTTTGCGGTTTGGTGAATTGTTGCCAGAAACGGGGTTTTTCTGTCAGAACTTAAACTGCGCTTGCCAGGGAAGTTCATCAACATGGGCAACAAGAAAGCCGAAACCCGTCGGCATGCAGAAAGCTCTTCATGAAGAACGCTTTGCCAGAACTTGTCACGACCGATCTGTTGACCAAGGAGTATCATCAGTTTTGCGAGAAATTTGCAAAACACATGGAGAGCGAAGCAGACTGGTGGGGTATGATGGTGTTCTTGGCCACTTGGCAATAAGTGCTTTCCGTTTGCAAGCTGAGAACAAAGTGACAAGACGGGACAACCCATGCATGGAAGGTCATCCATGATGTCGGGAAGAGCGACGAGTTCAGAAAGGTGCAGTGGAGTGGAGATGGCCATCGAAATCGGACATGATGTTGTAAGATGTTGTATGCGCGCTGCAAGGTTGTCAATGATAGTTTGCCACCGCACGAGCGGACGGACGACCATGACAAAGTCCTGGCAATTGCGCTGAAGCTCGTCAACATTTCGGCCAAAGGAAGCCATGCGTACATGAAAAGTCCAGTTTCTGCAAGAGCCAAGGAAGAGCCCAAAGCTCAAGAAGCAACTTCTTCCAACAGCTGCACACTGAGCCTCCAGGGCAAAGTATGTCTTAGCATGCGAACACGGGAACGTGTGAATATGCTGTTGCGTTTCGACAGCTACCCGTCTTCCATCAGGTTGCTGAGTTGAGTACTAGCCTCGGCGACATGAGTCTGAATTGACCTTGCAAGGAGAACCCCCCTTCAGCAGCAAGAGTTAAGAGTTGTCGCAGGTGTGGCTCGGCAAGAGTCCATTCATGCGGGTTTCTCAACAAACTTCCAGTTGCCCCAGCTCGGACAAGGCTATGAGATTATGACTATGAGATATGCACGACCCCTGTGCTTGCTGCACCCTTGCCTGCAGGTGAGATCGCCTGCATAAACTTCAGAGGTGACTTGGCACTTGAAAGTTGTGCTTCAGCCTGCCCCTACTGGGCCGCTGGGCCACCTAGCACAAACCACGGCACTGGCCAAGGACTTCTGGATTTGGAGCAGACGCACTTACTGAAACCTGTTTGCACTTTGCAGGTTCTTGCAATGATGCTTCTCTATAAGCTTCTTCTCCCTATGCTGCGGAAAGAACGGCACTTCTGCATGGCCACAGGAATGGATCGCTGCATTACTATTTCTACCATTCAATTTTTGATATAGCGGGAGCATCTTGCAATGCCGCTTGGCAATTCAATCGGCCTGACGAATCTTCCACTGCTTTCGTTCGTGATCTGTTTCGGCAGGGCCTAGTCATGACCATGAAATATCGGAGGAGAAGTTCCTATTCCCGCTGGCGCTAGTGCCGGTGTACATGGGCTTTACCAGTGCAGCTTGGCCGTGCTGGCTGAGTGTCCCTCGGTAGATTTGAAACTTGCTAGTCAGCAGGCCATGGACAATTTGATTTCCAAATTGCTCCTTGTCTGCAGAATGTTGCAGAGAGATGTGCAGCATTGCCCGTTTTGATTGCATGCAGCCATATGCATGCGTCTGGCATGGTTAAAAAAAGTAAGGCTCGAGAACCCAGACACCGACGAAAGGACAGGGTTACTGCTCATTTGCCGTCACAGAGCGCCCCCCCCCCCCCCCTCTTTGGTAGTGTAACACCATGCAGACGTGCTTTGTAGGACGTTGTACTTCAACTTTTTATACACAAACTTCAAAAGGCAGGTTCCTGTGTGGATACATTGGAAATGGAAGTGCGAGAAGCGCGTACATCCAGCACAGCAGGTCTTACCCCGAATACGAGAAGGACTTTGCTACCATGTGTTGCCTGTCAGCATACTTGCCATGTGCATCAATTGGCATGATGCGATGTGATGCGTTTGGAGTCCAACCCGCCCCGCAGAGCTAAGGCCAGAGCAAAGTTTTTTGTCACGAGACTGGGCTTGCCACGCTGCGGGTGTTGGCAATGACGCGGAACAGCTACAAGAATGCAGCAAAGGCAATGCGTGCTCTGAGTGTATAAGCAGTGCAAGACCAAAAGTGTCAGGCTGTTTGCCACACAGATGCGAATCATGTGCTGGACAGGTGACCGAGCTACTGCTTGAGGAGATGCAGCAGCTGGTGCAGGAGTATTTGTGTTTTCTTTTCGACATGCGTCGAGTTGTGTTTGTTTGTCTTGAAGGAGTTTGCCGGCAGTCCTGTGGGCCCTCAGATCATGCTGTACTACGGCCCTGACCTTTTGAGGCCTTCACTCCGTGTTGCTCCGTGTTGCTCCGTGTTGCTCCTCACGGAATTCTTCGTGTTTCAGTGCGTTGTGCCCGACACTCTTGGCAGGATGGGTTTGGGCGAAGATCTTGTAGACCCCTCAGGCAACAACGTAAGGCATGCACTCGAGGCTCGGAGCTCAGTGCATGTGCTCCACACAGGGTGGAGTTTACTGTAATAGGGTTTAGAATTTAGGGTTTAGGGCTTAGATATAATAAGCTTTGTGGGCTGTTGGAAAAGCGACTTCGTTTCAAAGTCGAGCTTAAGAAAAGGCTTGTCGCATGACTCTTGCGTTAGTGTCTTTGGGCGAGAGACTTAAGCGTTTGAGGCCTAGTTGATGCTTCGAGTTATGTTTGCGGATTAGGATTTAGGAGTTAGCTTGTAGATTGTAGACTCCCTCAACCACACGGCTCAAGTCTACACTTGGAGTTTCGTGACTCCCTTGGCAGTATCGTGCCCCGAGGTAGCAGAATGCATATCCGCACCCGGTTCACGTTTCTCGAAGGTACAGTGCCTGAGAACCCGGAATCTGGGCTTGGAGATGCCAGGATGACAAGGTGTTTGAGCGAGCCAAGTTCTTTCAAGCCGACATATGTTGAGAAAGCGCCGCATGCCTTTCGACACCCGAGCCCTACATCGCACTCACCAGCTGAGGACGGAGGTGTATGGCCAAGCGTCGGGAGCATGGGCCATCCTCATCTGTGCTCTCGGCCGTGTGTGCGACTCCACAGGGGCTTCTGTGCCCAGGGGCATGATTGCAGCTTTTGCCACCTTGCACATGGCCCGGAACACAAGCTCCGACCGCAAGATCGACGAGCTCTGCAGGCCTTGACAGTTCTGGACCTGTTGCGGGTCACCTGGCGGCCCTTGGAAACACTTGGCAGAAGGGCAAACTCCGACTTCGACGTCAAGCCCATCTTCAACATTCTGGCAGTCGAGCTGGACTTTGCCCGCAGCTACCGAGCCATAGATCCTGGGATGCCCAGTAATACCCTTATTCCAATTTTGGGGGGTCAAGGGGCACCCTTCTTAATCCTAGGTTACTGAGCAACCTAGGATCGCAGCAAGTCAGATGAGCAGCTCGGTCACCTGCAACGTCGTCTTGGTCGTGCCTCCTTCAACTTCACGACATTGCTCAGGCTCGTGGCGCAGCGTTGCAGGCCCCAAAGCCGAGACCAACTTCTGCACTTCTTGGCTCAGTTTCGGGGAGCCATCCCTCTAAGGGTTTAGGGTTTTAGTTTTAGGGTTGAGGGTAAGGGACCATGAACTACCCTAAGAATCCCCTTCTGAGCTTGCTGTAGTTGACAGCCACCAGGGGGAGCTGGGGGCAGACATTCCATTCCCGCGCAAAGCGGCTGCTTCCGGTTCTACAAAAGCCCCCTCCGAGCTACGCAAGTCTCACAAAGAAAAAGACAAAATAGGCCGTTTCTGAGCGTCAGCTCATCGCAGCCTAAGGAGCATGATTGCTGTCCGGTGAGGGTCGTAGCATCTCGATCTAAGAATGCTAGAAGGCTTAAGCTTAAGCTGCGAGGCCCGCCATTTCAAGAGGTAGGTCTGCGTTTAGGACAGCTTGGAGTACCGTGGTGCGGCAAACAACATCAACAGTCCCATATCGCTATTTCCTGGCGACAGGATACTTGCAAGCTGGCAGCAGCATTTTCAGAATTCATTAGGCTTGATTTTCCTCGAGGGGTATCTGACCATTGAGATCAAGTGTCAGTAGGGTCTAGAGTCTAGATATGTCCAGGTGCTAACTTCCAAGTGCTCAGATGCTGATACCTCAAGGGGCAGTTCGTTGCCGAACTTGAATTCAAATGCAGGGAACGTTGCCTTGTGCGACTAGCGCGAGACTGGACCTGTCTCGCAGCTTGATCAGAGTCTTTCTTGTCTGTTTGCATTGAAGAATGCCACCGCAGAGTCTTTATAGTCTTGGTTGACACAGCAGTTGAGGGTTTATGGTTTAGGGTTCAGCTGCGCTGGCCTCAGTTCCAGTCTTAAAAAAAGGGTTTAGGGTTTAGAGTCTAGGGGCTGCGGACATCGCCGCAGGCGGAGGTGCTACAGACATTCACGAGCAAACTCGCCACATGCGGGGTGTGGGCGTCCTTGCGGCGCGAAGTGCCCAGAGTGGACGATCCAACCACCGATTGGAAGTTAGCTGCTTCTCGGGTGAGTGCCCAAACCGCGAGCCCTGGATGAGTCCTTACCCTAGACCCTAACCCCTAAACAAAACAACCCTCCAATACTGCAACCCTAAGTTCTGAGATTTGGAGGCAGCAGCATTGCTCAAACGGCAGAACTCTCCACGCCTTCGATGCCAAATGACCTAGGTAGGCCCTTGGAACATTTTAATATTTCCCTTGTTGGGTTTAAGCGGATCATATTCAGGAATACTTCTCAGAGGGTTCTAAGGGCCATCCACTAGGTAGGCCCTTGGGATATGCCTATTTTGGACCGAGAGGGGGGATCTGTTTTGGAACACCTTTCAGGGTTTAGGGTTTTCAAAAAAGTCTACGGGGCAAACCTAGTGAAGGTTCCAGTAGGTTGCGGCTGAGGATGCTTTGGTGCAAAACAAAGCTGGCGGTTGACTCGAGTTTGGAAGGCCCTAGCCCCCCGACCCTACAACCACAAACTCTAAAGCCCCAAAATCCTTGAACCCTCAAGCTCCAAAACCGAGAATGCCCCCCAAGACCGCCCCCAAGAACAACGTTTTGGGCAGAGGAATGCCTTACTGTATCCTGTCTTCCAAGCAGTGTTCGGACCCATCCCAAACGCCCGCATTCCTAAAAGGAGGATGTTGAATCCCAACTCAAAGCAAGGATAATCCAAACGCATTTCTGGGCCTTTACCAGTCACGTGCAGTCACCGGGGCAATTGCGGTGCGAAAAGAACATGTTCCCCCCAAACATGCGAACTTCGCTGTAGGCACACCCGCTGTAGGCACACCGCAGCATGCCAAATGCACGTCTCAAGGCCTTGAGAGAGCCCTTTCGTCGCCTTGAGGCTCTTGCGGTCCTGTACAGGAAGGCACGCAGGACTCTGGCTTTCACGCACAGCCCGCATCCTAAAGGATTTGAAGTTCAGCTGAGCACAAGCATGGCCACAGTCAAGAGGCTGTCCTGTGATGAGGTGGAGGCTACCAGTACCAGCTGAATGTTGCCCCGTTGGTAACTATTATAAAGAAAGCTGGGAATGATTGGAAGGGAGGCCGGGTGCACAATGTCCAAGTACGCAGGCGTGCGTAACTTGTAAGCAACGCTAGGCAAAGAACTGCGAGAGCAGCTTTTCTGCACAGAGAAACATGCAGTGCGATCTGTGCATTTAGTTTGCTTTGCCGTCGTTGTCTTGCTTCCGACAATACCGACTGCTCCTGTGCAAAGGGTGGTGTCGTCAGTTCGGATCAAGAACAATGCCTTGAACACCGTGTCTTATTTGCACTTCATAGAGGGCCGATTGCCGCCAGCTTCCTGGTGTACTGCCACTGAGGAAGGCATCGTCGAGTTGGTGGAAGGAGCCGGAGGTTGAAGCAAGAAGCGAAGAGCTTTCGCTGCGATGGCACAAGCAGTGCCCACGAATTGCGAATACCGCACTATGAGGACTCAGGATGTTTGTGCTGGTCTCCGAATCAGGAGTTGCCAGCGTGGTAGATTTCTCTTGGAAAGAGCAAGGATCGTCGAAAGTTCCTGAAGTTTGTGGCGAAAGATATGCCTTCAGATTGTCGAAGCTCCGCCAAGCGAGCAGCTTTGACTGACCCGACGAAGCACATGTTGTGGGATAACGTCCCCAGGCATAGCCCTAATCTAAATGCAGATTTTTCAGTTTCGAGAAGTCGATGGCATCGCCGAATCACATGTCTTTGTTTCACTTCTCTTTCGCCAATCTCGCTGGCATGCATCCGCTGCGGTATTGTGGAAATGGTGAAGCAGTGCTCGAGTTAATGTTCGCCGGTCACAGTGTCTTCGAGTTGCTGGGCATTTTCCTTCCGCTTGTTGTGTCTGCCTCCATTCAGCTTGGGTTCTGATAGGCCAGGTGGGTTGACACCAGGAAGTCGCGTATTCTCTTGTGCAGCTGGACAAGCAAAAGACGACGTGCAGGCAATGTTCGTGGTTGCTGTGGTCTTTTGCGTGTGTGCGATCTGTTGAGACCTCCTGATCCTAGAGTTTGCTGCTTGCGGGTACATCTGCTTTTTGTGGGGCTTTAAGGTTCGGATGGGAAAGTGCGCGACAGCACAGCACCAGCAACAACGCCAGCAGGGCTACCAGCCCGCGACAAAGCGGTGGCTGACCACTGTTCTGAACTCATCTGAAGGGTTGTCGTATTCCCGCAAGCTCGAACTGCCAATTCTGGCAAAAGCTACAAGTAACCACCTGACCGCGGTCCCCAACTTCTTGCAACGCATCATGCTCCTATCACGTCGCGCCGTCGCTATCTCTGTTCCTGCATGGCACGTGTTCACATTGCAAAAATGCTACAGGAAGCTCTCACAAATACCACAGTTTCTTGCCTGATGCCTCAATATTTCTGCAAGTGCAATGTGTTTGCACAAGTCCACGGCTCAAGGGGTAATGGCTACGGCCCAAACGACGGCCGCATGTGCTCAACACGGGCTGCGAGTTCAGGAGCCCATTGGTGCTCTGAATATCGCCATACTTCTTGCGAAGCCATGACCCGAAGGCCCACCCCTCAGTTGACGGCGCAGCAGATCTTGGCCCGTCGTGTGGTGGCAACACCACGAAGTTGTATCAGCAAAGTGCTGGACTTGAGCGGTCACACGGCAGACTTCGGAAGGCATGGCTCGAACCCACGGGAGAAGATCTCGCCGTGGGAAGACAAAATGCCGGTGTTCAAAAGCGACCTGACCGCTGGGACGACGAAAGGTACTTTCCACATCCCAGGCTACCAGGGTGTCACTCCCAGCTGTCCAGGCTTCAGTGAGCACCAGCTCCGCGTCGCAAGGGCTCAAGCCAGGTCAGTTGACAAAACCAACATAGTGCAGATCTTCCACCAGGAAGTGGTTGGATATGGTGGGCATGTACCGGAAGCAGTTTGCAACGACTTTGGGGGACGAAAGCCGACAGATCTCACGACTTTTGGCCATGACTTCAAGCCTCACAAAGCAGGCGCGCTGTGCTGAGTGAGTCCCAGCTGTGGCCATCTTGCACTTGACCTTTCCAAAGAAGTTCACAACCTTTCATGTAGCGCGGCTTCTTGAACTGACTATAGTGAGTATACAATGTACAGGTAGGGGATCGTAAAGCGCCGGTCCTCCCGAGATGTCCGATGATCAGAGGTAGATGCAAAAGGTGCCAGCTTTTTTGTTAATCCTTGGGAAGCATTCTTAGTTTTGCTCATCTGTTCCATCAGTGTTGGCATGATCCATATTCTTGGTTCGTCTTCGTTCTGCTAGCATTGTTTATGTTAGGCGCGTTCCAGTGCCAGGGTCGTGTGCATTCTCGGCAGATCTCACACATGACAGTTCCGCGCCCATGCGCAAACTCCTGCTTGCTTTGAGAGTAGCGACGAATTACCTAAGGCATTTTGCATGCGGACCATGGAATGTCGTAGGGATGGATGGCACCAAAGAGTTTGCAAGCAAGCTACTGTCCCACCTGTGCATACCATCTAAACCGTGTTCTGGTTGCCCCATTAAACTCATGTGTTACATCGACTGCTTGGTACAAGCGCCCTGCCATGCATTCGGCACTTTGTGATTGACCGGGCACATTGGACTTGTGCTAAAAGCAGAAATCTTGCACCGGTCCAGCTGCGCATGGCACTCTACCACGAGACGCGGCCTCGAGGGCGGAGATTGGAAGAAGAGAGCTCGGCAGCCTTGGCCTCCCCACGAAACCCCTCGCGGAGCAGCTCTCGTAGACCCCTGGAGGCTTCCACGTTTCCCTTGAACGAGCGCTTAGAGCGCTCCGACCGCTCCTCAGCTAACTTTCTGGCCCGCGATGTCAAGGCTGTGGCCGATGCGCAGGGTAGACTCGTGCGTGTTATCGAAGATGTGTCACAAGAGCTGTCGCAACGCTTGGCCGAACATGACCGCCAGCTTGCAGAGTTTACTGCTCACCAGATAGCTCTCCGTGATGCTGTTCATAAGGTTCAGGTGGAGGAAGCTGCTAATCATGATTCGCTTGCTGCAGAATACCTGCGACTGCGGACCAGTGACGGCGACACTGCTGCCAGGCTCAATTTCCTGGAGTCCAAGGTGGTTGGTGTTGAGAAGGCACAGAGCAGTCTCAACAACAAGTTGACCGACTTGGAGCATACTGCGCAAAGGCATCTGCCGGCAAGAATTCAGGACGTTCAAGTAACGCACCAAAAGCATTTCCAGGATCTTCAGCAGAAAGTCCTTCGCCAAGTGGAGGAACAAAGATCAGAGTTCCTCCAGTTCCAGGGCCAAGCAGCGTCGCGGGTTCATTCCGATGGGCTCTTGAATTTGCAGAGGCAGTTCGAAACGCACAGACAAGAATTTGAATCAAGGCTGCAGACATTGGGACCCGAAGCGTTGCTTCCCCAGATGCAGCAGCACCTGGAGAGTACATTGCTGCAGCAACTTTCGCAGCAGCTTTCCTCCCAATTGCATCAAATTCTTCAGCAGCAGTTGGAGCAACTTGTTCAGCCGCAGCTGGAGAAGCAGCTGGAGCAGCAGGTACAGCAGCATTGGAAAGCCCACTATACAGGAATGCAGGAGCTGCGAGACATGTGTCAAGCTGAGGCAGGCCAACGTAAGGAGCTAGCAAGCCAGCTGAAGCAGCGCTTGCAAGAACAGGAAAGTAATGTGGCCATGGGCCAGGAGGCCTTGCGCCAGGAGGCTGCAAAGCGGGAACAGCATTTGGCAGAGTTGCAGGATGCGGCACAGAGGCTGGCGCAGACCGCCATGCAGCGTGCACAGGCTTCTACTGATGCTCATGCCCACGTCTTCTCCACATCGTCTTCTCTAGCGAATCGCCTAGCTGTGGTGGAAGGAGAGCTGCAAAGCGTGCAACGTCAGGAAAAGGAACGGCAGCAAAAGAGGATTGCTCGACTCGAGGAAGATTTGGCGAAGTCACCAATGCTTTCGCCCAGAGATCGAGGTGGCTCAAACGTTTCTTGGCATGACTGGGGGCCATGTTGTGGTTGATGAGCACAGAAACGGCGCAAATGTAAGGAGTCGAAGGCACTCGACCAGCCTAACCTCATCCGTATGTTGGACGAGCTTCGAGTTCAGGCGCGTGATGCGGGTTGCAGCAGTTTGCATTTGCTCACTTCCAGGACGTGCCTTTGCAGGCTGCTGGCAGAACTTTATTTGAACTTTATGTATGCCTAGGCAACAATGTGTGCTACAGGCGGCAGTTGCGTCAACAAGCCATGTCTTGGATGCCATGGTTGTTTCTTCACGCACGTTCACGGCTGCAGTTCTTCGCAGAGCTCAGCGATTCTCGAAAGCAGGCCCAGTGCACAGCAGTAGGCAATCGTCTCTCACGGCGTTCTGAGTGCAAGTCGTGTGTTAATGACCGGGCGCTTGGGTTGTCTGGCGGTGGAATGGAAGGTTCTGAGTATGACATCCGACGCCGATCCCAACCTCCGTGAAACCCCGCATGTCAATTCTTGCTGTGCCGCCCAAGTCCCGGCACAAGGTTCATCAGCTCAGTGGAAGACTTTCGCGCTGCCTTGTCCTTACAGTACGCATGCCAGCTTTGCAGTCTATGTTCGTTAGGAGGCGCATAACGTAGCTTGCGCGAGGCGAGGCTGACGTGGCAGAGCTACAGCAGGCGTTGCTGCACATCAGGTAGTGCTTTGTGTTCCTTGCTGCGCGAGCCTACATTCGACCCTATCATGTCCTACTTCTGACTACATGAATGCTGGATCAAGTTGGAACCGACGGAAGCTGTATGAATCGCTTGGCAAGGTCCCACCACTGTAGATTCGCTGTATCCCTCAGGGCTGAAATTGTTGTGGAAGTCTGGGCTGGGCTGTCGGGGTGAGAACAGGATGACGCTCATGGTGGGCCGAGCGGCAATCACAAGTGCAGAGAAACTCAAGAAATGCGTTGGCTCCGAGATGGTTGAGAAATGGAACCAGAAGAGTTTGTGTACACCTCGCTGGCCCTGCTCTGCCAGACTGCTAGAATGTAGAAGTCAGAGCTTTCAGAGGGCTCATAGGGCTTGGCCTCAGCCGTGACTGCCAGTGCCGAATTTCTGCACATGTTTGCAGAACTATATTACTTTGGCGTCTCGATTGCTCGTGACTTTGCTCGCCAGCCGTTCAGTTTTGCTGACGTCAGGTGTTGGATGGGACTCGCGCTGGTAATGCTCAATGACCAAGATTGTCATCCAAACCATGATTGGAAAATGACGAGACTAGAGACGACGTAACTTCAAAACACGAAATTGAAATTAGGTACGCATTGTACAGAATACATCTTAATACTATGGCTTACTTGGATATACATACATATAGATATATGAGTAAGACTGTTAAACAAATCGCAATTTAGATGCAGTCAAATATCAAAACTCGCCAGCGAGCAACTCAACAAGTTCAGTTCCGTTGCAGTCACAAAATAGCAATCAAACAGATGTTTTCTGATATAGAAAGTGAGTCTAAACATGATTTTGCACGAACGAATTCTTATTCACCGTGAAAAAAGACTTTTCGCAAAATACAGAATCCACCACCCCGAGCAGTGCGGAGTGTACTTCTCATTCGCTAGTCATTCAGGCCTCAAAAGCTTCCAATGCAGTGCCGAGCTTCATCGGGACGCAGGCACCTACGCATGTAATCCCAAACCCAAATAGAGCAGGCGCCTGGTGTGCTGAGTTGCAGTTTGTCGCCGGGCCGGGGGGGGGGGAGGGTGGCTTTCTGCTTTCCTCGAAGTGTCAGGCATCTCCAAGGCATGGCGCTTCAAACAATGACAGCAAACGCCTCGATTCATCTTACCAGCCTTTCTCAGAATCGCTGTTGGATTCGGCAACAGTCGGCTCATCCTTGACGTGGCCCAGGCTGCTCGACACCTGATTGGCCGGTGGCTGCTTGGGAGCAGGCCAGTGAGTTTAATGTGTACCGGAAGCATCTGCATCAGCAGCAACAGGTGGGAGAGCCAGGGAGTCTGAACCCCAGTCCTCATGACAGTGAGGAAGACAGTTCCATTAGGAAGCCGCAGTAACATGGTTTTTCTGAAGCGTAGCCGTGGACAGCGAGCTCAGAGACAGGTTTACTGGAACGTCGATCGTGCACGACTGGAGTAGATCCAAACCCAAGAGATTAGATACGACGTCAGCAAAGTTGGAGAAACTAATGAGCAACAGCAAACTTTCCCTCAAGTCCCGTGGCCTGAGATCCCGGAAGCTCGTCGAAACCCCTTGGCTTGCCACCTGTTCCACCTGATGTGCGGGTGCTCAGATCACCTTAGCGCCTGGACACGCTGGATTTTGAACTGAGTTGCGATGAGATGTGTCAGGCTCGGGGTGCTGGCCAGACGAAAGTTTCAGGACCTACTTCTGCCGATGAGGTGCTAGCCAGGGAACGTCACGTGCTCCGACATCAGAGTTGGACATCTTTTGCATGTAAGCGCTCTCAGACTCTCTGGCGACCGTCGGACTCACCGACTCGAACCTCTCCAAAGGTCGGCAGAGACTAACGAAGACAGAGCAGTTGAAACACAGCTTAGTGGCTTAGCGCATCTTGCTCAGAAGCTTATAGGCGCCTTCCTCGGCGCATTCAAAAGGCGCGGTTTCTGCGACTTCAGTGATCTTCAGTGGCTGGGACCACATTCCGCTCCAAAGTTACGCAGGAAGTCCAGGCCATAATTCAACCTTCTTGGGCCCGGTCCCTAGGCCCCCAGTTGTGCGGAGTCTGCATGAGATGCAGCTCGTCAACTTGTGATGGCCAGACCAAGGCAATTTGCCAGAGGGCCCACAGCTGTCTCATGGATCTCATGCACTTCAGGCGACTTTGCTGCATGGCTGCTGCATGCTGCATGTCTCTCACTGGTCGCTGAAAGGACTCGCCAGCCAAAGGTGCAGCGGCCACCCCAGAAGTTCCAAAGTTTGCCGACAGCAGGGCAGTAGGCTACAGTGCAGGGTACCGTAACTTGTCTGAGGCGACTCGATTTGGTGTTCTCCCACCCCCGAAGGCAGCATGCGGGTACAGCAGGAGCAGACAGCAGTTGCTCACGCTTGCAGAACATGCTGCTGGCTTTTTTGATCTTGGCATTTGCGATGTCTGGTGGAGTGCTTTTGCCAGGTCACCCCTGCGACCCCGCTACCCTTGCAGGCCTTCATGTGCGGAGCGCGTGTGGAGCATGTGCACAGCATGTGCATAGCATGTGCACAGCATGTGCTGGCCACGTTTTTGAATCTGGCAGGCTGAATAGCTGCCTTTGCAGCAGTGCAGAGACCAGCGAGGACATCTCAGTCCGATTCCGCGGTGCCGTGGTTCCGCTACTGCTCTGCCGGCTTAATTCAGGAAAAAAGTTTGTATGAACCTCATGTGGCGAAGCGTCGTGGCCTACTTTGTTTGCCTCAAGGCTCATTTTGAGGAACTTTTTGCCGGAGTCAGCCTTTCTTTTCCCTGTGATCGGGATTAGGCAAGCCAGAGCAATCCAAGAATCAAGACTTTCTCCAAGTCTTGCGCTTTTCATGTCGTTTATTCGACTTATTCAAGAGCAGGTGCTTGCCATCTTCTTCGTCCTCTGCTCTTAGGCTTGGAAACCTTGCCACTGATGAACCGCAAAATGTGGCCGGAGCTTGAACATAGGCACCAGGTGTTTCGAGTATGTGCACTGTTAGTTAAGATTTACCTACAGGAGACGCAAAGTTAGAGCAGAGCCTACGTCTCTTGAGTTGGCCTCCATTCGCCTCAGCTTTGGAATTTTGCCATGGTGCAGCGCTGCGTCATTGGCTTAGGCGGCTCGCTATCCTCAGAGTTTCCCTTTCTCAGAGCTCATGTTGGCCGTGCATTTGTGGAACACGTCGCAGAAGCTCATGGTTTTGGCCCGTGGCGCCCAACCAGTGCAGCACTGGCAGATTTCGCAGAACATGGGAGTGGCATTGTCCTATGCAGGCTTTGGCACGACTCGGTTGCGGGGTCATCATCTGCGCCCATGGCTGCGAAGCAATGTCTCAAGTATGTTGGGGTTCGTTCTCCCGAGCATTTTGTGATCGCTCACGCCGAATCACGGAAGTCGTGCGGAAAGTTTGCGGTTACCGAAGGCCCTCGCAAAGCACCAGCTTGGGCAAAACCGGTACTAGAATCCTTGTGCCCTCAGTTCCGCCCAGGCCAAAAAAGTGTCGAACAGCCGCTCCGCATTGAGTTTGGAGTCGGAGCTCCGAGCAGAACAAACCTCATGCCACACATGGACAGATTCAGCGAGTCTAGAATGACAGCCCGAGAGGCCAACGCCATTCTGCAATCCGCCTTCCCTGCAGCATTCGAATGGCTGATGAAGAGATGGTTTGGCCCCGATGCAGTCACCGCAGGAGCAGTGATGCGACGACGGCTTCCACAGGATCTTCGGAGAAAGGAGTTGGAACAAGAAGCTAAACGAATGCGTGGGCCAGAGTATGAGTAGCTGGCATCTGGCATCGCTGAAAATAAGCACGCATTTCTCTGCTGAAGCGTCGGTGCATATTTTATTGTCAGCTAGGGCTGCGCAGGACGTGTGCCAGTTGCGTGCAGTTACACGATTTGTGAGATCTTGTGAGCTAAATTTTCTTCGTGAGTGTGCGAGTGTGAACAGGGCACTGTCCACTGTGAACTTGTGTTCCAAGTTGCTTCTGGCTTCTGAGGCCCAGCCCAGCTCACATGTTGCTGGTCACATGAGTGGGTGAGTCTGGCAAACATCGGCTAAAAGCAACTCATCTGTGTTCTTTTACTGCAACCTGAGGTCTGAGGTAGGGAAAAACGCCAGGTTATGGTAAGGCAGGGTCGTTTTCCTAAGACATATATATTCAAAAAGTCTCGAGGAGTCCAGTTGCCCAAAAGTTGTGGTTCTGCCTTTTCCTCGCGCCAATGGATCCAAAGGCCAGGAGCTTCGGTTTGTGGAGGTGAGCACAGACGTGTTTTTTTTGCTCTTGCCTTGGATGACCGGTCGAAATTGCCCACTCCAGCAAAGCAGCTTGTGGACAAGAGCTCGCGCAGGTTCCGCGCTCGCACATGCTCAGATTCATGGCAACAAGTGTTCCCTAGGCAAGACTTGGCATCCGCAATTCGGTAGTAGCCGGTAGTAGCCATGGTGATGGTGGATCGCGTTGATGACGGCTCTGCTTCTGCGGCCGCCGACATGGGCCCCTTTCAGGGTGTCCTGATGCAACACGGGTCTACTGCAAGGTCTAGAGCTAAGCCGGGATCTAGGCCGGAACGAGAGATGGCTAAACACATCCCCATGAACTGTCTGTAACTCTTCAAATGACCCGAGCTCCAAGGACATATGTCCCAGAAAGAGTTCGACGCTCTGGGATATCCAAAGATTCCAGACCATTGGACGAGAGAGTGGATGCTGGAACAACTTGAGCTTGAAAAAGTCGACCCACGGGTCAACCCGAATCTTCTGTTGGACGAGACACACCAAGAATTTTGGGACAACGCGTCCCGAAAGCCGTATGCGAAGGCCATTCTCAGATCTGAGCAGCACTGGATGAAGCGGCGCAACGTCTGGCTCCGTCAATACGAACAAGTTGAGCTGGCAAACATTGTGCGCGAAGAGTTGGCTTCTGAACTGGAAGCGTGCCCTCCGAGTATCAAGCGGCAGGTTATGCCCATCTTGACTTTTGTACTGCACTGTGTCGCACAGCGCCAATGTTTTGCATTCGGGTGGCGTGCACATTACCGTCATTTTCCCGCCCGGAGCATGTACTGAGGAAATACAAGATCACGGAGATTGCGTTGACAAGCAGCTTGAGACTGGCCCGTGCGCAGCAGCTTCCGTTAAGTGAAGTTTTACAGAGACCAGACCAGGTCGCGCGCTCAGACTGATAGTAAGACCACGGCGTGTGGCCAGCACATGCCAGCACAATGCAGAAGCCTCAGGTGCACCAGTTCCAGTCGCTGCGAGTCAAGCTTGAAGAGGGCGGTCCTCAAGCAGCAGACCAGCTGCTCGAAGAGTACAGTGCACTCCAGATGGCAGTTGAGAAGAACCCATCGGCTGTGGGGTGTTGTTGTCTTTCTTTTTTTTTTTCTCTCTCTCTCTCTCTCTCTCTCTCTTTCTCTCTTCCGAAAAGTGCATCCTTGCGACAGGCACGTGCGAAGGACCGAATGCTAGCAAACGCAAACGTCAAGCAAGAGGAAGAGCGATCAACGCCAGTGGTCGTGGATTCCGACACAATGGCGAAGCTCATGAACCAGGCGCAGAAGCTCCGAAAAGATGGGTACATCGAGTGGCACGAAGGTGCCAAAGGCTTGCAAGTTCTTTGGTGTGACTTTGCAGATGACGCGCAGATGGGCTTCTCGTGTCATCTCGTCTCATGTAAGGTGCCGTCGAGGAAGCCTTTCGTAGCTGGTGCGAAGCAGAAGCTCATCTGTACCGAAAAAGGCTACCCGAAGGAGATGCAGGACAGATATCGGATGATATCAGCTTGCCTTGACTGTATGCGGTCGCCTTGGAAACAAAGTTTCGCCTGCAAGGAAATACAATGGTCAACGGTTTGCACTGCATTTTGCTCAAGAACATAGCGCAGGCCCACAGTGCAAGATGTGGTCAAGACGTGAGTCTAAGTCTGGCTCAATGGGCATGTGCAGGCGGCTATCCGACTTGGGCATTGGTCAGACGCCCTGCGAGCGTCAGACGATGCCCTTTCGATAGACGATGAGGCCAGTTTTCACCTGTCGGTCTTTGTGGTTGGTGCATCTGCCAAGTAGATGCGAGCAGGACCACAAAGCATGGTTTCGGCGTGCCTGCGCATTGGAAGGCTTAGGACTCTTGGTGTTGCAAAGCTACAGAGAGTACGAAAAGCAATGAATGGTGTTTCAGACGCTGCGGACTCCAAAAATTGTCAGCCCACGGAGCCCACGAAGGACGATACGCAGAGGCAAAGACGGCGCTGGAGCACATCGAGACACTTGCAGTCGGGCGTGCTGATCGTGCCCGGTTGGTTCGCGATGTTGGAGCTCGTCGCAGCTCGTCGCAGCATGGACTCGAATTCAATTTTCTTGCAGTTGCCCGATCACAAGCGTTCCTTGCCCAGGCCAGCAGATAGATGCATCGGAAGCGAAGCATTCGCAGACAGAGCGCATTGCCATGTGCAGAGCCTTGAAGCAGCGGGTTTTTGCAGAGGAGTGCTTCATGTCATTTCGCAGAAATGCGAGCAACAGGCCACTTCTAGAGTTTGTAGGAGTCTGTGCCGGAGTTGGAGATAAAGGATGGTCCGGACAGTGTGCCAGACCAGGCAGGCGATTTTTTTGGCCGGGGGGAAATACGTGGCACTGTGGCACCATGCCACAATGCGTTACCTGCAGCCCATGGGCGAAACTCATCATTCATAAATCTGCTGAAACAACAGCAATGACGAGGCCATTCAATCCAAGTCGGACGAAGACGAGGAGCTGCAGCAGCTGGAGGAAGAGCTTCTACAACTCGAAATGGCAGCTGCCTGAACACAAAGCTTTGTGCTTGTCAGCCGGAGTCTGCGTGGTCGACTTGTATATGCATGTCAACATTCCAGGAACAGGCTGCCCTGAACGGCACTGCAGTCTCAAGCGATTCCCCCAGTACATCCACGCGTTTTGCAGTTGGAGATCGTCCCTCGGCTTGGCGCTCTAGAGATTCTAGGCTTCTCATATCTTCTCATGGTGTCATGGATCTTTGTCCTGTGCTTGTGGCGCTGAGGCGTTTGGGCAAGGGAGATGCTGGCCGATGTAGATGCTGGGCATGGGGGCACCGTCGTTGAAGTGGACAAGGATGGTGACATCAAGGCTCTTAATGTTGGTTGTAGGTTTCAGTCTCGTATCGGGATACAGAAGTTGGCTTTGTGCATGATGCAAGATGGTCTGATAAGTGGGTCGACATTCCTGCGCTCATCAACTACTGGTTTCACCTACCTTTGTCTCCCTTTTGTGCCCAAACTTCAAGCTTGGCTCACGAGTGAGTTCATGAGCTAGGAGAGCTTTGAGCTTCTTGTCAGTGATATCTGTAAATCCAAGCCCGCAGCCTAGTCGGGATGCGGGGGTGCCAGGTGCTGTTTGATGGGCAGGCCGAGGCTGGTCTTTGGCAAAGCCTTTGAGCCTTTGAGCCTTTGGCGCACTTGCGAACTACGCAGTGGGACCCAGGCCCAGCTCATCTTCAGCGTTGACTTCGACAGCTTGACGGAAAGACCATGCGACAGCTCAGATCCGTCAGCAAGTTCCAGGCCTGGGGACTTGTGCTTGACTCACGACGGAGCATCTGAGCCCCGGCATTGGATGGGCAACTGTTCCTTTGCGTTCCTTTGCGTCATGCTTGGCCTCCGCAAGCCGCCATGGAATTTTGTGGTTTGCCCGGGCTAAGGATTTGCTGGATGCCTTGCTTGAAGCTTACCGAGATCCCGGATTTCAGCAGCAGATCGCCAAGCTCGCGCGTGATGTGCGCTGGGACGCGGAGGCGTTTCGATGGCATTTGCCCAAGGCTGGGTTCCAGGGTGGGATGTGGATGAGGGACATTGAGGGACCATAGCTGAGCTGTGGGGGGATCCAGGTGGCCCTGGGTCCGCAAAAGACATCGCTGGAGCGCTTCGGCTTCGAGGCTTCGTTGGCAGGCGCCCGTGCAGCGCAGGAGGCCTTGGAGGCGGTGGCCTGGCAGCAGTGGGATACAGTAGTCTAGTAGTCGGCTCAGCTGAAGCACATTGCCGATGCTTCAGAGCGCACGCTGAGGCCAAGGCGCAGGCTTCCGCAAGGGAGCGGGCCGGACTACAAAAGCGAGCCGACGATGTGACGAGGCGTGGGGCTTGAGCTTGGAGAGGAGGAGGGAGGAGGAGGGAGGAAGAGGGAGGTTGCGTATCGTGATGTTTTCGATTTCTCTTTTTCTGGCAGGACTCTCTTCGGCGAAATGTACAGAATCGCATTCCCGGATGAACGTAGCAGTCAGAAGGCTGATGTGCAATCCACGGCGAGCTGAAAAGCTTCCGCTTATTGTTTTGCCACTGCTGCAAAGCGAGCAGGTTGCTGTTGGAACGCTATCCATGTACGACTTTGTGGATTTTCTGCAGTAGGTCTGCAGTTTTGCCAGGTGGGCCCTTTCCCAACAGCCAGCGAGGCCTTCAACATCGTTTGAAGCCCAGGGCGCTGATGGAATATGATATACGGTGAACAGCATGATGCCAACTGCTTAGCAAACCGCATCAAGGTGGTGGAAGCTGCAGAGGTGCGACATCTCTTCGACTCTTGGGACGTGATGGTAGAGTGCGCCCGTGGTGTCCTTGCAGCGGGTGAATGACCTCAATACCGACGCGGCGCCCAACCGACAAGGTATGCAGATGGTAGGGATGTATCAGTGCCTACTGCTTCTGTGTCCCTGTCTTCATTGCGCAGCCGCCAGGATTGGTACATTCCATGTTTCATGCCATGCCCTTTTGCCTCATTCAGCAGATGCCACGGGCTGTTTGGGCACGCTGTGAAGGACAAGTCTCGGCGCCCTGGGGCAGCCGCAGCCGCCAAAGCTTTATGTGCAGTCCCGAATGATTCTAAGCTTGGCATGCCCTGCTTCAGTGCAGCAAAATAGCATTGCCAACTTTGGACAGGCCCGCCATGTGGCTGGCAAAGAATATGGCGCATCTCTTGCACAGCTGAGTGGCGGCCTCAAGTGCATCAGGGCGGTGTGTCAAAGTGGGGAGGTTGTGTGCTCGAGGAGCGAATGCGGCACACTTGTTTGCTGTTGCTTGTGTCACATGATCTTTCACAGTCTTTACGGAGATTCACAAGGCAGGATGTGCTTTTGGGGATGTTCTGGGCAATGAGGGCAGCCGGTCCCTTGTGAAAAAAGGATGTGCTTGTGAGGGCAGACTGCCGAGACAGAAGGCCAGCAGGCATCAAGGCGCCAGGAGACGCCAAAATCAGCCAGATCTGAGAGCCTACCTGGAAACCCCTTGTCAGAGCTTGATACAGAGCACATGGCCACGGGACATGCTTGTAACTTGTGGTCCTTCTTGTCTGCCACTCAGGGGCGAACTGCACGTGCTTTGGGACAGACATGTCCCTTATCCTTGCAATTCAGCCGTAGCTTTGTTCCACAAGTACTTCTGCAGAAAGCAACTTCTCCCTGAATGTCACTGAGCCGAGGCCAGGCTGCACAACCTTCCGGGCTCACCGCACACATCGCCACCAACTGTAACAGGGCAAACAAGTGGGTTGCCCACCCTGCCAGCTGCGGTCTTGGCCCGCATTCTTCTTAGTTGTGATCTGACTGGTCTGTGCTGCTTGGCCGCCGCCGCTCCGTTATTTTGCTTGGGTTCTGCAGAAGTCGGGGAAGCAATGCCACTGCCCTTCGAAAAGGGTCCGGATCGCTGGCTCTCCTTTGCAAGAGCATCTCTGTTGTGGGCAGATCTTCTTGCGTGTCTGCATCTGGGTTCTGCCAAAGTAGCTCATCGGTGCCAGCAACTTGGTCGGCAAACGCGTGCACTAGCTGCATCCTGGATTACAGGCAGTGGTGAAGGCACGGCCGCGGCTTCATTTTCAACTTACACATCAGCCACAACATCGGAAGCGTCTTGTGCTGCCATGTGCCCCGACGCTCCTGGACTCATGGCCACAGGACACGAGCACGGTATACGGCTGTGGGGAATGCCGGAGATGGCCAAGCTAGGTGTCATCAGAACTCGGTGCCCAGTCATTGCTCTTGACTTGGGCAGAAAAGGAGACTTCCTGGCTGCTATACAGACTGGCCCAGCTTGGCTGCTATGTGTGTGGGATTTGACATTGGAAATTGCGGGTCCAGGCCTTTCTGCCCCACTTTGGTCTATGAATGTTCCATCAGTTACACCACTGCAGTTTTTTGGGGCATCAGTTCTGGTACCAAGAACCGGAGCCGGACTTGAAATGCTGGATGCCAGTGACGGTGCCAGTGTCCATACTATCGACTTGCCTGGTTGCCCTCAGGCCGCATGCCCGTGTATAGAGCCGCAGGAGTGGTGTTGCGAGGCCCCGCGAGTGGCAAGAACATGCATTATCTTGGCCGTGGGTTCCACGCTCTTTGCGATTGCCGAGCGCGGCGCTTCCACACATGTACAGGGAAGCAAAGCCAGCGAAGTCTTTACGTTTGCTAAGCCGCAAGACACGCCCTGCTCTCAACTTGTGTCGCTCGGGGCCTCAAGTACTGAAGTTGCCTCTTCCACCTCAGATGGTCAAGTGCTGGTTTGGAAGCTCGTCGACCGAACTTTGCTGGGTGTTTTCCCTACGTTTACTGTCCTTGACTTCGAGAACTTGTCATGGTCAGTCGGCAAAGCCGAGACAGTCTTCCCCTCGCAACCCACACAGATGTTGGCACTTCGGCTGCACCAGGGTGAGGGGGCCTCTGATCACATGTTGTGCATTCTGGAGGATGGCTTTGGGGCTTAGGTACTAGAAGAGGTGCTTGTCCAGCCCTGAGCTCCAGACTTGCAGGGAGCTGGCTATTTACTTGTTTTCCTGGTTGCTCGCTTGAGGTTGTCGCATCGGATCTTGGGCAGCCAAGCGACCCTTCGGCAGGCGTGGGTAACAAGATGTAACAAGTATCTCGCTCAGCATCGCTCTCGGGGCGACCGTCCAAAGTCCTCGGCAGGTTGCGTGCTGACGGCCTGGCATACACCAACTGGCACCAAGTTGCTGATACTCAGCGCTTGTCTCCTTTGCAACATGCCATTTTGATTCCTTGACGAATTGGGCGATCAAGATGAGAGATCGGTGCACGACCCAGGCCCCATCCCTGGCACTTGGCGGGGCCGCTGGAGGTTGATTCCAGCCCACCTTGGCTGTTGGAAACGTGATGAAACGTGTCACCTTGCCATCAGGTGTCCGCCTCCCGCCACAGTTCTTCCCCAGTGTTCTTGCCAGGTCGACTTGCGGGGAGCCTCGGTGATTGACGTTGAGTTCTGAACACACGGGCTTAACTACAAGCTTTGCGATGATCAGCTGGCAGTATCAGCAGCACCATGTACCACGACAAGTGTTTTCTCGTGTTTAAGCAAATGGCCACATCGTGAAAGCCAGAGGTCTCCGATCAGGCTTCTGGTTTCACAGATGGTTCCTTTTCCGACTCGAATCTACCTGTGGCCATATCACCGCTCAAGATGCTCAGGCTTGTACATATGCGTGCTTGATAGATGTGGCGGTGGCGGTGGCGGTGGTACTGGTGATGCTGTCCTTTCAGGACGTGGGCATCCTCGTGGTAAGACCGGTCTCGGGGTGTGCCAGGTCGCATGGCCCTGCGACTAATGTTGGTGGTGCTACTCGACCTTGTGGACTGCGTGCTCCATACCCCCGAGGTCCTGCAAGCAAGGGTAGGCTAGTGCAAGAGTCGAGGGAAGGCTAGGAGTTGACAATTCATTCCATGAAGCCCAGATCTTACGCAGCAATGCCACGATCCTGGCTATGGGTGATTCACTGACCGCAGCTGGATATGGCAGTGTGCCCTACGGAGTCTTTTTGGCCGAAATGCTCGGAGTGAAGGCCCACATTGAATGAAATAGAATGACGTGTGCAGGCCGTTTTGATGTTCTTGTGCGGCGGAGGTTGAAATTGCGGGGGTGTGGGGCGAAACATCCGAGCAGCTTGGACATCAAGTGCGAGTCATCATGGGCACGCCGCTTCGATTGACTTTGTTTTGATGCTTGCGAATCTCTTGCGAAGCTGAGGAACATGAGGCACCGTTTGGCCAGTTTACAGGGCGCTCGAGTTTTAGAGGACCTGCCTGCGGTGGTTCTTCTGATGGGTGGCACGAACGATCTCAAGGACGAGGCCGCACCCGCGTGCGGGCGCGTTTGCGCGCGCGCGCGCGCGCGCCCACACACACACAGAGCGCACGCACGAACGAACGCACGAGCGCACGAACGCACGAGCGCACGAACGCACGAACGCACGCACACGCCCACGGCACACGCACACACACAGACGCACAGACACGCACACACACACACACACACAGACGCACAGACACACAGACACACAGACGCACAGACGAACAGAAGCGCAGACGCACAGACGCACAGACGCACAAGCGCACAGACGCGCGTGCACGCGCGCGCGCGCACACACACACACACACACACACACACACACACACACCCGCACCCGCACCCGCACCCGCACCCCCACACCCACACGCACACGCACACGCACACGCACACGCACACGCACACGCACACGCACACGCACACGCACACGCACACGCACACGCACACGCACCCACGCGCACGCGCACGCGCACACGCACACGCACGCACACGCACACGCACGCTCACGCACACGCACACGCACACGCACACGCACACGCACACGCACACGCACACGCACACGCACACGCACACGCACACGCACACGCACACGCACACGCACACGCACACGCACACGCACACGCACACGCACACGCACACGCACAAGCACACGCACACGCACACGCACACGCACACGCACACGCACACGCACACGCACACGCACACGCACACGCACACGCACACGCACACACACACACACACGCACACGCACACGCACACACCTGTGCATCCATACGGACACACACACTCAAACACATTCGCCTTAGGAAAACTCAACAACAGGAGCAAGTCATGAGTGATTTACGAATGCAGGCACTCGGATGTCTCCAAAATGTAGCAGTGTAGCAGCCATCAGCTGAGCCCTCTTCGTCGGGCATCCGGCTAGGGTAATGGGGCCCCCTGCTGGAAAATTACGGAGTTGGACACACAGCATAGCAGGCCCGCGCAAGAATAATCTCAGGTGAGGTGGCCCTTGCACAAGGCGACATGCTGTGTGCTTCGTTATCCTCTCATTCCCCAGAGAGCTTGGCCTGACAGGTACCAGTGGCCTCCACGGTCTCGAACATGAAGGCCTGGGCATCTTGCAGCCGTACAACTCCTTTGCGGTGCCACGGCCCGCGTGCCTCTCCAGCACAAAAACTTCTAGATCTGGATCCTGCAATTTGGAAAATTGCGCAGGCCATGCATGAGCTGGCTGCTGGCTGGGGTGCTGTTGTTGGCGTGCTGGCCCCGCCCCGTTTTCTCAAACCCCAGGCACCGCCAGCTCAGCCAGGCCAGGTCCCAACTAAAAGGGCGCACAACAATTAGACGGTCAGGTGGGTACGGCACGCAAGCTCTCCGCATTGAACAATGCCTTGGCCGAGCTTCAGCGGACATACCGTGCCTGGGCTCAACGAAGTCCTGAGCTGGGGACGGAGCAGGAAGTGTCACTGTAAGTTGTTAGCCTGGCCCCAGAGGCTTTCCATCCTTCTTCGTGAATTTGACCACAATTGGTACGCAGCGACTTGATCAGATCTTGATCAGATGAGATGCACTTGGAACGTAGGTGCGGTCTGCTGCATCTTGCACACAGGCATTTGTACGATGGTCTCCATTTCAGCTCAGACGGATACCTGATCATGGCCGAACTGATCGCGCGGAAACTCTGGAGCTGGCTGTAATGCAAGACTGGCGGGCGGAGTGGAAAAGACCAAAGTGCTAATAGCTTAAGCGCGCAACACACACACACACACAGCATGATAGGCTTCAGGCACAAGCAAGGAACTGCCATCACCACTGCCACCCAAGGTTGGGCTTCTGGCTGCCGAGCCCAGCTTGAGGCTCTGGGATTGTGCAGTGTTGCGGAGTGTTGCGGAGTGTTGCAGTGTGTTGCGGTGTGTTGGAGTGTCCTTGGGGAAGTCACGGTATGAACGATGTGTCCGTTGAACTGAGTGTCTCACAGGGTCGCACACCGACTCACGCATGCAGCTGTGCATTGTTCGTGGCTGATGCGGCTCCAGCTACGCGGCTGGACATGTAGCGGGTGGTGCGCCTTCCAAGACGGCAGGCGCTTGAAAATCTGGTGTCAGCTTCGGCGTGCAACGAGGCAAACAGAGCTGCCTTTGTGAGGCGCAGCCGGCAAGGGCTCTGGCACCATGTCTGCGCCTGACCAGCTGCAGGAAGAGGCCTCACAATGTCAAACTCTAAACGTTGTCGCCGCGTCTATGGGGCCCTAAGGGTCCTGACAGGTATGGCAGGATCGCGAGCCGCTTGGTATTGCACTTGCCACCACTTGGCATGAGAATGGCCCTCCCGCCCGACTCATCAAGAATCGGATGTTGGTCTCCTCGTTGGCCCTCTGAGGATCAAATTTGATCAGATGCCGCAGTTGCTGAAGCTGCGCAAGGGTGAGTTTCAGCGGCTGTGATTGCAGAAGGCATTGCAGTGTGTGGCACTCATCAGCCTCTATCGTAGTTCAAGACATTAGACTATATTAGAATCTTAGAAGCTAAGCTGTCGGGATCCAAGGATTGATTCAATCAACTCCGTGGAGGACCTCCCCCCCCCCCCCCCCCCCAACTCGCCATAACGCCGCCCCCGCTGGTTGGCATGAAGCGACAAAGATGCAGCCCAGTGAAGGACACCAAAGGAAATAACGGCGAGAGAGGCATCCTCATTGTCACAAACCTGAGGCGACAGTTTGCTTGAGAATCATTGCAACCAGAATGTCCAGAATGTTCAGCTCAGCCTTCCAGGCTAATTTGGACCTCGGCCAAATATGCCAGGACCAACTTGAGCGCTCTGACACGCACGATGTGAGAACTGTTGGTGGTCGATTGCAGTTCTTGTTTAGCTGCGGCATACAACGAAGTTGCTGATGCGTAGGCAGCTGCTTTGCAAGGTATTGGGTTTAATTGTGTCTCGAGCGTGAATATCCGGACTGCAACTTGGATTGCAACCAGAGCATGGTGAGCGGAATTAGAGAATCCCGTTTGAGCGGTTAGGTAAACTCCAAGCTGCGGGGGAGCAGCCAGGCTTTGTACGTGCCCTCCTTAAAGCGGACGTTGAATACTGTTGAATATGCAATCCTGCGATTCTAACAGCGACTCTCAGCATGCCACAGGTCATGACGCGGTTCAACTCCACCCGTTTCGAGTTCATTTTCACATCTCTTGCCGCTCGGTTTTTGATTCTGCTCTTCCTTCTGCTCTTCCTTGTCCATCCGGCAGTTCGCAGATAAGCTTCGAATGTTGAGCATGGTGACAAGCTCGGAGCATCTTTGAACTTCTGCCAAAGAAGTGCACGACTGCGAAACTGAGGTAAAACACAGCCCACGCCTTTTCACGACAGTCCAGGCACCCGCAGTCTGGGAGTGTGACGCGAGCTTGTGTGGGCAGTTGGCAACCGCACTTTGATCCTGCAGGCCGTCTTCAAGAGCTATGAAACCACGAAGCTGTACAGAGATTCTTGGCAATGCTGTGGCGATCTCTGTGGCCAGTTTGATTGTCAGTGCTCGAGCATGATGCGACATGATGTATCATCATCGCAGAGGACTTGAAGCTGCGTGGGGCCATCATTCGGGACAAAGAGCTCATAATGTTGCCGAACGAGCAGGCGCACACCGCTTTCTAGGATTCTAGGCAGAGGTTGTGTGCTTGTTGAGATGGAACTGAGCTGAAAGCGGAACCGAGCTGAGAGGTCTACGAAAAAATCAACGGGATCTGGAACTTGTCATCCGATCAAGGCCGTTACATCTTGCCTTTCTGGGGGAGTCCTGGCCAGTGGAATCGTACAAGCATTTGGCCGAGTGGCTGCTTTCCACTGGGTACTGCCAGGAAACCTTGGCACCTTCATCATTACGAATGCAGCGCGTTTGAAAATTCAGCTTTTGACCAAAAGTTCCTGCCTTGGGATGTTTAGCATGAGGTGCGCACGGTCTGGTTTGCCGTTCTGGCAGAGAACTTTAATGTTCGGGACTTACAGACTGGCAAGCTGTTGATCCATGCTGCGTCTTGGCCAAGACAGTCCAGGTGTCCATCCCGTACCTGCAGATGAAAAGCATCAATGTCCGGATTTTGGGTCTGCATTAGACTGCTTATTAAAACCGCAGTTTCGAGTTTCAAGTCTTCCTGTGCCAGACAAATGGTGGCACCGAGGAACTCCAAGTTTGGACAAGCGCTGGTCATAGAGACTACAGCCTCAAGTCATCCGGCTATGCTGTGGTATTGATGTTCTGTCAATGCTTTGAAGGTTGTGCTGGAACTGGGTTTGAATCTCAGGTGGTGGTTACATCCTGGGTTTCCGGGCTGACCCGGTGGAGCATCTGGAGGAGGTTGGGGCATCTGAGACAAGTTGAGACAAGCAAGAGCAGGGTGTCGAGAAGCATCAGCTACTGCGCAACCCGTCACCACTGCACTCTGGAGGTGTACACGCAA
Organism: Symbiodinium natans; assembly: GCA_905221605.1. Classification (NCBI taxonomy): domain Eukaryota; class Dinophyceae; order Suessiales; family Symbiodiniaceae; genus Symbiodinium; species Symbiodinium natans. The sequence continues at coordinate 185,610 of CAJNDS010002789.1, read as the reverse complement.
ATTCACAATCTGTGGAGTCTTGGCTTTTCAGCACCAGCTCTTATATGCGACACATGGAGAGAGAGCATGAGTGCCGAGCATAGGCAGTATGTTGCAGCAATCTGAGGAAGATCTTCAGCGTGACTCCAATCTTCGGAGTTGAATTTTCCGTTGAAGACAAGCAGTCTGATGCGAAGGAGAATTTCGTGCCGAGACAAGAGGCTGGCTGCCTTGCGATGCTCAAAGAAGAAATTAAGACTGTTCTCTGGCGTCGGTTCAGCGAAACTCCGTGCATCTGAATGCAGAATGCAGGACGATGTGCAAATCATGGAAGGCGATGACATTGAGCCCTGCTTGCTATACCAGCCCGATGCTCAGAGAATTGGGCGGGAGGTCACAGCATGGGTGCAGTGGGTGCTGGATAAACGGCCCCGCTCCGTACTCCGATGTCAGCTGAGGCCGGATGGTGAAAAGGAAATCGACCGAGAGCCGATCTACAACAACGAGCTACCCAGCTGAATTCTGTGTCTTGTGATTCTCGGCGAGTGTCCTTAAACAGCCGCACAAAGCCTGGCGAAGCTTGTAAGGCTTGGGCTTGCGGTGGAGCGGCTGAAGGCGTTTACTGTGAAGGGTTGCGCAGTGTTGTGTAGCCGCCCCGCTGGGTCAGGAAGGCTCCACCATCCAACAGCTCTGGCAGATCGTCTGACAGGACATGCGGCATCATAACTTGCAAAGAGAGAGCCGTGGCAGGCTTCAAGGTTTGATGTTCACTGTACATATCTCCGAAAGTTGAGCCTTCTCGCGGAGAGGCTGGTTGATATACGTGCTTTAGACAACGTTCGTGTCTCACCTTCTCGGAAAATCGCTGGGAGCATGGTGCGGTGCACATGGCAGTGTTGCTCTCAGGCACACAGACTGTGACATTTCACGTTGAAGGGGGAAAGCTGAGCTATTTGCAGGTGGCTGGTTGCCAGTTTCCTGTGCACTGGCAATGGCGCTGTGGCAAATCAATCAGCTGCTCGTCTAGACTTCCCGCCCCCCAAGACTTGCTTGGTCATTTTGGTCATTGCTTGTCTCGAGGCGGCCTGCATCGTAACGAGGAGCGCTGCAAAGTCCAAAGTGTCGAGGCCGCTGCCTGGATAGAGTCATACGCTTGAATTCGGACTAACCTGACTAAGCACTGGGAGTCGCAGAAAGTTCAGCAGAACATCTGCAAACTCGACATCGTTGTAGTTAGGCTGCGAAAGCTTGGCACGAGAGTATCGGAAGCAGTGGCTTTGAAGCCAGACTAGGGACTGGCTCATTGTTCGACAGTCCCCCTCATGGCGCGGACAGTCATGATAATCTTCCTGGTGCGGATGTGATTTGGATTGGCCTTCCCTGCTGTGGTGTGCATTGTAGATTGGATGGGAGATATCCTGCAGATATGCAAGGGGTTTAGGGAAGCTTTGGGACCTCACTTTTTGGTTGCCTTCCGATCGCCCGAAGTTGTTTCTGACTTCCCACCTTCCATGACACGCATGATCACGCATGCCTGTGAGGTGCTGAGCAGTGATGCCCCGTTTAGTCTGTACAGCCTACGCGGCCGCCTGACAGGAAACAAGTTGCTGGGGGGAGGATGTCGGGTGTTTCTGTCTGGCCAGTGCGTCTGGTGCCTCCTGAAGTAGATCGTCACTTGACGTTACAGCTACTCTCTGTCCGGGGCGCTGGAAGAACGTTTCTGGACCCTGGATCTACATCATCAGTAAACATCATTAGACTCATGAACCCGCACCAGATGAACGTTCACACCCTTGGAATCCTAGCTCTTTGCCTGTGATCTCATCCTTGGAATTGGTTCGGGGAGGTTCACGGGAAGAAAGATGCACAACGTATGGATGTACTAGAACTGGCTGTGTGCTCTTGAGGTTTGTAACATGAAAGCAGAAGTAGCTTGCTACTCTCGGACTCTGCTGACACGCGTCTCTCAAGGGCCTACTGGGCCACTTGCAGCACTCCTGAAGAGGTGGAGTCAGGATGGAGGGGATGACGGGGTTGGCCACGTTGGCAAACTACGAAAATAGCAGCGAGGATAGCGGGAGCAGCGACGCCAGCGATGCCAGCGATGCAGGCGATGCCAGCGACGCCGAGGCCCCCCAGGCTGGGGTCTCGCAGACCTCAAGAGTCTCTTCAAGAGTCTCTTGCGCTTTTCGAGCTTTCCAGCACTTCGACAGCGGTGCCGAGCTCCATGGAAGCCAGGTGCTGGGTTTGGCGGATGATGCCTCGGACGTGGATATCTTGTCATCCAAACCCGTCCATCAGCTACTGAAGGCTCTGCGAAACCAGAAGTTGCCGGCCTTCGAGCTATCGGAATCTGTAATGGCAGCACGGATACCTCGGGTCATCGTGCGGCACAGGAAAACTGGTCTTCTTCTTGATGTGGTCGAGACGTGCCGTGATCCAGATGCCAAGGCCAAGGACGTCATGGTGAACCGTTGGCTGCAGTTGGGATCAGATGTGCGCACGTTTGCATTGGAGATTAAAGCGTTTGGAAGAGCATGCCAGAGGCAACTGCCACGGGAGCAGGGCTATCCCAACACTTTCCTTCTACTGCTCACTGGGTTTTGGTGGTTGTCGACGCAGCAGGGCCGCAGACCCGACGACAGCGAGTCGTCGGGGCCCACGAACGAGTGCAGCGGCAAGGAGTCGGGATCGGAGTTGTTTCGAGGCTCTCTAATGAACAATGTAGTTTATGTAGTGTAGTTAGGATGGAGCACCGGGGCAAGTCGTAGTTGCCTTGCACTAGTTTGCAGGCTGGCTGGATTTCTTGTCAGCAGCTGCCCCCAGAATCATGGATTTGACTGCGAGAGCTTCTGGCGAGCCGCCTGCCACTTCCGACGAAGGCGCCTGCATCACATGAGCGCGCGTGCCAAGCGGCAACCACCCCGTGAACCATGAACCGTACCCCAAAGGAACCCTTTAGGCCTACACAACACCCTCACATGTCTGTATGGATGCTGATGGTACTTCTAATGCGCTATTGCTTTTGGCACTCAATGGTTTGATGTGCATTCGATCAATATCATTCTATGGTTTCGAATATTGATTGGATTTTGCATGCAATGTGAGAACTGCAGGGTGGCATTGGCAGATTGTGGAACCAGTATCTGGGAGGACCTCGGGGTAGCAGATGGTAACAGCTGCCTAGTTCTGATGCACCCTCTGCAGAAAGAGGACGGCATGCTCCCTGAGCCGCAAACAAGCTGAGCAACTTGCAGCCTGTGCCAAAGTGCACCGCCTGAACTACATGCTGCCGTCATTGCAGTCGGGGGAGACAATGCAAGACCGTGCAAGAGTGGTTCGAATCGGTTTTGTGGTCGTTGACGGTGCGCATGGATGCATGAAGGTGCACATGATTGCTCACCTGAGGGTTTGACCGCAATGAGGGCTCGAGAACCCTCCTCAGAGTGGCCTCCTGAAGCATCGCCTCGCGCAGGGGCCTCGAACCCGTTTTTTTTGCCACATGCTTGTCGGAAGAGCTGAGCTTGTCGACCTTGTGATCGTGCCACTCGGAGCCACGTGGCGTGTCTTCAGGCAAAGAAAGCGCGGGCGCTGCGGCTATGCCGGGGACTTGGCTGTCGGATGTTTTGAAACAAGGTTCTCGCGGATGCTGTACAGGTCTGATGGCAATGAGATCTCCCGGCGAGAGCTGGAGCGGCAGATCCAAGAGCTGCGCCGAGACAAGGCTTGAAACCTTTGAGACATAGGGAGCCTCCAATACACCACTTTGAGAGGTGAAGTTGGATGACAACATTCGGAAGATGGAATCCACCCAAAAGCGCATTTTTGGTCCATCGCCCAGAAGACGGGATACCTTTGCCTTTGCCTGCTTGTTGCTGCTAGTTCTCGGGATTGCCACTTTGTGCTTCTTGAGGTGAAGAGGCAGAGAGGGCGAGATTGACGGCACTCCATGCCCAAGATGAGAAGAAAGAGGATGGCGAGAAGGTGCTTCCAGAAGGGCCTGTGCTGTTGCGTGAGGTGCTCTCAAGCGTTCCCTTGCCTTTTCAAGACATCTTGTGATGTGGTGTCAGTCTTATGTCCAGGAAGATGGGGACGAGAAGAAGGACGAGGACAAGGAAGAAAAGAAGGAGGAGGAGAGCGAAGATACGAAGAAACGCAAGAGGGAGGAAGACCTCGAAGCTCGGAGATGCTTTTTGCTTCGTTGAGTGCTTCCTTTGTTTGCGACACCTTTTGTGGAAGACGCAACAAGCTTAGGAACGACGAAGGAAAGAGGGACGGCCAACGAAGACGGACCCAAGAAGCCGCAATTTGTTCGGGAAGCTCTTGGGCCATCTGCACTCCGCTAAAGACAGGCGGGACGCTTCCGTGGTACTATCGTGTGCTTGGCAAGTGAGCCAAGTGGAGCAGTGAAAGAGGGCAGGTTGTTTGCCGATTCTAGACATATTGACTTCACTCACCTCACGCTGTAAAGACCACTTTGCTTGTTGGGCTCTTGGGCCAGTTTGATTGTAGGGAAGACCTCGAAGCTCGATTGTGTTCCTGGCCGAAGCTCAAGATGCTGTCATGGGTCTTGAGGATGGCACGCCCTAAGGCCCTACGCGCTCCACCATGCTTTCCGAGCAGAGTCAGAACCCTTAAGAACCGTTTTCAACTGCGACCAGTGTGCAGCCTTTCTAGATATGAATCACAAACACGCTTCATGTCCTGAACCTCGCTATCCTCGCTTTGCTGTCTGAGCAAAAAGCCGGACTTGCGGCCATCGGGACAGTTGCCTTGCCGGCTTGGTGCAAGAGTGAGCGTTGAAGTGGATGAGCTAGCGTTGCCAGCTGCGTGCGACGCTGATGGTCAAACAACGTCAAACACCCGCAACTGCGCTAGACTCTGCTAGACAGAGCGGAACTTCGAAACCTCACCTGCGACGGGAGGCACAAAAACAACTGCGTACATGGCATTGTGCTAAGAGGTCGGGTATTAAGACGCTCAAGCTGAGGCTAGTCCAGGCAGCAAAAGGGTACATGCAGCGAGTGGAAGCCATCGTGTTCTTCGTGCCAGGTTGCAGAAGGAGAAGACCAGCAAGATGGGTGAGCTGCAGCAGAAAGCCATGGGCCGTGTCGAGGACAAGGTCAACCTCAACAAGATGAACATCAAGGAGTTCAGGAAAGGACAGCTTTCAGGATGCAGCATAAGGCAGAAGGTGTGGAATGCTGTTGGGTTTGAGAGAAGGGCTGTTGCTGTTGCAGCTGCGTGGTGCTGTTCCCCGTAGGTTCAATTAAGGCTGTTGGGACTGATGTGAGTTGGCCTGTGGTGGCACTGGCCAAGGTTTGAGAAGCAGCTCGTAGAGGAACAGGCGAAGGCATTGAAGAACCGACGTGATCACATGCTCAAGCAGGCTAGCCAGCCTAGCCAGCTTCTCAGGCGGCAGAGATCGAAAAACAGATCGAGGAGAAGGCCAAGATGCATTTTTAGACTGTCACGATGGCTTCGTTCTGTTGTTGAAGCCATCCACATGTTACAGGCCCTCCTGTATCCCAGGGCCTGCAGGTCTATAAATATAGCTATCTACGCAATCTGAAGATGGACCATGTGAAGCCTGCACGTAATGCCCTCGCCGCCCAGGAAGTTCTTCTTCTGCAGCGCCGCCTGGAGCGGCTTGGATGCGTTTGAGGGTTGTTGTGCAGCGTTCAGAACTGCCATTAGGATTTTAGGTGTTGCTCAATTAAACATGCGGCTGGGACTGTGGCCAACACCACAGGGCGCAAGGGTAAGCGCAAGGCCAAGTGATGAAGACATAGAAAGTCCTCCAACTGACTTACAACATTGGTTGTTTGAATGTTGCTTGCAGTTTGGCTGCAAAGTCGTCAGGAACCACTATTCGCTCATGATGAACTACATCAGAACAGAGGCGCCCGGCTGCAACACACGAGCAATGAGAAGATACTTCCTTTGGGCAGGTGCAGCCTACCATCTTCTTCCTTCCAGCCAAACATACTCGTGATACAGAGAAGCAGTGCTTGCCCTAAAACACTTGCGTGTCGTCGGGTTTTGATACTCTCATATCTGTGCTTAGGCTCGAGGAGTCGCGCGATGCCCTGAAAAACAAGATTGCCACGCTCAGAATGCAATTCCGCCATGAGGCACATGCGCAAGCCACCTCATTCCTTGCGCGGGCAGTGGCTTAGGAACTTAGGAATGCTCTCCTGCAGGCTGCCAAAGCCAGCGCGGCAGCAGCGGATGGCGACGCCAAGGTACTGAGTCACGGGTCAGACTGTGTCATGTCCGATGAAGTTTTGGCTCCGCTCCAATTGGGTTCCGCGTCAGGAGCAGCCCGATTCGAAAGGCCCCGTTGGGTGCACCTCTCTTTCTGAGTGAGATGCGGCACCCTTTGCTGTGAGAGTGTGTTGGTTCGAAGGAGCAGGTTCCAGTGCAGCAGACATGGAAGTGGAGGCCAGACTGCTCAAGCGTCAAGTATAGTCACATAGTGTTGCCGTCAGACAGGAGATGTGGTTTGCGTCAGTGTTGCTGATCAGTCAGATGGATGTAGTGTACAGTGCTCAGGAGGCGGCGCCTGAGGCAGCCCAGGGCTGGAGACTCAGGGGGTCTTGAATGAGGCGCTCGCCAGAGACAGTGTAGTGAGCCACATCTGCATGTCACTTCGTTTGCTTCAATTCTGAGGCTCGAATCAAGAGCCTGAGGAGGATGCAGCCGCCAGCGACAGCTCATAGGGTCATCGTGTCTTAGACCAAGCATGACATGGAGCGTCAACTTATGAACATTGAAAAAGGAGCTGCGTGTTGATTGGCTGATGTTGTCGGCATGCAGACAGAGACCTGTTACGAGGGCCGGGATGCATAAACGCTCAATCGTACTTTCAGCCAAGGGCATGGGCGACGCGGCGGGTTGAATGATTTGAGGTTTCGGAGTCGGTCGATTGCGCTGTGTTCATCTTCGTTCCCTGGTGTATGTTTCCCGTCCGCAACCGTCTGCCATGGACAGTATTGCTATTTCACTACGCGACCGAGATTCGGTGCAGCTCGTTCCCACCCACGAGTTTCCAGAAGCAAAGCCAAGGGGGCACAGTACAAGTCCCACATCTTTTTAAACCCTGAACTCCGTGGAGTGACATCAGTCACCTAGGCATGGCAAAAACTGCCTGGATGTAGTGTTGCCTTGCGACACGCTTTTTCTTTTTTTTTGGGGGGGGGGGGGGGCATGAGTCTCTGGTCTGTGTGCTTCGGCGTTTTGTGCGGCCGCCGCGCCGGCCCATGGCTGCTTAGACTGACTGCAGGAAACAGAGACCGCCCGAACCGCAAGCTGCTGCCTGCAGTTCTATTGTGCTTTGCAAAGAACGGAGCTAAAATGTCAACGAGACATCATGAGCGCTCCACCCACACAACCATTGGGATGCGGACATCCTCCACTTGTCTCAGGAGCGTTGAATTCCACAAGACTTGGAAGCTGCCAAGGGATTGCCACTTTCGACAAAAAATATTCTCCTTAAAGCGCCCACAGGTAATTGCTCATCGAACAAACAACAGATTTACTCACTCTGCATACCACTCAACTCAGTCTTACTTCGTCTCCGCTTAAGCTTAATGGTGGCTCAAGGCAGTTTCTCCCTGCCAAGCAGGGAGCGCTGTCTAGCATCCATATGCATCCATGAAGAAAGGATTTCAACATATTTCAACCAATAGGTGGAGCATCGTGTAAGTTCATGTTGAAGCCCCAAGCCAGCGCAACAAGCGGGGCTCGTAAGTTCCTTCGCCAAGCCGGGGAGGGGGCGGCAAGTCTTAGCGCTTCCGACTTGCCACTTTGCCGCAAAGATGCTGACAGCGAATCCACGAATCCAATTCTTTGCTCAATCGAGTACAGGATGACGTCTGCAGATCTAGACCTGGTGGTCGTGGAAGAGGCTGCCGCAGAGATCTCTTCATTGTCACAGAGCCTTCCTTCAACTTTTGCGAGAATTTGGACTGTCTGGCTGGGTCCGCGTGTACGTGACAGAACGTAGTGTGACTGGGTGTTCGGTAGCATGTAAGTACCTGTACGTAGCAGTGCGGCGGTAAGTTGCGCAAGGGGTCACGCTAAGGAGACATGCCCTGGAGTTGCAGATGGTGCTGAAGCGCTTGCAGTGCAGTTTGCGGCCGCTTGTCTTCATGTTTGTGAGGTCCTCGCGTTCACGACGAAGTTGTGAGCTTGCAATACAAGGCCCTGCAGACAGCCATGCCTCAGGCCTGGAGATGCGGATGCGGATGTGCCGTCGATGCTGAAGCATGGGTCCCGCCAGAGTGAGGCAAGAACACGTTGCATGGTGTAGCTGTCCAATTTTGCTGTGTTTTGCTGTGCCAGACTGCCATGGTCTAAGGACAATTTTCGTAAATAGGAAATCGAGTGTTCGACAATTGGCTGGCACTCCTCGTCTCGAGGCACACGAAGCTCCCGGAGTGCCTTCGCCATCACGCTCACAGAAGTTGGCTTTTGAGCCTCCAGATTCGCAAGATATCCCAGGCTCTCCTGGCGTCTCATTGCCCACAGATGCTTTCTGTTTTTTTTTTGGGCTTCACTTGCTGGCAGGTATGGTCAGCGGAAATGCCGCCTCTTGGCATCCATGTGCTGCATCACATGCGCCTAAGTGACGCGTGCTGTCCACGCACGTGAGGTTCTCCAATGGAGAAAAGGGACCATAGGAATGTTTTTATGTGTCAAGTTGAGGCTTTCGAGCAGAAGGAGTACATACCGGTTCTACCACTTGCTGAAGATCCGGACCCGCCACCGGCCAGTGCCAGATCGTCGCAGTCATCCACTGGAGAGTCGTCGCGTGCCTCCTCCAAAGACGCTCGAATGCAGCACAGGGAACAATGGATAGGCTTAGGGATTTGCTGGGTGGCGATTGGTACAACATAGAACATGGTGCAACGATACAGGCTTCAGCTACTGTTGCAATTTGCTGGGGGAGCCTCGTGGCCAGGAAGCCCCGAGTCCACTAAATCTTGCATAGCTTTTGCTTCTTCAACGGTGTTCGATTTGGGCGGGAGTTTGCCTTATGCCTTGAGACGTTGGAGGTTCTTAGGCTGATAAGGCTGCTTTTGGACTTCTTGGTTCTTGTACCCTTTACGCCTCTACCGCCGCACGACAACAACCAGGTCTCCGGACAAGATCGCAGGTGCGACTCTCAGAGAGAAGTCCTTCCCTCCTCCGCAATTCCTATTTTTGTGCCCTTTGAGGACATCCTCAAAAGCATCTTGCTTCAGGCGCTATCTTAGGGCGGTAGGGGCAGGCTACTTAGAGCATTAGGGAGCCAGCGTTCGTTTGCCGCGCTGCGTGGGTCAGCTCATCAGCCAGCGGGCCTTGCGCCTTTCAGAGGTTTATCTTGGGTGAGAGCCTTGAGAGCCTTGAGATCGTGAGCTTGAAAAAAGCGGCATTGTTCTGACAGGAAGAAGACTCGAGCACAAACATCGCGTAAGAAGATCATCAAGCCGCTGAGATAATTTTCGATTGTGCACCAAGCGGGCAAAAGGTCTGCTCCTTCTCCAACATACTTTGCTGCTAAGGACCACCCACAATGCCGAAGGACAGCAGAGTTGGTTGCAGACGTGCGTCTACAGCACCGCATATGAGATGTACAGCCACTTGGAAGAAGGATGCTGTAGAGCAATGTGGGCGGTTTCGTGACGAGTCCAGGCTTGTGGCCTGCCAAGGCGCCATACTGATTTTGCTGAACGCTATCTTTGTCGGCTGGCAAACCGAGACTCCACTGATTTGTTGCACACCACGTGCTGGCGCACTAAGGCACTAAGGCACTAAGGCATAGACGGTATAGAGTGTTGCATCTGTCGTCGGTTTCTCTCTTGTTTGGCTTCGTGCTAGGAGCATTTGGCCGCCACTGTCCACCAACCCGATCAGGGCTTTGAGCACATGTTCTTCTATGCAACTTGCCTTAAGTTGGACACAACCCTGCCCAACGCCATTACCCGCAACATCCCTGAACCCTTCCGTCATGTTCTAAGTGCTTTGGCGTGTCTTTCGCAGCGTGTTTGAGCAGCCTTTTGCGGCACCAGCCTGCTTCCCCCGTCCTGCTTCCTCGCGTTTTGTCCTGGAGTCCTGGAGAGGTTGCGCAGATCATGTTTTTTGTCGCATTCTTCCTGGACTTGGTCATGCGATGGGTCGCCGACGGTTTCGTTTATTTCATTTGCAGTGAAGCAGCTCGCTTGCATTGACGACTTTCGGCACCTGCAGAAAAAAAGCTGGCTAAATGCATCATGTTGCGCCTCGGCCAGGAGATGCACTGGAATCTCCTGGACGTCTTCGTGGTGGCTATTGGTTGCATGGAGGTGGTCACAGAGACCCTCGTCATGGCAGGCTCTGAGACCGGCTTGCTGCTCACGAACTTTTCAGTCACGGGCTGAAGAGCTACCGATATGACACGTTCGAGTACGTTCGATCTCCGATTCTGCTGAAACTGCTCTGCCAAGGTTGTGAGGATGATTCGCGTGTTGCGAGTAGTGCGCATCGCCAGGGCAGCTTGGTCCCTGTTTGAGACTGCTCAATGCTAAGAAGTGCCCTGTGCGCTCTTCAACTAGGAACAATTTTCTACGAGTCGCTGTCAATGTTGACATCGAACGCAGCAACTTGCTGGAGCTGAGGTAATCCGGGTGCTCAAGGCAAGATTCTGGCCCCGTCATTGTCGGGTTAGTGCCTGGTTAGATTCTTGAACGTAGCAGAGTTCGGCAGAGTTCGGCTCAGCCCGACCTTTTTGCTGTCGTTGCTGCTCAGTGGTGGGCCTGATGGCCGATGACAGGCTTTCCGAGAGCTTCGCTTAATGGTGGCTTCTATTGTCAGCTCAGATGCCCGCATGCAAAGAGCTGGATAATGCTGTAGATTGGCTACCATGTGCCATGTGAACTTTCCTGCTGGAGTTTGGGTTGTATTTTGAGGCTCGCAATTTGCTTTGGGTCACTCTTGTGCTCTGTGTCATGCTCTACGTGGCCTGGCTTGATCTTGCTTGAAGCTTGTGCATCATAGCAGCGATGCTTGCATGATACCTGACGAAGACCAGGTCTTTGGAATCAGCTTCACCAGTGCAGTGACCAGCTCGTAATTTCTCATGGCATGTGTCTTGAAAGTTGTTGAAAGCTTGCAGCCGGTCTCCAGCCTCGTGGCAGCCTTGCACACCTGTGTGCTGGCTACTGGTCAGACTGACAAAGGTAACGATGGAGCTCGAGTCGTTGCCAAAGAATGCAGAGGGCACTGAAGACCTCAAGAAGTACCACTGAACACGACCAGCCCATGTTGCCATGAGCCGTCAGGGATGAGCTTGGGCGCTATGCCCGCTATGCAGCTTGGTTAGATGCTGCTGTTTCGAGGTACTTTGGATCCCTCTCCAGCTCCATTCTGACACTCTACAGCTCCATGTCCGGAGGGGAAGACTGGACGGTGCTTCTCGGCTGCGAGTTTGTAGACATGGAGTGCAAACAAGAGGCTTTGTTTTGGTCCTGGTCCTGCGACTGCTTGTAGTTTCAATGAGGTATTTCCATGTGCTGGCAGACAAACTGCCTTGGCCGTACCCGCACCTGAGCTGGCAAAATGTGGCGGGATGCACGAGCTCTAAAGTTCCAACATTCCAGACGAGCGCAGATCTTCTGAATTGGTGTCGCAAGGGCTCGCAAGTGGTCCAGGTCACTCTTCCTATTCTTCGTGACTTTTGCCGTCTTTGCAGTGGTCAACGTAGTGACAGGCGCACCTTTGGATGCGCTTGACCTCTCTCTGCTGCTCTGTCTGTCGTCTCTGCATGGATGGCTTCATCATTTTTTCGTCTTCTGCCAGAGCAGGCGTTTTTGTCGACACGGCCATTGAGAAGAACCAGTCCGACAAAGAGCTGGCTGTTCAGGAGGAGTTGCGCAATAAGAGATTGCGACACCCGGCTTGCTTGCGAATGTGAGAGATTGCGATGATTCAATCATCGGCACTCAGTTGCTTCTCAGCCCCATTGCGCTAAGGCATGAACTGGATCAGGGATGTTTTCAGCGAGCTAGATTCCAGCGGAGATGGCACGGTGACGCAGGAGGAGTTCGAGAGCCAGCTGAAATCTGGCGGCAAATGCAGAATGCAGATGGTTGGTTCTTGCCCACTGAGGGTTTCTCGTCTTGATGTGCCATTATCTAAGGAACCACGAGGCGGTAATTGCCTACTTCAACACACTCAAGCTTGACGTCAGTGATGCCAAGACCCTTTTCAGAATGTTGGACAGCCCCTCGGCCTCCAGATGCTCTTTCACGTGACTTTTCTTTTTGGTTGCGTGTGTCAGCTTTTTGAGAAACCGCCGAGAAGGCCTGGTGCTTACGACGCTCCACAGTAGATGCCACAAATAGCCTGGAGTGGATGAGCATCTCAGGCGACGGATCCGAAGGCGTCAACATTGATGAATTCGTGTCCGGCTGCTACCGCTTGTCGGGGGAAGCTACAACTCTGCACACCCAGGTGCGCAGCAACCATGAAGAAAATCGCCAGATCAGCTGTGACGAAGCTGTCTACTGCCTGTAGCTGCCCTGCATGTACTACGTATGTATGTATATTTATGATTATGATTCTGATTATGATTATTATGATTATGATTATGATTATTATTATTATTATTATTATTATTATTATTATTATTATAAATATATATATATATATATATATATATCATACATAGTACAGTAGATACATATCTACAGGCCTTGCGGCACGGGCCGGCCTGGCCGTCTGAAAGCTGAAGCTCGGGTTTGGGTTTCAAGAAGAAAGGAAAAAAGAAAAAAGAAGAAGAAGAGAAAGAAGAAGAAGAAGAAAAGAAAGAAGAAGAAAAGGAAGAAGAAGAAGAAGAAGAAGAAGAGAAAGAAGAACAAACTGAAGAAGAAGAAGAAAAGAAAGAATAATAAACAGAAGAAGAAGAAGAAAAGAAAAGAAAGAAGAATAACAAGAAGAAATGGTAAATAAAAAGAAGAAGAAGAGAAATAAGAAGAAGAGAAATAAGAAGAAGAAGAAGAAGACGAAGAAGACGAAGAAGAAGAAGAAGAAGAAGAAGAAGAAGAAGAAGAAGAAGAAGAAGAAGAAGAAGAAGAAGAAGAAGAAGAAGAAGAAGAAGAAGAAGAAGAAGAAGAAGAAGAAGAAGAAGAAGAAGAATAAGAAGAAGAAGAAGAAGAATAATAATAAGAAGAAGATCAAGAAGAAGAAGAAGAACAGGAAGAAGAATAAGAATAAGAAGAAGAAGAAGAAGAAGAAGAAGAATAAGAAGAAGAAGAAGAAGAAGAAGAAGAAGAAGAAGAAGAAGAAGAAGAAGAAGAAGAAGAAGAAGAAGAAGAAGAAGAAGAAGAAGAAGAAGAAGAAGAAGAAGAAGAAGAAGAATAAGAAAAAAGGAAGAAACAGAAGAATAAGATTAAGAAGCATGAGGAGAAGAAGAAGAAAAGAAAGAAGCAAAGGAATAATAAGAAAAGACAACAAAGAAAGAATGAACAGGAAGCAGAAGAGAAGAAAGAACAGGAAGCGACAGCCGAAACCCTATGTATAATCCTCTGCGTGCGCGTGCGCGTGCACGTGCGCGCGCGTGCGCGTGCGCGCGCCACAGCATCATTGGCATCAGCGGCTTGGGGGTGGGGGCCGAAAGTCGCGAAACACACGCCCAAAACACGACGAAACCAAGGTTTGCTCGAGAAAAACCATGCTTTCTCCGAGGTTTGGCGCTGCGTGCATACACGGCAGCCATAACGAGGAGTTTTTGAACAGCTTTTCGCGCAACACGCAAAAAACACGGTATTTACCACGTTTTCGGCCCCTCGGAACCCCCCCCCCCCCCAAGCGAGCATCATGAACATCAGCGAGGCCCTCATGAGCATCAGCGAGGCTCTGGAGCCGGGACCCGAGGGCCCTGGAGAAATGAAGGGCCCATGATGCGCACCCGCGGGCCGCGGGTGCGTCTCGCGGACGTCGGCTGACGCCCCCGAGGCCTTGGGCATCAATGATGCTCACCGTAGAGGCGCGGCAGTGCCCCGAAAGGAGGTGTGTGTCGAAACACACGAAAAACGCGGTATTTATGGTGTTTTCTGGCTTTATTGAGGTGCCCGGGCCCTGGCCCCGGGGGGGGTCGCTGATGCTCATGATGCTCGCCCCTGTTGGGGGGGGTACCCCCCCCAAAACTTGAGGTTTCAGGTCTTTTTTCGCATGTTCGCCCAACGTCAAAAAGCAGGGTCGATGATGCGCGCCGGGTCACGCATCATGAGCCCTGCAGGGCGTTTGGCGGCCCTCCAAAAACGCAAAAAACATGGTATTTACGATGTTTTCGGCACTTCCACGCATTCGCGTTTGGGATCCCGCTCGGAGCCCTCCCGGGGCTCTGCCCGGAGCCTCATGCAAGGAGACATGCCATTTTCCGGGCGGTCGGCGGCACGGGCGGCGCCCGCATAAAGGCAAGCCTTTAGGCTAGCCGTGCTCCGCACTGGCCAGGCTGGATGTAACGGCTACCGCCAGTGCCGCCGACCCCAGAGAAGGAGCGCGGCCAGCGCGCGCTGGAGGTCTTGGCAGGGGGGGAGGCAGAGGAGGGGGGGTTGGCGGTGGGCGGGGGAGGGGGGAGGTACGGGGCGCCGGGGGGAATAGGGGGGGTTGGGCATGCACTGGAACGCGCACTAAACCTTGCGCTCAAGAACATTAGGCGGGAAGGGGAATGGTAGCGGGGGGGTGGGTGGGGGGGAGTGGGGGCGGGGGGGGAGGGGGGAGGGGGGGACAGCCAAGTGTGTGTATATACACAAAAAGAAAAACAATAAATCGATTATATATGTATATACATGCACATACACACCTGTACGTATACATATACACATACATACATATATATGTACAAATCTGTTTGCTTCCCCCTTGTGCATATATGTGGGTGGCGAAAAGAGAGCATCAAGTAACAAGTATCAATTCGACCTTCGATCAGGCGTGAGTTAACCATAGTAGTTATGTCCGCAACTGCTTCAATGCTGAAGCTTGTAGGTTCAGAACCCCTGAGAAGCAGGTAGAAAATGGATCAGCGTAGAAGCCACAACTCTATACGTGCAGCGCTCATAGTCTTGGAAGCGATGCTCTTGTTTTGGCTTCGCTGGCCTCTTTGAAGTGGTTGGTTTTTGTCATCTTCAAGGGAGCTTTTGCAAGAATTCAAGAATGTTTTACCGTTATACCCTTGTTGAACAGCACCCTATGTTGTTGGTTGAAAGCCAGCTCAAACCACTTCCAGGTCAAATCTATTGAAACGACCGACCATTTTTCAATTAGGATCCCAACGTGCAAGTGGAGCAGCATTGTAACTCTCAATCTCCATGCCAAAATTAGTTAGAGTTTCGGGTGCATGTCATGAATTCTAGTTCGGCCTAAACAAGGCCACAAAGCACGAGGGTATCAAGTTGAGCCACAATCAGCAGGTCCATCGCGGTACAAAGAGGCTCTAACGAGAGGTTGGTTACAGACTAGAAGCATTCTACGCGTGAAGAACAGCTGCTGGGAGGCCCGTGCATCCCGCGATTTCACAGAGCAACTTATGTTGAGTTTGTTTCATCAGGATGCTCTAAGCTTGAAAAGGGGACACCAACAAGTTTTCGCGTCAATGAGAAGGTCTTTATGCATTGAACTTCGACTTTGATGAGTTTTACTTCCGAAGTTCCACGATTGTGTCGGAACCTAACCCTTGCTCGGTTTTGGGATTGTTAATCCCAAAAATGTTGAGTTTGTTTTTTCCGACTTGTCAGTCCGAAAACTTTTGTTGACGTTGTCAGGAACACGGAGGAAACTGTCTGATGGGCAACAGGCACCCTTTCCACGAACTCAGTGGTGCAGAACCGGGCGCTGCGAACTTTTGCAAGAGTCGATAGCGCGGACTTGGTACAAAACAGGTGGCTTAGACGAACTTAGTTTTGGGTGCCCCCCTTGCCCGATGTAAGTTTTGTGTTGCCCAGTCTGGAGTTGTTAGTCCGAGGATTTTTTGAACTTTGATAATTTAAGAGGGCGAGCATCAAGTTTAGCAGTGCTCAGAACATCATCTATCTCATCGCACATGCAGCTCCAAGACATGCAACTCCAGGACGCTGGCACACGTAACACATGCCAAAATGCCTTGCCAGACGTAGGCTTCATGGACGTGGGCGGGTGTGGGAGAGAAAAAGGAGCCGTCTGTATTTGTAGATACAGTTTTAGCAAGCATGTGGCAGGTCATGCAGATGGACATTAAGGACATAATGAACAAGATGCAGCTTGCTCAGCAATGCTTGTGCTGTCACTTCATTGGCCGTTGCCATCGTCGCGATGTTGCGCGACATGCTCAGGAAAGATGTCCTGGAGATTTTGGAAGAAATGCGGAACAGGCGGCGAGGAAGTGGCAGTCGACCATCCCTGCGCGACAACTTGCCCACCCTACCTTCGGCTGTCATTACCAACCTGACCAACCTGAGAGCCACCAGATGAGGTCATAGATAGGGAAGTAGGATGAAGTAGGTGATCCCCAATTGCACGAGGGTCTCCGGGTCTCCTAATGTCTCCTATGAGTCCGGAGACCCAAAATTAGTTTGTTCCTTTGACTGCACATTCAGGGCGATGCTTTCTTCAAGGCCTCTCGAAGAGAGTGCTTGACGTGATTCTCCCACGCCGTGCAGGTTTGCAATTTGCATGCAAAGCTTGATGCTTTTAGACACAGAGAAGCCTCAACCCGAGAGATATGTGCGAGGGTGGATAGACCATGGTGCCCGGGAGTTCGGAATACTCTCTGGGGCATATCTGGAACGGGGGGCTGCCGATGTTAAAAGATGTTAAAAGCCATTCGTTTCTTGGCAGTGCTTGGCAGAAGCACGGCAGAAGATTTTGCTGTTCCTCTGGTCGCCTCCTTAAAAAAAGCGAGTGTCGCTAAGCCAGGGGCTCGAGCGCAGAGCCGGAGACAATGAGAAAGCAACCAAGATCTGGCACAAGCCGGCATTTAGGTACTTCCAGCCACGCAGACAGCGCCGAAGCTTCACAGAGTTCACGCGATCCTGTTTGTGCCAAGCGTGCTAAGCGCGTGCTAAGCTTGTATGGCGAAGATTTACCTTGAAGCTGGCCGGGTTGTGGACGACGTGCTCTCAGGCTCAGGCTTTAAAGCCGCGCTCTACGCGAAGCAGCTCTCTTCAGATCCTCGCGCAGTGTGCAAGTTAGCCTCATGCACATTGTCGAACAAAGCCGCTTTAGCCGAAGCTCTTGAGAAGGTCGGCCTCGAATGCCACTCTCACGGTGCAATGCTGGTCATGACCTACGAGCTTCTCCTCGGGCACGGGTTGCGAGGAGGAGGGAAGCTTCGCAGACAACTGGAGAGCCACACGGCGGACTTGCAAGCAGCCTTCCAGGCCTTCCAGAAGTCTCAAAACGTCAGGCCCGTCCATTCTAAGTCCAAACAGGCCTTTGCCGCTTTGCCACGGTATGTTCGCATGAACCGGATACGACTGCAGCTGGGCGATACGGTTTACAGTGAGGCTGTAGATGGCGTCAAAAGACGCTTGAGGGAAGCTCTGTTTGCGGCGTACGAGCTGGACTTGCAAGCAGGGCGAGATGTGACTCCAGAGATGGCAGCCGTGCAGGACGATAGTATCGTACCTGAGCTGCTGGTGCTGCATCCTTCCTCGCGCTCATGGCTGCAGAAAGTTCCCGAAGTGGAGGCCGGAGCCTTGGTTTTGCAAGACCGCTCCAGTTGCCTCTCGGCTTTAGCCGCAGGCCTTGTCCCTGGCAGCTTCGTGGTGGACTCCTGTGCAGCTCCAGGCAGCAAGACGGCTCATGCAATCGAGCTACTGCGGCGTGGGCGCCTCGCAGCCTTTGAGAGGGATCCCAAGAGGGCGACGGCCCTTGTTAAACGCCTGCGCCTCCTTGTCGGCTTTTCGGAGAGGTCCACGAAAAAAAGAAAACCGAACGCGAAGGACTCGCCAGACTCAGACTCAGTGCTCAAGTTGGGCTCGCGGGTGCAGGGCCGATGCTGGACTGGTGGCAGTGAACAGGTGGAGGTGGATGTGCACGTCGGCGATTTTCTTGACACCAATCCGTTGGTTTCCCCATGGAATGAGGTGGACATTCTCATAGTTGATCCAAGCTGTTCGGGCTCTGGCTTGCCAGAGCATCACTTGATAAATTTAGCCGAGTCGACTTCCGAGAGTGAAAGCTCTGTGAGGCTGCGCCGTTTGGCCGCATTTCAGAAACGCATCCTCTCACATGCTCTCAGATTCCCCAGAGCGAAGAATCTTGGCGGTGTCAGGGAATCTTTCTAGGTTTTCGTGTGCCAGAGTAGTTCCCGACGGCATCGAGAGCGGCAAACCTGAGGGACCGTGTGAAGAAGCACGCGGATGTGCATATTGTACGAAGCTCGAAGCCTAGAAGCGAAAGACTTGGCAAGTGCATCGGTAAAAGCAAGGACCGTGGTTTATTCCACCTGCTCCACGCTGCGACTGGAGAACGAGGATGTGGTAGAAGAAGTGCTGCATCAATGCCCCGAGTTCGAGGTTGTTCAGGCACTCCCCTGGTGGCAAAACGCGCCCGTCCAGAAGAGCAAGCATGGCAAACCTCTTCCGAGCTGGGCCAAGCATTGCTTGCGCTCTGACCCCGTCACTCACAAGTGCCGAGGGTTCTTCCTGTGCCGCCTGGACCGACAGAACCGACAAATCGTGCCGGCCGTGCCGGCCGTGCCGGCCGTACCGGCCCGGGGGCCTCACCAGCCTGAGCAAAGCTCCAGGAAGCGGAAGAGGCCAAGGGATCCAAGATTAAACGGGAACCCACTCCTAAAGTCTATCGTGACTTCGCAAATGAAGGGACCTCTCTTTGTACAAGTTTCCTCCGCAGGAGTTGCCGGGTACCTTTGATTCTTTACGGCGGATGCTCACTCGCTGCACGGGCTCACTCTCTCGCTCTCATGCTCTCACTCTCTCTCCCTCTCTCTCCGTCTCTCCGTCTCTCCCTCTCTCCCTCTCTCCCTCTCTCCTTCTCTCCCTCTCTCACTCTCCCTCCTTCCCTTGCAGGCGTGCCAAGGGCAAGGCTTCAGCTGTCAGCCAGGAGAAATCTGGCAAGGCCTTGTTCCCGCGTTCCTCTGTCTGAAAGCCCGGATTCGGACCTGCCAGGCCGCAGCAGCTTCCAAGAAGAAGAAAGGGTCCGGCTTGCGAATCTTCCGCCCACCCGCCTCAGCGAAATCTAAGCCTGCTGTTTCACAGAGTAGGACGCAGCAAAGAGTGCAAAGACCGACATTGGGCTAGATGGAGCTGGTTGGCATGTGTTTTTTTTTGTCAGTTAGCACGGCTAGCCTTCAGCAGAGACGGTCTCCTCATGCCCCCGCAAAATTTGGCCTGGCTTTCAGGGCTCTCAGGCCCCTAACCCCCCTCTCCTGTGCCGGCTCGACCTTGAGGGGGGAGAGGACAACCGTTGCGTCACAGCCTGAGCGGGCTCGCCACATTTAGTGTTTAACTTCTGGAAATGTTGGGCAATAGCAAAGAGGCACGGACGGCCATCGCAATGGAGGATGCCAGCAAGGCATGGCTGTGTACGGATTTGTTGCTTCGGCCATTGTTCATGTCGCTGCACAGGTCGCGGAGTTCAAGAGCATCGGCGGCAGGAGGACGCTGGTGTCGAAGAAGCCTGCCCGTCGAAAGTTGAAACGCGTTGGGACAGCTGCAATAGCTGCATTGACCATGTTCAGTGAGTGGTTTGCCAGGCAGATGGGCCATTCCGGGTCGCTACCTTCCTTGACTGGTGGGGTTCCCCAACGTCCGCGCTTTGCCAGATGCAATCGATCCGCCTGGCTTCTTAGGGGGCAGTTTGGTCCGCTGTCGTGGCCTGTGATTGCTGACCAGCGCAAGGTAGGATCACGTGATGCCCGAGATATGTCGAAATGAGCCTTGCCATCCTAGGTAGCAGCCAAGTAGCAGCCAAGTAGCAACTAAGTAGCAGCTAAGTAGCTAAGTAGCAGTGCAACTTCCGAGAACAAAGGTGTGCAACTCATGCGCCGGCTGTAGGTCAAGTACGAGTGGGCATTCGGAGAGTAGCACACGCTGCGCACCATGTTGCAGGATGAGCTGCAATGCTTTTCTAGCATTTTGCTATTGCGGATGTCCAGGCTTTGTCAGGCAGGCGTGACCCCAGGCCTGGGTGAGCCTGTGCAGAGTCGCGAGTGTACTTCTGGTGGTGGTGGGACTACATCTGCCTCATTCGCGCGCCTCATGCGCACGGAGTACCAGAAAGATGATCCTGATTGTGTGGATGCCGGCTTGAAGTTGCTTGAGCAAGGCACCGGGCATGTCCCCACGGTGCTTGGAATTTCAAGCATGACTTGCCATGCGTGTGGTGGACACGAAGTGGTGACCGACCGTGTGTTCTCCGAACGCGGCCAGCTCTTCTGCCAGGAATGCTGGTATATGTGGGAGCGGTGTGGGTGGTGGAAGCCATCGGTACGTGTATCTACCAGCCCGCCGCAGCTGTCATCCACACGATCTCCCATCATACACGGAGAAGATGCTTTCTTCCTGTCTTCGTTTCTATGTTCTCAAGACGACAGAAGTGTCATGGAACAGCTGCAGATGGAGCTGGAAACCGAAGAGAAATCAATGATAGACTGGCACGGAGCTCGGCACTTGGGCTTGCAATTTGAGTCAGGCATCCCGGAGGTTGAACAGAGTCTTCGTGCTCAGCTTGTGCGCCGAATGGAGAAGGCCTTCGGAATCAAGGCTTCAGCTGTTCGACTAAACCTCTACCGGTCACAGCAAGACTACAAGCCCTTGCACTATGATCGTGGCCGAGACCCCGAGGGCAATCCCCAACTCACAGTTGGAGCATCGTTTGGGGCAGTGAGGGAGCTGACGCTTATGCACGTTAAGTCAGGTGTGACCATGTCCTTCCCCCAACACAATGGCGATGTCTTTGCCTTCACGCCAGAGCTAAATGAAGTGTTCATGCATGGTGTGCCGCATATTCTGCCCAACTCGCCCTCTGCGCTTGATCCAGCTGACAGTGCCCGCATGTCGTTGATAGTGTGGGGTGCCAGAATTCAGTAGTGGCACGGTGGAGAGGAATCGGACACCGTAGCTTGCAGGTGCTTCTTTGCACTTGTTGTCTGCCACGCTGGTGCAAACATGGAAAAGATGAGCTCGTGTGCACACTCCACCAAGTTGTGCTGATGGCACTGTAGCAGCAACAAAAGCAGATCAGGAGGGTCGGTTTTCTTGGTATTGTTTTTGTGTATGCTTTCTTGTTTTTTTCGGGGGGGGGGGGGGGGGGGGGTGGGGGGGTCGGTGGGTGGGTTGGCTTCAAGGGTTTGCCATTTTGGCACAAGTTTGGCTACGAGACCCAGATACATAACCCTCTTTGTCTCTGAGTGCCTTGGAAACTTGTCGCCGATAAGGCCGACAAAGCATGGGCAGCTCTGGCCAAGCTTTTTACAACGGCTCTGGCTTTAGGCCAGCAGTGTTCATCAAGCGTGGACGGGTCTCTTCGTTCAGCGTAGCTTTCATGTCACTGTGCAACTGGCAGTCACGAACCGTCGCAGGCAGCGTGGCATCCTGTCCGAGGTGGTGAAGCCACACAGGCTCTCAAATCGTGGACAGATGTGACCACAAGCTATGCAAGGGGAGAATTCTGGTCTAGGCAGTATGCATGAAAATGTGTGTGTACATACGCAACATACAAATAGAAACAACAAGATACGTACATACATACACAAGTAGACTTTGTTTTCGAGCGCCCCTCAACATCTCTATGGCGCTCATACGTCGCACGGCGAGATCGTACCAGGCGCCAGGAGGTGGACTCCTGCAAGCTCGGGCCGGAGGATCTGGGAACATGCTCAAGCACATTGCGAAAGCACGGTGCCCGATGGATCAGCAATGGAGATGTCTCAGTTTTGTTCTGGTCATTTTTTCCTGTTTCGGCTTTTCTGTCTTTTTGCACGTTGTGACTTGAGGTCGGCGAGTGCCACAAGCTTCAGCCTTTCGGACAGGTTGCGAGCAAAGGCGCAGGAGGCCAGGCTTTTTGAGCTTGTGGCGCGCGTGGCGCAACAGTGGCCCAACAGCGGCCCGAAGAGCTCAAAACTCTGCCAGGCAACTCCCAAAACGCCTCGAAGAACAACGCAAGATGTGGAGCCCAAGGTGCCCATTCTTCTCTTTGCATGTTTCCGCGCGCTTCGCCCATTGTGCCGCTTCGATCGCTGACGATCTCTACGCCCCTCTCCTTACCCGGAACGGCCCTTAATTGCAAGAGTCGCTGCCTGCCTTTCTAGGTGATTGAAGTCTACGCTCATCGACCGGGTGACCGACCTCGGAAAGCCACGATGATTGCAACATGAGCGCATGGGGGGTTGGAAATCTGACCGCTTGGCAGGGTGCTGGCGGCTGAGTTCGATCTAAGGTCACAGTTGAGCGTCGGCGGAAGTGGTTCGAAGCTTTGGATGTCGGCACCTTATGTACCTTACATGGAAGAATGTTTGCAACTTTTTAGGAATCTGTCTTTACTCCGAAAATACTGTATCAAGTGCACTCAGCGAACTCGAGAACAGGTCGTCGCTCTGCTAGAGGAGCGGGGCTGCAACTTCACTCCTGACTGGGATCGCGAGCATGTGCCTCAACATGGCGCGATGCGATGTCATGCTTCGGTCCGACATGGATGCTCCAGGGTTTTCAGTGGTTGACGTCTGACAGCCTACCTTTCAGGTTTTGGTTGCAGCTGGACGACTTCAACAACACCGAATTTGACATCCGCATGCCAGAGCAATGGCTGGAGCTGCGTCCTTGACGCGCAGAGGCGTAGACGTCTGCCAAACCTCCGTGTCCACCCAGGCTTGGCCAGCAGCCTGATGGCAGCTTTCTGCCCCTGCAGGCGCGCCATTGCTCGGATTTCTGGGACATGCGAGTTATGGGGCAGAGCTGTGGCGTTTGTCTTTTGTCGCTGTTTGCGAAGGCCAAGGCATTGCGCATCTATGAGACAAAGGGCTCTGTTTGGGAGGACCGGGTGTCGCCGTGTTCTGCGTGCTTGTACGTGGCGTGATGTGGCGTGTGCCCGGCGTTCCCCATGTCGGATTGTGGCGCAGGACTGTACAGTGGAAGGCCTCAAGGAGACTGCTTAAGATGTTGGAGTCGTGTGTTCAACCCCAAATCGGGGCTTCTCTGCTCTTTCTGGCTTCTCTCTTTGAAAGGACCTGCAGGATGGCAAGGGCACCAAGGAATTCTTGGTGCGCTGGTCTTCCGGCAAGGCGCGCGGCCCCCATCGTAGCGCCCCCCCACATGGTAGCGCCCGGCGGATCGTGGTGGGTCGTAGCGCCACAGCTGAGATTTTTCTCGTGGTTTATGTTTCGCATCGTGTTGGAGTTTGCAGGAACTGGAGCCGGTGGGCCGCTTGAGAATCGTCATACAAGGCGAGGACCCGGAGGTGCAGCTCCGAGCACACGGCTCCGAGCACTTGAGATGTGGATTGTGCCAATGATTGTGCCCATTCTTGTGCTATGCTCTGGCTCTTGGCTCTTGGCTGGGCTTTGAGGTGTTTGCCGACCGGATCCTGTATGCCTTTCAAGCCCTCCAGAAGGCTTCACCGTCTTTTTTCTGTTCAAGTCTTAGTGCCATCTTCTCGCCTCAGGCTCAAGCAAGAATAAGGCTCAACTTTTTCGCCCAAGCCTCAGAAAGACTAGGACTTGCAAGCATGGCCCTTTGCAATCTTGCAGCAATTTGCCCAATAATGTCAGGTGGACAACATGCCAGTTGACGACATCCAAACCCTTGATGACGATCAGGCACTTGGGTGCTGAAAGCTGACCCTGCATGATAGATTGGCTTGCTTGCCAGTAGTAGAAGCATGCATCAGAGTACTATGTTCTGCCGTCCCCTAGCTTCAAGACAATATGCAGGTCATCAGGGTGTGCAGCTTAGACTCTTCAACCAATGTCCTTCATATCATTACACCCATGTGGCCTTGAAGTGGCATGTGTGATTCTTGTGCAATTGCTGCACACGTTGTCCCCATCATGCGGCTGCAATGCCAGTCTGCCGAGGTCATGGAACTTGCCAAGAATTCATCAAGTTTGAGGGATTTGAAAGATGTGTGCGCGACCCAGCGGCCAAGCCGAGTTCAAGCATTGTCGCTTGCCTTTCCGCATCTGTTTTGCCTAACGCTGTTAAGCATGAGGTCGGAAACTTTCTGCAACGAGCTGGTGCGAGAAGCCAATTTAGACTTCGCCCGCACCATGCCCCGTTCCAAGGGTTGTCATCCACAAACGGCATTGTGCCAGATCCTGCAACACTTCTTTTCGCGGACTCCCGAGGAACAAGATCATCTTGATCAGTGATCCTCAGGCGGCCGTTTTGATTCCCACATAGTTGTTCACCGTCGTAGTGATGTAGTGCCGGCGGTATGCGGCGGTTGCAGGTTCAGAAGCCTCCAGGCCATGACAGCGGCTTCGCACAGGCCGGTGCTTGCAAGGGTGGACCCTCTGCCGAATCACTTTCCTGGTGAGAAGCTCTGTTAAGCTTGTCTGGGACTGCCGCTGCCTCTCGCAGCTGCTTGGCTCCTATCGATGTTAGGGTCCCTCTCGGAAGCCTCACGCATTGCCAAAACCTCAAGGACCGATGACAGCCGATGCGCCCGCTCTTGAAGATGGGTTTGTTAGCACTTCGCTGGCAAAGTGTGGGCAAGTTGGCAAGGTCCATCCTGGCCTTAGCCGGTTGGTTCGCCTGCCTACACCTTGCGTGGAGAGAAGGCCCTTGGAACCTGCAGCGGATGTCTGAAAGCTCTTGCAAGGCCTGCAGTGCACAGCTGCTGAGGCCGGGGAAAGCGAAGTTTTGGACCATCCGCACATTTGCATCCATCGGCTCGATCGCGATGGCTAGCCAATGCCTCAGAGCGTCACCTCGATTGATTGGCACAGATGGCATACCACAGTTGGCTGGCCACGGCTGGCCTTCCTTGTTTCTTGATACCAGGTGCTGGTGGGTATCCTTCCTCGAAGTCGCCATCGGTAGGTGCTCATGACAGAGTACGATCTGCCTTGCTTCGAACCGTGCGCGCGCTCCCATCGTGAGAGTGTACTGAGGCTCTAATGCGAAGTTCAAGATCGGCCTCTGCCAGTTGGGTACCTATATGCGATGGTCTGTGTAGACTCTGCAAAGGTGTAGCATGATGTAGTCCTTGCGGGTTCAATAGAGCCATCACGATCACGTCCGATTTTTTTGAGAAGCAAGGACTCATGTCAGCCCAGGTCTCAGCTTGCTGGAGCAGCAGTTAGGTCGCGCAGTTGGACCATTGAAAAGTGTTGTGCGGTGTCAGGTCATAACAAGCAAGAGAGTCTGGCCAACGCGAAAGCAGCGATCGAAGAAGCTGTGGCCGTGGCGGCAGCTAGAGGTTGAATGTGCTTACCGTACCTTCCCCAGTGGCCCAAGAGTCTCTGTGATACGGCTTCAGCATGAGGTCAAGAAGGGGGCCGAGTGCGAGACTCAGCCACCATCATGTCCAGCAGCACGGCGAATGCAAGTTTGAGCATCTGGCCGGAGTCTGTGTTAGCAATGCAGTGAAGGATTGTGGTTCTTGGTGAGATGCCTCTTGGCAGCACGGACAGTCCAGAGGCCAGTCGTCCAGACTAGACTCGGGATTTGCCACTGCCCAGGTTCAGCTGCCCGTATGCCACAAAGTACTTTCACGAGTATGGTGAGAGGCTGCCGTTACCAGGAGCACTGCCGCAACAGCAGAACTGAACAGGCAGCAGAGAACTGAATCAGTGAGCATGAATCTCAACAAGTTTTGGGCACCTCTGCTACCATCAGCTACCTGCGTGTCTTGGGCAAGGTCGGTAGCCGACCCTGTACATTGAATCAGGACAGATGGCTTCCGATTCGAGCCCGACCGTGAAGCTCCTCTGCGAGCTGGTGGCTCGTTGAAGTTCTTCTTTGTCTCTTCGGCCCCTTAAATATTCGATGCCCGGAGGGGGCAGCCAGTGGTGCAATCCTGCAAGGCTCGAGAATTGAAAATTTGGATCGTCGGGGGCTCCCTTCCGGAGCTCGAAGACGCCCGGTCTCTGATTTGTTCATTCTTCTGCTGTTTCTGGGTCCTCTGCAGCTGAGTAGGCAGGTTCCAAGGTCGAGGTGCGCAGCTTGTGACGGGCAAGATGTTTCTCAGGAAGATCGGGTCTACAATACCTGCTTGGTACTGAACCCATCAGGCGGCATTGTCGCGCACTCAATGCCGCTCGTTCCAAGCTGTCGGGATCCGATCGAAATCGCCAAGGTCGCCAAGCACCGAAAAGTGCACCTCTTCGACATAGACGTGGCCGCAACCGCATCGCGGATGCGACCTGAGTTTGCAGACATCGGAGGGTCGATGTGTGGGTAGCTGAAAAATGCCAAGGGCTGCAATGAAGTTCAAGGACCCTGGAGATTGGCTGTTTGGTGCGTCATCGTCTTTGTTTCAATCACTCTCTGTTTGGCTGTCTGCTTTGGCTGCCTGTCTGGCAGAAAATCCTGTCTGGTTTTCTCGGGCCCGTCTGTTTGTCCCTGGCGCGGTCTATGCTCCTGTTGTTTTCTGAGCCGGCCTGCGTCATCCTGGCAGCTCCAATCCAAACCACTTGGCAGGAGTCAGATGTTCTCTCGGCGGGAGAGACGATGACTCTGGTCGATCTTCCGTGGTGTCGAGCAGGTGCTTGCGACAGTTCGGGTAGAGCTCGTGCAACGATGTGCAACGGTGGCAGCCTTTGTTCCACTTATTGCTCAGGCGTGGGCATTTGCTATGACTGTCGCTTCCCCGAATTGGCACTAGCCATGCGTGCTGAGGGGGCCAAGGCCGGATTGGCTCTCTTGTACTCAGTTGCTACTTCCCTCAAGTGTACTGAGCTTAGCGGTCCCATTTTACACTAATCTCCAGAGCCTGCCGACCGGTAAGTCTGCTTCGGTCTGTGTTGTAGGAAAGTGCATTGCCACAAGCTTTTGTAGTTTTAGATTTAGCAACTCTCCAGACACCTTTACGTCGCTGTTTGAGCTTAACCCTCAATAAAACAGTTTCTATCAACCACCCCGCTCGAATCTACTAAGGCGTTCGACCAGCCGTGCACCTACTATCGTAGTCGTGAATAGTATCAGTAGTAAATATTAGTGGAATGTATTCGTAGTTGGCATTGGAAGTTAGTATCAGTCCTTGCATTCGTATTCAGACTCCTTTCATACTCGTAATCCCAACAACACCACAGCAAAAGCAACAACAAACGTAATCGCACAGTTCATGGTCGTAATTCGTATTGGCATTGGCAACAATTATGGCAGCAAGCATAGCAAGTATAGCCCGTAGGGTTGGTGCTGTTTGCCGTTGCTTAACTGGCGGGAGCCAAGCTGTGCTTCACCCACTTTGTATTGGGAGGTGTTGATCTACCCCGGCGCTTTCAACATGACCACAGGGCCTGCGCATTACCAGTTGCTGGCACGTGGTCGGGCGGTCGACACTCAATCATATGCGACTCGGATTTGCTAGCCTGCTTGCCCCGGAGCAGAGGACATGCAAGCAATGGTGTGGCCTGCTCAGGTTGCATTTGCTTCTCCAGCAAGAAGCAGCGACAAGAACGACTACCAGGCGGTGAGTAGAACTCGGGGCCGTCCCTTCCTGTTTTGCCGGTTGAGCAGACATGGTCAATGTGAGGCTTGGGGGCACTCGCAGCTGATCAATCCGTGGGCGGAGGTGGTGGTCGAGGTTGGAGATATCGTGAGATATCGTGAGATGCGAGTTGGCCTAGGAGGCTTAGAACTGGTGTTGCAACCGTTGCATGCATTTTGCGCATGCCCTTGAGGCAGAGCATGAGCCTGGTGTGTGGGTTGTGGAGATCGACCCTTCGGAAGCAGACCGCATTCGAGAACAGGTGTGGAGCCTGGAGCCGGTGTGTCAGGGCAGATATTTCTCAGCTGTTGATCTTGGCAGGTTCCAACCTCATACCAGAAACGAGGGGACCTGTATGCGCCTTATGCGCTTCTTGGTGGCAGCCAGAAAATCCTCGCGACAGCTTCCTCCCCCGCTGGCATGTAAGACATGTGGGGAGATTCTGCGACAAAGGCAGCTGGAGGACTCCAAGCGGCGACGTGGTGAGAGCTCTCTGTGAGCCATGTTAGCCGACGTCGGATTAGCTTGATTTTCCCCCCTCGTCCGATCCGTCGACTTGAAAAAGCGGTCATTGAAGTCAATGAGAGTTTTGGGGTTACACCACTGCCTGGCTCTACCACCATGTCGCAGGGTAGCTGCATTTTGCGCACCAAGAAGAACATCGCCAAAGCCGTGAGTGAACCGAAGATACATCGTTGCGTAGCTCACAAGGAACTAGGCAAAAAACACCTGAGCGAACGTTACTACTAAGTTACTACGCATCATCGCTTGCCGAATGGACCATGGCGCAGAGCCTTAGAACCATTCTAGCGCCTCGGCACAGATTTATTAGCAGTTTCCGAGTGCGCCTTTGCAGCATAAATTTTGATGAGCACAGCTTCCGTAAGGTGCGCAGCGTTGCTGCCCCTGTGTTCTGTTTTCATCCTCGGGCGTGCTGCTGCTTGTCTGTAGCGCGGCGATGCAGGAGAAGACCCTTGGTGCGTGCGGCTGGCCTGCATTTCGCCACGTTTTTGCTTCAAATTGTTTAACATCGTGTAGTGAACGCAGACTTCTAATGCGAGCCATAAATGTGACAATACGCCGTACGCGGCAACGTACGCAACAATGTGCAGCAAGACTTTTGGTTTTTGCTGTGACACATCCGAGGCTGCAGCGGGCCTTCCAGGCTGTCACCGAGATCTGCGGCCTCTCCTATGGCCCATGCCTTTCACAGCGGCTGCAGAATGTTCACAATCTCTTGCTCTGCATAGTCAATCATAGTCAGACTCGGGATTCGAGCGCCAAGCGGCCGAGAGTCAGAGTGCTGGGCTTCGGAAGTCATAGCAGGATGCAGAGGCCGCAATAAAGATTTCTCGACTCGCCTCATCCACAGTGGGGGATCCCCACACCTTCCAGGGCAGACTGGTGAGCGTTTTCGCTTCCATGGTTCTTGCACATGTCGACCAGCTGTCTGCGGAGTTCAGCCACTCGTTGCACGGGCACCTCGTCCAAGCTGGCGGGAAACCCTTTCGCAACTTCGTGACGAATTCGCAGCACGTTTGCTTGCCTACCACTCGCACCATGCATACAGGCGGACACAGTCGCCGCGGCACGAGATTCTGGGCCCTCCAGATTCCGCTGAGGAACTGCGACTCTTGCGTCAGAGGAGCTGCTGAGGCATCTCAGACAGTCGAAGGTGGAGACCGAGATGGACTGTACTGGTGTGGTGAAGCAAATCCTGCACATCCGGCCGTGGAAGACAATTGAGACGTTAGATGAGCTGTGCAGCTCTGGCATTTGCCAGGAATGTGTTAGTGCTTTGTTGCAATACTTAGTTCACTCCATGGTAGTGAATGCCCACCCGTTCATGCATGAACCTCCAGGCTGACCTGAGTGCGAAAATGCATGGCGCCATACCTAACTAGCAGCATGTGCGCTGCAGCAGCACGTGCGCCAGTCTACGCGCTGCAGTGAGCAGGCGATGCCCAGCATGCCGAGCGGAGCGCAGGCCACCGATGTGGCTGGACTGTCGGCGACTCGGCCATCAGGGTACCCGCGGAGTGCCTGCAGGCTGCTTATGGGCGCATCAGAATGCCGAGCATGAATGCCAGGCTGGACGACATCGACGTTGATGATCTGGAGGATGCAGGCAGGTTTCCATCACTGTTCCATCAGAGAGATGTCGCCAGACAATGGTGCGCCTCTTACTCTGATCCCGGCAGGCG
Source organism: Symbiodinium natans (assembly GCA_905221605.1). Lineage (NCBI taxonomy): Eukaryota > Dinophyceae > Suessiales > Symbiodiniaceae > Symbiodinium > Symbiodinium natans. The sequence continues at coordinate 155,815 of CAJNDS010002789.1, read as the reverse complement.
AGAATCCTTTCGACCGGGATGTCCCATGGTTCTCGCTTTGGCCAGTGACCGCCTTTGCGTGTGTTTCTACCCTCTCTATAAGCTTATGCTCTGATTTGTCTGAGAAACGTGTTTGTTGACCTCGGTACTGAGCCCAGGTGCCGGAGTATTGTTTCACCACAGCGTTCTCATCCTTCTGCTTTGCATCGCTTTACATCAGGCCTAGCCGCCTAGCTGTCCTGATCCTGACCCCTGCTGTCAAGCACGGAAGAGAGTCCTGCCACCGCAGGCCAGAAGTTGTGAGCAGCTTGGGTGAGGTGTGCCAGGACAGGTTACACTCCTGTTGCACACGCAACATACAAGATTTTTATCAGTTGGCTTGCATACGGCTTGTATGTCTGTGGGCAAGGAGAACTTGAATCTTATGGCATCCTGCATCTATGCGAACAGGTTCACTCGGTCGGGTGCCTCAAGTCTCCACGAGCCGAGGGCTTCTTATCGCGGTCGGTAATATCAATGCTGATCACGCAGTCACCAACCATCAAGTTGGTTAGCCCATGAGGATGGTGAATCGTGCCAAGTTGGTTGAGCGATCCATCTTTGTCTCTGAAGATCCTATATGGTTCTAAAAATCCTATAAGGGGATTAAGTCTGGAGGCTTCATGATCTGGAGTGTGGTGGTGCCACCAAGGCTGATGAAGCCAGAGCAATTCCGTCATCTGCAGAAGTCGGTGGGGATCTGAGATGGCGCCATTTGGAAGAAATCAATTGCGGCACGGTGGCATCTTCTTCCCTGGGTCCAGGCCATCACATCTATGGCGCACAAGATTAGGGACCAGTGGGCCCGGGCCCCAGCAAGTTGGAGTCGACGAGCATTCCTGAAAGATGCAGACTCAGGTGGTCAATATACAGAAAATCGTTCTCAAGAATTTTCGCGACGTCGGCAAAGGCATCTTTGCCGCAACATCCACACTAGGGGGCGCCAGATTGCTGTTCCTGTCCTGGCGCTGTCATGGCAGGTTGGTTTTCCATCCACGAGACAAACCAGGACACATACCGCCAGGCAGAAGTCGCGGGACGAAACAGGAGCAGGTTGCGGATTGGCTGACTGGAACCTGTCAGGGCAAGCTTAAGAAGCTGCTGGTCCGGCAGCCAGTGGACTGGGGCGGGCTCCAAGTGTTGTGAAACTCCAGCGCCCTCCCCCAAGGCCGTTGTGAAGAACATGATGCAGGATTCCCTGGAGTTCTTTGCCCTGTGCTGAGAGTTGCGGCAGAATCTAAAGTCGTAGGTGCCATGAGAGAGTGTTTGCGAGGCTTTGGACTCCGTCGATGACTACTGCCACGGTTTGGAGGAGAATGTAGGTTGAATCAGATCGATTTCAATAATTTGTGGGATGCGTTGAACTATGAAAATGGCCAGTTCGGCATAGCCAGGAGCTGTGTCCTGCAAGAGTTACGGTGAGTGACTTGATGAAGGCGATCTTGCATGGTCCAGGCAGATTATGAGGTCATGACTTCATTTGTGAATGAAGGTGGAAAGTGAATTCGTTACTCGCCCACGTCCTCTGCCTGCGAAACGTGGCGGAAGTCGCCAGCTGATTCCTCCAGGCGCGCGTCCGAAGGCTACAGCAGAGACAAAATGCAAGTCCAGGTATGTGGACTGGTCATACCGCAATGACAGGTCGCCCAGGCCTGGCATTTTACGGCACAGAGCTGAAGCCTCAGGATCATTAGCAGACTTTATGGGGAAGATTGGGGAAGTATAAGGAAGTAGAGGGCACTGAGAGAGAGAGACCCCGACACCGAACTGACTGTGACATGACCTGGTGCTTCGCTCTGAGTCACGACGAAGAGAGCGCGGACTTAAAACCCGGCTCGGCACTGTTCCTCCTGGAGATCAAAGTGACGGAGGACACATGCAACGATCACGGCGACCATCCGTGTGCATAATTTGTATTTTAGTTTTCCCCGCTCCGACCCTTGAGGCCCCCTTGCTAAGCAAAGCACAGTGATCACAATGCACGGCTTTGTTAAAGATCATGCAATGCAGCGACGTAATTGTCTCGGTTCGTCAGATCCGGTCGGCATTCAGGTTGGAGTTGTAGCTCCCTCTCTCGCTCTCTCTCTCTCTCTCTCGCTCTCTCGCTCTCTCTCCCTCCTTCCTCCTGCCCATCGCACCCCTATCCGACGTTGCTTGTGAGTGGAGTGGAGACCATGTGGGTATGAAAGTGCTTGCTTAGAGGGGTAGGTCCCCAGAATTGTGGAGTCGCAGCTGGCTCCGAATGTTCGCCACTTTGTCGAATCCCAGTGGCGTTCTCAGCTCACACGGCAGTTGGAATTGTAGGACAAGACTTTTGCATATTCCACAAGCAGCCGGCGTCTCAGAGCGAACCATGAAAATGAGCCAGTGAAGTGTTAGCAACTCGGCCCGGAGATGGTTGTCTGTCGGGAGGTGAGGCTGCCGTGGAAGTTTGCGGTGAGGTGCTGGACCTTGGCCCACCGGCCGCAAGTTTACAGAACCTGTGGCCCAAACACTTACACGACTGTTGAGTTCTGCCCAGGAGTGATGTCCTTGGGCGACATTCCTCAGGCTTAGTCTGAGTTATGCATTCTTCTGTGTCTTCATTCCTGAGCTGCTTCGTGCGAAGTCCATCGTAGAGCCAGCCTGAACCGACAAGCAGGTAGAGCCACAGATAGTGCCACAGCTCTTCAAGACGGTGGTCGTGAAGCAAGGCACTCTAAGCTAGCAACTTTCACAGCAACCGGAATGTGCACACTTCACTGCGCTCACTGCCAGTCCTCAACACAGTGGACGTGCACACCCCGCGAAGTGACGACAAAAAGGCGGACACGCCGTTCGTCAAGGACCGAACCTTCCCACCCCAAGCCTGCATCTTGCCTTCGTAGCAAGACCAGGCAAGGAGGGCAGCCATGATGGAGAACTTGCGCCAGGCATGAAGCTAGCTGCTGAAGAAAGCAGCTTGTGATTTGTGATTATCCTTTGTGTTCACCTCGTCCTGCCACCGAGGCCCATCTGCAAGCCTGTTTTCACTGTCCTTGAGCCACCACATGCCACCACAGTTAGAACATGTAAAGAGATAATGTTGCAATCTTGGAAGATGTCAAGGAGTCCAGGGCACCTTTTTTTTGCGAGACTCTCAGACACTTTGGTTAGCACTTGTCTCAAAGCCTGCTTGAGGAGGGTAAGCAGGCATTCGACAGCAGCATAAGGCAGTGCCCTGACAAAGGGTGCCATAGTGCCTTAGTCCATGGCCCGTAGTGGGACCATGCACGTGAAAGTGGCAGCAGGACCTGGATGTTCAAAGTCAATGCAGTGCTTTTCTTTGGGGAATGCTGGTTCAGCCCTTTGGCAGACATCAGCGCTTCGAGCTCTCCCTTGCACCAGAGCCCGTCTCAAGCTGACTTTCTTCGGACGTCGTTGCGCTGCCCATCCTCTTGGGAGCCCCTCCTGTTGGATCTGAAGGATGCAGATACCTTGCTGTCCCACGGAGAGGCACCGCAAGCGCGGCAGGTTCTCAGCCGGGCTGTGAGCCGCGCCCTAGAAGAGGATCTCGAGCTCCTTGAGCCCGTCGAGCTCCGTTCACGTGCTTTTGTCCGAGCAGCGTCCCTCCGCCGTGCGCTGGAGGAGTGTGCTGTGGGGATGGGCACCGCCTTTCGTCTTCTAGCCATGTCGCACTATGGAGACCCAAAAGTACGAGATGCAGAGACCAAGGTTCAAGTCGCTGCTCTAGAGGTCGCGTTGCGAATGCAGCACATAGCTTCTGGATGGCTCATCTATGCCTACAATGTCGCCCAGCACCGGGACTCCTTCATTGACGACTCTGCGTGGCCCATACGTTCCCAGGAATTCGGGGATGAGCATCGATCAGTTGCCGCTACCCTGCGCGCTCTACGTGCCCAGCTGCCCCAGTCGCCGAGCAGGAGCACAGAAATGGTGAAGCCTAGCATCCGAGTTCATGGATTGTCGCTGTGCATAGTCACAATCTGCGACTATCCAGATGGCGTGCTGCTCCCGCGCCTTGCAGCATCGGTCCATGGAATGTACGCTCATCGGCACGGATACGGCTACATTCATCATCGTGACTCACATCATGCGAAAGGACCGACAACAGAATTGAACTGTCACACTGGCCGCTGCATGCTTTGTTGTAGTTCATGCCTCAGCGTTCCTTCAGCATGTCAATGTGCCTTGTCATGCTTCAGGACGTCCTCCTGCCTGGGGCAAGGTGGAAGCATTGCGGGAGGCAATGGGAGATGATCGCTGGGACTGGGTTGTCTGGATTGATTGCGACCTGTACTTCATGGACTTGGAACGAACACTGGACTCACTTCTTCTAACGTATGCTAGGGCATCGGAGGAAGCCACGCCTCTAGCGATCGACGACTCGGTGCACTTGCTGGTCACCGAAGATGCGCAGTCCCTCAATACGGCAATTTTTCTGATGAGACAGTCGGACTGGAGCCGCACATTGCTTGCAAGAGATCCTTGACAGCACGTACCTCATGTCTTCCAATGGTGGGTTGGGTTCATGTGGATTCGTTGCATACGTTTCGCGGAGGTCTGGGGAGACGATGCAGGCTTTTCGCCATTTGTAAACCACACCTGGTGGGAGCAGCAAGCGTTCGCACAAGAGCTATTGGGAGACAATCATCGCTACGTTGCGCAGACAAGCTATGAAACTACCATGAAGGAGGGTACGACTCCCAGCGAGTTCTCTAGTTCACTGCACATCGTCTGCACAGTATCGTGTCATACCGCAAATGTGTTGAATCAGTCGATTGTTGTGAGGTGATCTTCCATCAGCATACCCGAAAGAGGTGCGTGTGCTGCCACAATCTGAAATGTATCTCAGCAGCATGTGACCAGATTGCATGCTGTCAGCGCCACTGCCTTTTCAGACAGGGTTTGCCTACGCCTGCCGAGGAACTCCTACCATCCGATTTCTTCTCGCCTGGTGGGTGAGACCTGGGCGCCAGGCAAGTGGCTGCAAGTTTATTAAATACGCACGCTAGTTGAACTCTAGTAATCAGGCTGCAAGCACAGAGGGTGATGCTTTGAGAGGCAAGTTCGTGCTGTCCTTCAATGGCGCGACTCGTTCTCATGATGCCAGTCACACAAGATGCCTTGGTATGCGGATGTCTGCGGGAGGATACAGCATTTCCGGGGGAGTACTCGGGTGGCTGGTTGCTACACTGGGAATGCAAGCTGTTCAAGTTCGGGGTCGTGTTTTGCTGAGGTGAAGTCCTTGTCGGGCCCCAACGTTGCAGACGTGCTTCACGTGACTGGGATGGGCATGGCTCGGTTCTGTTGGATTTGCACAGGGCACCTGAGTGCGTTTCTTGCATTTCAGGCGAACTATTACGACTTGTTTTGCCAGCTGAACTCTGTGCAACGTCTATGCAAAGACCTGGCCTTAGCATGGCGTATGTGGGCAACTGCTTTGTGGGTTGCGATTGCAGGTTTTCAGCGTTATTCAACACAAGGGCTTGAGATGTTCGGGGGTCTGGCTTCGTCTGGGATTTTTGTCTACCGCTGGCAATGCTTTGGGGCCGCTGTTTCCGGGTGGCTCCGTCCTGCATCTTGCCGTGGTCGCTCGGCCCCAGTGTGGCGCAACGGCCCCCGTGTGCAAACGTACCTACTCCTTCGGAAGCCTTGCCCCCCAAGCCCGACAGCGTCGCGTCTTGAAGTGTGTTTTGGTTTGTTTCCGCGCCGCCCCCAGCCCACAACCTCCGGTCTCGCGACTGCGTCCCCAGCTCTGCTTCGTAAAAGCCTGAAGTTCCCCACGTAAATTTGTGTGCGGAGTCGACTTTTTGCTTTGAGGACGTGCTGAGCGATGACGCGGCAGCCGCTTCCATGACTCCATGGTTGGACCGGTTGGACCGTTGGACCGGAGGGGCCGACTCGCGGAAAACAGCCTGCGTGTCTCTTGACGGAGTGTCATCAACTGGGCGGGTTAAGCGAGAGCGCCGCGCCCCAATGTTGGTCAGGCACTTCCAGCTCTTCAGGACTACCTGGCGCTTTTCGCTTCGTCCCCCGGGCGGGTTTGAGGCTGCTCCTGGGGGCTGAGTTGAGCCCTCTGAGAAATGCGCGCAGGTACGAGGACCTCCTGCAGCTGGAGCCGGCGGAGTTTGTCCAAGCTAAGGCGGGCGGGAATTGGCGGCGTGGATTCGGCGCAGGCTTGACGCTGCCACTTCGTCCCGCTCAGGCTGATGCAGACATCTCTACGGCAGAAGCAAAGAACTGCATCCTGGAGCAAGTGCAGAAGGAGCACGAGGCCTGAGCCGATCATGAGCCTTTAGGCCGCAGCTCTCTCACCGCGTTCTTTTTGGGATTTTCGTTTTTCAGGGGGGATGTTTTTTTTTTCCCGGGGGGAGGAGGGGGGGCTTGTTTGTTTGCCTGGAAAATACTGCAACGCCCCCCGCAGATCCTGGAGTCCATCCCGGAGTCCATTGTGGTCGGTCTTTTCGAGGCCGGCTTAATGGCACAAAATGTATCGAAGGCATGTATCAAAGCGGCCGCAAGAAATGACGAGTGATGATGTTGAGAAGCGGGTTTTGGTGGTGAGAAGCTTGAAAACTTGACAGGTGTCCTGCAACGAGATTCGGAAGACGCTTGCTGGCAAGCACCGGTCTGGAGCCCGGAATTCTGCGGAATATTCTTTGGCCCAATGCAACCGATAGCAGCAACAGCGCGCCCCAGGAAGATCCAAGAGCTGCTGCTGGACATGATGATGACGCAGAGCTGCAAATTCTCAACTCGGGGTAGTGTCGTGTGCAAGGCTTCTTCCATCTCTTTCCTGTTGCATTCCGATCCTCGATCCGAGGACCAAGTTCAGGGATGGAACACAGGCCTGGCTTCGTTACCCGGATTCCTGTGTCTTTCGCCAAGTCTCGCGCCTGGAGGAGATTACAGACGCCTACGCTGGGGTGTTTTCGCAGCTGCGCAAGTCGCCGAAGGAGCCTGCGTCGGCTACACTTGCTGTGCAGAATATAGCCATGAATTTCTGATTGCGCTTCCATGTTGAAGTCTTCAACATGGAAGAGGCACAGTTGCAACACTGTTGCAACACCCAGACTCAGACAACACATCGGTCAACTTACAACTGTGGCCATGAGCCCGTCAGCGTTCAGGACATCGAAGAAGTGACGGCCATGCGGGAGTCTTGTCCTCAGCTTGTCATCAGCCAGCGGAATGCCCGACACTTGGCACTTGCGATTTAATGGCCTTCCAGCTCGTGGCTGTGGTGCAGGTACATTGCAACAATCCCTGCCGAAATCCTGAAGCTGCTGGGTTGCGATTCGGGTTCGCTTGCAAGTGAGTGGCTGCAAGTGAGAAGCGTCGCCGGCAAGGATGGCCCCAGACACGAAGAGGCGCGGACTTTTTTAGTTTGCTGTTTGCTGTTTGCTTGTTTTGTTTTGGTTTGCATGTTTGTTTGTGTTTGTTTGTGTTTGTTCACCACCCTCGGGGTTGTTGGATTTTAAGTACCCATTCTCCTCTCCTCTTGGTTTGTGGGAGTGCTGACTCGCCGTCCCTGGCATGCCCACCTTAAGGAGTCCCTTCGAGAAGCCAGGAGAAGCCAATAAGAACCCTGCAGCGAGCTCATGGCGTGTTGACCCCCCAACGACAGTGAGAAAATCCTGCCCGGCGAAGTCCGAAAAGGGCATCCCACACTAAGCTCTGGGGTGGGGATGGTCGACGTAAAAAAGATGTTGCGTTTTGGTCGTAGTGGTTTCGGATGCTGCAGTTGTGGGCACGTGGCACGCGTCATTGTGCTGTGCTTCGGGAGGTGCCTGGACACGTACGGCGTCCTTGAAGAGTTCGGTGTACAGCTCACCGCTGATGACTTCTACCAACGCCTCGGACTAAAGTGTACGCTGAGTGATGCTGAAACTTTGAAGAAAGCGCTTGGAGTTGCCACCACTGGCTTTGTCTCTGTGTGCATGAGCACTGCTGAAGTCTTCCGCGTACGGACTTAGGTTGGCGTGTCTTTGGCTGCCCGAAGTCTACATATGACCTGGTGGCCAAAGTCGAGGAAGACATTCGAGAGTTGGAGGTGGGCGGATGCGCAATGAACTTGTACAGCAGATCTGCACAACAGGCCCGATAGGCAGGAACAAACACGATACATCGGAGGCATCCTTTGCTGCAGCCCAGCAGCAAGAGCAGTCGGACTTTGATGATATGATCGTGGACATGGCCATGTCCCGAGAGACCAGAAGTCAGTCTGTCACTGGAAATGGGCCGAAAATGGACATGCGAGCTGCCTCAACCCCAGGCAAACACCATTGAGAATTTCGCTCAGTACAATGAGACTTGGTTGCACAGACAAGAGACAGTTGGCCCAAGTTTTGTGGTACCACTTGGTCTTCTGCCAGGACTTCGAGAAGCTCGACGAGATCTACGAGAATGTGGAGAGCGTCAATGAGCGGTTGAAATCTGCCGATGCTTCAGTGACATGTCGTGACGTCATGCGCATGACCCTTTCTGAGACTCCAGCAAGCGAGTCTTGAGGCCGCGACCCAAGCCAAGCTTTTCAACTCGCGCGAGCTTCTCTTTGGGAAAGAGGCGCTGCCATGCTGCAAAGCCCAATGTGTCACCAAGCCCATGATGCTGCCGCAATACTGCCTTGACTTCATGAGGCCACTGACTACGGCATGATCGCACAACTAACCAAAGAGCCAACTTCTCAGTACTTGCATGACATGTGTTGTGCATGGCAAATCTCATTGCGTAGTGTGTCGTAATTGTGCATGCCATTCGCTAGAAGCGGCAAGGTGGGAGCCGTTCTCGCAGCTCTGGGTCTCAATCCTACGGGGTGCAGTTCCGTCACGACATGCCAGCACATGCCAGCACAACTTGATGGCCAAGGTCACTGCCTACAATTGGACATATGACTCGAAGAAGTGGCTGTGCGCCCTTGAACTTCCTCATGGTTTGACCGTTTGATCACTCTTAAACTCTGGTCACACAGGTGACCGAAGTAAGCCGCCTGCCTAGGACAGGTCCCTTCCAGGCGGTGGATGCCAAGTCGTGCGAGTCCAGCGTTATGGCCGGGCCCTCTCTCCCTCCCTCTCTCTATGCGCTCCATTCCTGAATTCTGTAGAGCCTTTCAGAGCTAAATGCATGCCGAAAGAGATTTTCAAGACCCTGAATTGTTACGTACACGACAGTTCCCTCGCCTATGATTGCATGCATCGCTCTTTCTTGCTGTCGTTCAGTGTTGTTCTACTTCGCCTGTTCCGGTTCGAAGACGTGGCCAGGCCGGTACGAAGACGCTCTTCAAGGCCGTGCGAGCCTTTGAAAAGCGCGAAGGCTGTGACGAGGTGGGTCCCAAGATCAACAGTTTTGGAAAACCTGTCAGCATCACAGTGCCTGCCATTTTTCGCAGGTCTTGGGGATTGCGCGTCACATCAAGGACAGTCCACATGTTCACGTGCGACGTAATGGAACATCCCATGCTTTGGGAAGGAAGCGATCGATGCCTTCGTTCCCAAAGTTCCAATTGTGGTCGGCCTCCGGTCCGGGTCCGATGAGTGCAGTGGTGATAGCCTGGCATATTCGCTGACGTTTCCAGCGATCTCCGTGGATCTCTGTTAAGTAAGTCATGTTAAGTCCCTGACTCAGGAATCCTGGCATGGCCGAACGCCACTGGCAGCAGGTGTCCAACCTCGTCGGCAGCGAAGTCAATCCAAGCATGGAGGCCTCTGAGAGGGGGCACAAGATGGTGCAAGATGGTACTTGAAGGGTCTGTCCCATCACGAGCGCATCTCCTGTGTAATGCCCAGAACTTCACCCTGGAGAAGTTTGAGGAGTGCCCGCCCCAGAATCCGGCCTGCGCGGCTTCCGGCTATAAAGCATGCTATGACTGCTATATACTGCTATATACTGCTCTGAGCTGAGAGCCTTGGACCTCGGAGGCTGGGCATGGTCGAGCATGCTGCGGCCATTGCGGACATCGGCGATCGTGCTGGCAAGGCCTTGGCTCAAAGCCTCATTTGTCTTGAAGAGCACTGAGAATCCTGGGCATTGTGGGGTTCAAGAATGTTACAATTCCAGGAGCAGAACATTGAGAACCAGCTGAAAAACATGCAGGACGCAGGGTTGCCACCGTGCGATGTGTTCACATGCATATACAAAATCGCTCAATCTCTATCTCTATCTCTGTCTCTCTCTCTCTCTCTCACTCCCTGCCTCTCCCTTTCTCTCTGTGTCTCTTTCTTCTTCCTCTCCAACACAAGCAAGACTGTGCACATTCATCCTCGCACAGGCGGCCTGGGATAAGGTCTTCTTCGACTGCAGTGAGCCGTATCGGACGACAGATGCCCGGCAGCAAATCATGTACTGGACAAGCCTGTGTTTGCATGCGGCAGCTGGTCGGTGACTCTCCGGTGACTAAGGGAACCTACATCCTCAAGGGGGCTGACGAGGTGCCTGCAAATATTGCCAGCCCAGTGCGATCGTCATGTGCCCGTACGGGTTCAGGTCATGGCTGTCCTGGATGAGCAGATCGTGGTGACACAGGCTATGCAGCAGACAACTCAGCAACAGCTCTGTTGTACATAGCTTTGATGCTGGCCTACATTCAGCTGCGCTGACAAAGGTTTTCCCCTTTCAACAAGCCGTTCAAGGAGGACATTGACGAGTGGAACGACAAGCTGATGTATGTGTCAGAGTGCTCATGCCTTAAGATAATCGGAAACCTCCAGAACGAGTCGCGGGTTTGAGCATCAGCACTCTGAGGCTTGGATCAGTGGCTGAAAGTGCAACGTGTCACGAGCTTGGAACGTGGATCTGCTGTGCATGTGTTTGTGCTTTCTTGACCTTTGCCTTGCCGGCAGAATTCAGCAGATGCCAGGCCTGGATGTACCTGCAGCCTATCTTTGATTCGCAAGATGCTCAACATCGGATCGGTTACGGCATTTAGACCATTGCAAGCGCAACTTCTGGAGCATATGCGGAGGCCTGACATCATGAAGCAGCTGCCAACAGAGGGCAAGAAGTTCAAAGTTGTGGACGGTGGAGCACTGAGAGCTACAAAATGCGGCGTCGGCTTGTGCAAGCTGAGCAAACACCAGATTTCGAGGAAAGTGGCGGCAGACAATGAGTGGCAGCCCTTGCCGCCCTTGCCGTGTAGATTGTAGTCAATTTGCTATCCCGCGAACGCATCTTATGGTCGTTTGTGCATCTGCACTACGGGTCAAGAGCCGTTGGGTCAATGCAGTCTGCAAGGCCGGGTTCACAGCAATGGCCACGCCTTGACCCAGTGCACACAGGAGCCCCTATATTCCTCATTTCCTGACAAAGGTCTGTCATTCATGCTGTGTCCTCATCAGGAAGGCCTGCTCACGCAGTGGCAGACAGTGAACCGAGACTTGGACATCGCGACGTGGCAGCACCTGTCGTTTCCTGTGCTCACTATTATGGGATAGCGTAAGCACGCGCTAGTTCCCCTTGCTCTCCGGAATTTGCTGATTTCAGTGGCAGATGTGCTCCGGGTTCAAGGTCCAGAAGGGCTTGGACGACTATCTTGCCACAAAGCGCAAGCCTCATTCGGACGCGCATCATGAATCGTCTAAATTCGTATGAATCCGTCTGAACTCATTCTCCTCCAATCTGGGCCGAGGTGTGCAGCCTTTGCACGCTTCTATTTCCTGTCCAACGATGAGCTGCTGGAGATTCTGTCCCAGACCAAGGCCCATTCAGCTGACATTCGTGAGCCCATGTGCCGTGCCTTTTGCAGCTTGGCCTGGCTTTTCAGAGGACCCATTGAGAGTGCAGCCCTTCCTCTCCAAAGTCTTCGAGGCATTGGCACAGACCGTTTGTCGGGTTTGTGCGTCGGCAAGGTGTCAAAAGGTATGCAATCTGCTTGCTCCAAGCATTGTCAAATGTGGCTTTCACGCGGCGAGGCGATGAAGAAGCTCACTTTCACAGATCAGCTCGTCGCGACCCAAATGCACTCCAAGGAGGGAGAGATCATTGACTTCGTCCGTAGCTTAACATCTGCATCTTAGCATGAACATACGTGTACCCGACCACGCAGCTGGCACACATTGACAGACTGTACCCCAGGTCAACCCAGTGGTGACAAAAGACAAGAATGTCGAGACGTGGATGACTGACAGAGCCCCAAATTTGGCAGTAGACGTTGCTGTCCTGCCGGTTTTGGGCTTAGGCAGCTGTCTGCATCCTTGATGAGCTTTTGGCTTATGCCCGTGACAATGTCAATGTCGTAGACCAGTTTCCAATCCATAGCACAATCAGCCAGTGAAGTACCAGATGTAATAGGGAAGCATCCTACAATCTGCGCAACATCATGGCGACTCCTGGGGGCATGTCCATGCAAGAGGTTGCCACTAACGTCATGGCGGGGTTTCAGGACCCCAGTTTCCGAGCCGAAGTTGAAACATTCATAAACTGCCACATCGAAGAGTTTGCCGTAGTCCACTTTGACGGCAGCTGTCCGATGCAGTGGGTGAACATTCACAGGAAGTTCAAGAAGCTCTACGAGGACTGCAGTGTCTTAAAAGCGTGGTAAGAACACGTGTGACGTTGTGATGTGACATATACGAGAATGATAGAATGATGAAAACGATTGCAAGGCAGTTGCCGTAAAGAGGCTTTGCTGTATGGGCTGCAGGGCGTCAAAGCATTGCAGCCCGGTTTGCCTGGGGAGGTCTCGTTGTTTGTCATCGGCAAGTGAGTTTCGTGTTGGAGAGCGTGGATTTTGGCAGGTCCTGACATGTGTGAGGTAGTTGCAAGGTTTGTGGTTTCTTGGTTCCTCTGTGTCTGTCTCTGTCTGTGTCCGTGTCCGTGTCCGTGTCTCTCTCTCTCTCTCTCTCCCTCTGTTTTTTTGTGCTGCACTCGGAGGCCGTTGGATGATTCATTGGCTTTTGTTAAAAAGTTGTGTGCTTGTGTTTGTTTTAGTGATTTTGAAGTTTAAAAGTCTCGTTGTGAGCTTTGCATCCCATCACCCGATCGTTTGGGCAATCCCCAGAAGTTCAGAAGAGTGGATGGGGGAGTGGGCGGGTGGGGGGGAGGGCGCAGCAAGGTGTACACTTGTTTCATACTTGCTGTACTCCTTGCTTGTCAACTTATTCCCGCCAATTCTCAACTCTTGGACATCGGGAGAACAGAAGCTCTTTAGTTGTTGCCCAATACAGTTGTTTTGTGATGTCCAGCCTGTACACGGGGCAGCAATGGTTATAACCAGAGCACCAGGCGGGTGCCGCAAATCAAGGCTTCAGTGTGATCGAGACAAGGCTACAAAAGCTTTCAGCAAATTTGGAACAAGCGTGTTTCTGAAAGCCCAAAGACCCGAGCCGAAATGCGGGCGTCATGAAGCGGTCTTGATCGGAGGACCGCTTGCTGAGCATCTTGGACCAGTGTGATGCTGAATGTACCCGTTTCATGGAGTACTTCAGCGCCTGCAGCGAAGCATACGGTCACGATCCGAACTTCAAGGCTCTGATGACGGCCCTAACAGCCAGTGAGGACTTCTTCGCTTTCCAGCAGTTGATGTTCCTTGTGACAAGGGCTTTGTCTCAGACATTTGATGGGCCGTATGTAAAACGTAGACACTGGCAACTGGTTGCTCTAAACTGATTGCTCGTAGGGCCGTTATGGGCAGATATGGGCAGTTTACGCCTGCCTGAAGAACTCAAGCCACGCGTCAGTCCTAAGGTTCAATGCAGTTCGCGAGAACTGGGAGCCAGATGAGACTCAAAAGGGTCCAGTTGCAGGCTATCAATTTCACCAAGTGGAGGTCGCCCTCCCTGAAGGCGCACAACCTGGAAGCACCTTCCTTGTCAACTACCTTGGCCAAACGCATTCACTCACCGTGCCGCCGGGGGCCATCGGAGTCATGGCGGTAACGCTGCAAGTGCCCGAATCATTGCCAGCGGCTGTTCCAGCCCCACCGCCGGTTCCACCGCCCCCGCCGGCCCTGCCGTAGACTCCGTAGACTTGATGCTAGCCTCAATGCAAGGCTGAAAAGGCGGAGACTGAAACAGGAACCTGCAACGCTAACTCCGATGTCGATGTTGCTGTCCAGGTCTGGCACTTGGCCTAGTAGTTGTCTGCCATTTGCCAAGGAAGTGGAGAATGAGATGATCGCGGGAGTGCGGAATGTGTGTCGCATTGGCGCCAACTTCTAAGATACGCGCCAGCGAAACCACGTGTGGCAGCAGAGCTGGGCGAGTGCACACACCAGAGAAAGACGCGTGCCTAAGGTCGAGTCATACCCGGAGATGCCACGGACGGAATGGGCTGGATCCTTGAGCGGCGGTGTTGGCAGAAGTTCCCAGCTTGAAGTTCCTAGATGCTGAGGTCTTGCAGAATCCAGGACAGGTTTGCTTGAACTCCAGCCAGGTGCACTGGAGCAGACCTCAGCTTCCTGGAAGTGCGAAGTGATGTAAAATGTGAAGAACGCCAGTTGAATGATCGATACACAGCACACGGTCCGAAACCTGCCAGCAGCCTGCAGCCAAGCACCACAAGCTGTGTTGAGGACGGCAGAGGTGGAGGAAGCAATCAAAGGCAGGGGCGTAGAGCACACAAGAAGGGTCTCTCTTGACTCCCCACTCAATCCAGGCGGGACGGTTGCAGAGTACTTCACGCGGTTGAGCGAACAATTGCTGGACTTGGCCAGCTCCTCGGAGATCCGTGTCAAATCGCTCTGCTGCGTGCAAACGGCTGCTTGCGGCTGCTTATAGTCTACTGCAACAAGCCTGTGCCAAGTCACGAGTCAACCTCAGGTACGGCTCGTTCGCGGTGACATCACGAAGCTGCAGAGGCTATGTGCCTGTGATAGTCACACCGTGCCGTAGCTGCGTCCGTTCGTGTGGCTGTGGCTGAAGTTGAAGACCAAAAACGATGCGCTGGCTTGCACGCATCAAAAGCGGTATCGGCAGGATGAGCATTGGCGCACTAGTGGTCATTGACGTGCACGCGAAGGAAAGCTGAACCGGGATGTCTCTGCATGATCATGCAAGCTCGTGACTGGCAGGACACAGTGGAAAAGCTTGCAAAGGAGAAGATTGACGATTGCATGCCCGACTCCTACAAAAACACTTTGACGCAGAGACTCCCGCAATGCACGAGCCAAGGTCCTTCGAGTGGATTTCACAGCTGCGCTATTACTGGGAGATGGACGATCGCAACTCCGAAGCCTGATGCCATCTAGTTACTGAACATGTCGAAGCTGGGTAACCTTGTCGAAGTCTAACGAGCTCAACTCCGTGTCATGCTTTCAAGCATCTTGCTTGCTAAGGAGAATATGTGGGCTGCCAGCTCAGAGCAGGGAACTGCTTAAACGATGCGCATATTGCTCACAACTCCTGGCAGCTGGCTTATGTTGTCTTGGTGGCACACCCTTTAGGTCCGCATGGTGCAGACGCCATTTCCTTATGGCAGCAAGCCGAGCCGGAAGGAGTCAGTTTGTTCGGCAGAGGCGCATGCAACCTGTGGTCAACACCTTCATGGCCAGATGGTCGATTGGTGGGATCGCCAAGGCTACGAGTACTTGGGAAACTCCTTCCGGCTGGTGATCACTCCCCTCACCGACATGTGAGCATCTGAAGTGTCTTCTATCTTGTCATCCTGCTGGGATACATGCTGCACGTAGGTGCTACATGACTTTAATGGGCGCCCAGAGTCAGCTGCCCAGGGTCACTCCAACAAACACCTTGAGGTTGAGTCGGTTGAGGGTCAGTGACAGTTTAAGCTGTTTTTGGCTGAGGCCTGAATTTGGGAGGTGCCCCTGCAGGACCTGCCCACACCTGAGCTCAGCCGTTCTGGCGAGTGCAATAAAAGTGTTGATTCGAGACAATCACCTCAGGCCGGAACTGGCAAGACGGAGACAACAAAGGATCTAGCGAAAGCATTGGCCAAACAGCAGGGGCCTGGGAGCTTCGGGACACAGATAGAAAGAGCTGTGAGGGGAATGCCTGAATCATTGAGGGCCATGACCATAGTTTTGCGAAGCTTTGTCTGTCTTTTCTCCGAAGCTGCGACACTCAGATTTTGGGGTGTTAGTGGCAGAAAGTGCCCTCTGCCCGCAGCACGGGCTGCTACCGCACTTCCACGGTGAAGCGATGTCGACTGTCCGAGGTTGGGGGCGGCGACGCCCCGGTGCCTCCTGAGCTTGTTGTCACAGTCCGCAACCTTGCTGGCGAGGAATTATTATCCATTCCCGCTTCTTCGTCTTGGCAAGTCCGCCATGTCAAGCAGGAGCTGGAGCAAAAACTCGACATTCCAGCCCTGGAGCAGAGCCTGTTGTTGCAGACTTGCCCATCACCCTTAAGGAACAGCCTCGAGTTGGAGAAGTTGAGACACCGCGCGGAGGACGCCGCTTCGTGCCCAGATATACCAGACCTGGACTTACTTTTGGTCCGCTTGGAGGCTCTTTGGGCCAGAACTATTGACAACATACGCACTGGAGTTAGCTGCTTCACAGAAGCGCCGGTGGAACTGCAGCAAGACCGTCACTTCGTGCGTACGGTTGTCGAGAGCAATGGGTTGTTGCTTTCACACCTTCCCCATCCCTACAAGTCAGATGAGGAGATCGTACTGGCTGCAGTGGATGAGAATCCGGCCGCCATGGCATTTGCCAGCTGCAGTCGCACTTTGGTGCTTGCTGCTGTGACATGCCGAGGCCTTGCCCTTCAGTTTGTCCCTAAAACCTACAGAGATGATCCGCAAATTGTCTTGGCGGCAGTCAAACAGGAAGGTGGAGCTCTGCAGTACGCAAGCAAGAATCGGATGCAGGACAAGGCCATCGTTTTGGCAGCTGTGTCACAAAGCGGGCGATCTCTGCAGCTTGCAGCTGCTCACCTTCGGGATGACCGGCACGTTGTCGTAGCTGCCATTGCAAAGGATCCTTTGGCTTTAGCTCATGCCTCCGCAGCCTTACAAGACGACGCGGATGTTGTTCTGGCCGCGATTTCGAGAAACTGGCGCGCAATGAAGTTTGCATCACCACGACTTCGCGGCGACAAGGATTTCAAATCGAAGGTGTCCGGCTACGATAAGCGGGCCTTGAAATATTCGATCTCGGATGTCAGTTCTTCTGGACATGGCAAGAAGTGTCGGCAAAATGGCCGGGCTCTGCAGCGGTCTAAGAACTGAGCAGAAAGGCAGCTTTGCACGCCAAGGCGCGACATTGTACAGATGCACCATGCACCGGAAGAAAAAATGCATGAACTGTAAGACAGGCTATTCCCTGGTCCTTTGCCGTGGGAAGGCACTTCAGCCATCTCGTGCTGTATGCTTCGTCAGGTGTGTCGTCTTCAACTGCTCCCCCGAAATGGATTACCTCATGGTGCGCCGATTGAAGTCTCGCTTAGGTCTCGCCCGTCAGTGTAGCATAGTGTAGCCCCAATGGAGGTTGGCAAGTTCTTCAAGGGCTTGGCATCCAGCGGTGCCTGGTGCTGCTTCGACGAGTTCAACCGCATCTATATCGAGGCATTGCGCATGTGCTTTCGCGCAGCTCTGTCCTGTGAATCTTGGACTGCTCCCGCCTAGGTGCTGAGCGTCATTGCACAACAGCTCCTTCAGCTTTTCAGTGCAAAGCGAGAGCTAACCTCCTACAATGCTCCTCGGCTGGCTGCAACCAGTACATGCCTTCGAATCAGCGAAGTTTTCAGCTCAGGACTCTGTTGAGCTGGAGTTTGACTCCACTTTGATCATGATGCGCCCCACGTTCAATGCGAGAGCCTATGATTCGTGAAATCTGCATGATGCTCGTGACGAACACCGGAACATGCACATGGTTAAGCCTTGCAGATCTCCTTGTAAGTTTGGTCGAGTTTGTGGGGTCACAGGTCTTCATCACCATGAACCCCGGATATGTCTGGCGCTCAGCCTCGCATGACGCAAAGGCTTAAAGGGCCTCGGCTTCGTGGCTGGCAACGGCCATTTGGGTCCTGTGCACACAAGGCAGGGCGAAGTGAGCTTCCCGACAACTTGGCGGCCTTGTTTCGCCCGATGGTGCGCACCTTAGCCCATGCAACTCAATGGCTTAAGCAGACAAGCGGCTGGTGCTACATTGCCAGGCCATGATGGTTCCTGACTATGCCATGATCGGTGGCTTGCCTGTTGGTTTTAGGGTTTCGGCGCGCATCGCGAAGCACCATCTCTCCTGTGACTGTCACCCAGGTGAAATCAGCTTCTATGCTTTTGGCTTCGAGAAGGGGCGACATTTGGCCAAGAAGATGGCCACAATCTCGGAGCGTGTTAAGTTCAGTTCTGGCCCAGAAATGAGAGCAATGCCAGCATGTCGCCATGCGAAAAGCCTTTCCAGATCCGGAGGTCACAACGTTCCAACTCTGCAGCGAGCAGCTTTCAGCACAAAGCCACTACGACTATGGCATGCGAGCCGTGGGGCGGCCCAAATTTTCAGGATTACGGACTTTCCCCCAGGTTATTGTCCGATAGACACTGTAAAAACCAATGGATGTGTGCTTTAGGTCAAAACTGTCATTGAAGCTGCTGGCCTGAACAAGCGGAAGTATCCAGCCTGGTGCTCAACAATGCTTGTGATGCCTTTTCGATATTTAGATTTGTGCATTATATCTATATAAGCGACAGGACCAGAGCGAAGGCCAAATCCTTCTCCGAGCGCTGCAAGACGTCAATGTGCCTAACTTTGCCTGCTAATTTTGGGTACGCTCGAGTGTGAGCGCGGTGGGTTGCTTCAATAGACAGCACCGACCAGTTCGTCTGAAGGTGCCCAAATTCTTGAAAGATGACCTGCCTCTATTCTACAACATCATCTCAGATCTTTTCCCAGGTGTGGAAAAGTGTGCGCCTCATGTGAGTTGATCTCGGCTTAACAGGGAAAAATTGGAAGGCACAGGCATGTTCGTCATCCGTAAGGCCTGCAATTGATTACGGGAAGCTTGACGAGATGGCCAGGGAGAAGTCCAAGCAGACCAACTTGCATCTTGGAGAGCGATTGGTGTGAACTTGCAAACGTGTTGTGCTTGTTATGTTGGACCCTGTTGTTGTGTTGACGGCGCGGCCCGACCCCCCCCCCCACCCCAACAAAAGAAGGAACTCATGGGCAGTGGCGCGTAAATGCATGTTGTTGCCTGATCGTTGTCTTTCTCCATGAGCTTAGGCAGCCCACCGACTACTTCATCAAGAAGCAGTTTGAGCTCTTTGACATGATCCAGGCAGGATGCATTTGTCATTGACATGTTGGATATGTGCCTTGCAAGCCTTGACTCGTTGACGCGACCAACTACGCCCAAGTACTTCCTACGCCTATGATACTATGCCTATTCTCTCGAGGTTCGACATGGCATGATGCTGGTTGGGCCAACCGGTGGTGGCAAGACTTGCTGCTATCGCACACTGCAGGCCAAGTTTAGGACATATGACGTAAGTGGCACATATGCATTCCGTCAGTATGCCGTGCCCCGCACATTCTGACTCACCCATGCCACCAGACGTGCTGTCGCAGGCAGCTTGCACAGCTTTGGTTGATCCGAAGGCCCGCTGGCTCAGGCTGCAGAAGCCGATCAGTTGAGGGTAGTCTGGATTTTGCAGGATGGGGAGTCCCCTTTCCAGAAGACGCACGTGCACGTGCTCAACCCCAAGGACAGATCTTGATGACAGATGCCACAGGACGTTGGGCATTGCAAGTATGGAATGGCTCGTGCGCAGGCAATTACGCAGAACCAGCTCTATGGGGCATTTGACGAGGCCAAGTTGCAGGACTCGACAAAGTTCGGGCAGCGCTCGCCGAGCTTGCAAGGTGACCCGAGAGTGGTCAGACGGAGTGGCTGCGGAGCTTATCCGCAACGCCACGCGCGACAACCACAATCCGGATCGCCTCTTACTTTGTCTGTGCTGTTACAATGCGCCAAGAGGCGTAGCATCCCATTCGCTGCATAATCTCTCTTGGATTCCTTGGCCTTGGTGAGGACCATCACTGGGTTATGTTTGACGGGCCTGTGGATGCCTTGTGGATCGAGAGCTGCGAACTTACCATTGCCACTAACTGTCACCAACTGCCGTTTAACTGCCTCTCTGCATGATGCACGTGCTTCCAGACTTGGAGGCATGAACACTGTCTTGGACGACAACAAGAAGCTCTGCCTTGTAAGCGGCGAAATTATTGCTTTCACCCCAGTCTGCAGAAACATCGTCAAGATTTCGAGAGGCATGCACCGTGTAGCAGAACCGGTCATCTGGTCGTTGTGGCTAGTCGTGAACGTCATTAAAAAAGGACTGGTCATTGCTCGTCACTAAAAAAGGACTGGTCATTGCTCGTGGCTAACTTATTGCTCTGTTTCCATATCTCGAATCTCGATTGCTGCTACACTCCCGCGTGAACGCTGGTCGTGCTGGCCTCAACTGTCGTTCCTCTTTGTGCAGTAACAAGAAGGCGTTTGGCCCGGAAGTGTGCATGCCAAGCATACAATCGTGCATGTGGGTGCGTTGAACATTCAGACGTCTATTGTGGGCATGTGCGAGAGTTGTGCTTTCGTCTTTCGGGTCCTGTGAGCTGCGAGGCCTACCTGGATTTCTATGACATGTGTATTCTGAGTTGATGTACGGAGTGAGGGCGTGTGTAAGGTAAGGCGTGGACTGTAGAAGGTACAGCAGGCACAGGGAAATCCTGTTTCGTGACGTTACGCCAGCAGTCGCGCTGTAGACGCGGCCAGATCACATAAGAACCTGTCGTACGAAACACGTTCAAGCCCGGGCGACAACGCAAGACACCCTAAGGCCCTAAGGCTCTAAGGTCCTTTGTGGACCATCCGAATTACAACCTAGTTCCGACCAACCCTGAAATCCACGAAGATCTTGGTCCGAGAAGTGAGAATCGAAACCTCAAACGAAGACACCAATGCGAAAGTGGC
This sequence comes from Symbiodinium natans, assembly GCA_905221605.1. Taxonomy (NCBI): domain Eukaryota; class Dinophyceae; order Suessiales; family Symbiodiniaceae; genus Symbiodinium; species Symbiodinium natans. The sequence continues at coordinate 134,948 of CAJNDS010002789.1, read as the reverse complement.
GTCGAAGTCGTGAAACTTCAGTCGGATACTATTGAGTTTGTTTATTGCTGGGTTTGTTGATCCTTGCCGCCGAGTTCAGATAGCTCGGAATTGTAAGTAATCTGGTCGGGGCAACCCCAACTGAACCCTGAAAGATTGCAAACCCTGAGCCCCGAAGCTCGCGGGGCTGTTGGATGTTTGACTGCCCGAAATTTTTGTAGTGCGGCTGGTCTGCTTATGTGGCAAAAGTCCGGTCGGTCATGCAGGTGGCAAAAAAGCCACGAGTGCAAACCATGAAGTGGTTTGTTGCTTTGCTTTTGGTTGAATAATTTCAGCATAATGGAGGCAGTGCTTCCAGAAACAGTCAGGATAATCAGGACGACTCATGAATCATCGTGCGGATCGTCGCCGCAGTTCCAACATTCACATAGACTTGGTTTGAACGTGATGTTTCCTAGTGGTAGCTAGGTGACTCTGGGGCTTGGGGCACTGAGGCATTGACCGCCAAAATGCGGATGCAGTTCGAGGTGGAGGATCTGGAAGTGGCATCGTAGCCTGCCTGCACTTCCTCGAACCTGCGAATCTGCGTTGCGCAAACGGTGTCCCTCACAATGTAATCTCCGTAATTAGCAAGGATGTTGTTGCCACTGCAAGGCCAGCAACCGTGTCTCGCTGTGGGATGATCTACATGGAGCCCGAAAGTCTGGAACCTGCATAACTCCGCATGAAGTCCTTGTGCTGGGAATCGGTGGTTTTCCGGGCAGCTGTTCGGATTTGTGGCTTCTATAGGCTTTGACATGTTGGCCTTGTTCTTGGCTTTCGAGGGCCTCTGCTTTCATGTACCAGTTCAGGCCTGCCCAAGTGTTAGCCACTGCATGCATGTTCAGTGAAGCCAGTGTTTGGATTCGCGGGCTGGGAGGTTTGGCCAAAGCAAAAACGAAGCTGTTGATCATTGTAAAAAGGTGGCAAAAAACCATGTCTTATGTGAGTCATATGAAGGAAAACTCGAAACACAATCCTTAACATTCGTTTGAGCATGTCCCAGGTCTCGGCTATCAGCCTTTCTTCGATTCATGGCTCGAGGCAAGAGTTCCGCAGTTCCACATTCCGGACTAATTTGCCGCAAAAACGTGGTGAATGGCACTTATTAGGCCTTGCCTGAGACGTTTTCCTTCAAGCCAATCCTCGCCGCGAGCCCATTATGCAAGCATAACACCAGAAAGACTCGCAAGATCTTGCGGAGCTCCCCGTCGTGGCAAGGCGCAGACACTGCGAAGGTTGCTTGAGGAAGTGGTGCCTCCTTGCATTGCCTATGCTGCTTGCCTGCACCGCTCGTGGAGCAACCATCTCTCTCTCTCTCACTCTCTCTCTCTCTCTCTCTCTCTGTCTGCCTCCTCCTCTTCCCCGCATCCATCGATAGGTGAACAAGAAGACCGTGCGATGTGCTCGCAACTCAACCCGCCTGCAGTGTGTTCAAGTGCTCTGGGTTGCTTCTGCTGGACATCTTTAGTTGCCGAGGTCACGACCACAGACAACAACTCAATCCAGGCATCAGATGTAGACATGCTGCGCAATTCCAAGCTTGACCCACCTCATTTGGCATGCATCGACGTGCCGAAGCTCCAAATGACTGGTGACACTTGTCGGACAGGCTTTGTTCAGGCTCATGGATTGCTATTTCGTCAATTTCCAGCCGACCGAGCTGAAGCCTGCGGCATCGTTCAAAGATGCCATTGCAGAGCCGCTCGCCTGCATTGGCTGCTATTTCTCGCTTTGCTACCAATTTCAGTTCCTGTATCACGTGTCTGCCCGAGGCTTGTCGCTACCTCAGTCCAAACCTTGTGAAGGACTGCTGAGTGTCTGTGCATAAGTCTACAGAACCAGCTTGGCCTTAGATTTCCTTAGGCTGTGCATGTACACCCGAGGTGCCTAACTTGGTCCCGCTCTTCTTCTTCTGCCTGATCTGGTCCATCGGAGCCACATGCGATGCCAAGAGCCGCAAGGGCTTCAGCGACTTGGTCGGTGGCCTACAATGGCTGGCTGTTGCATAGTATGCATTGCGCCGGATTCTCTGTAAAAAATTTGCACGATGCCAAGGTCTGGGCCACTGTGAGTGAAGACTTGCGGCCACCGGTCCTCGAGGAGCTGGAGAAAGCTTTCCTCTCCGCCCACATCCCAGCTCAACTCCCCTGTTCACATCACGTGCGCTTCCCGGTGGTCCAGCGAGAGGCTCCGCCAGTGCAGCCAGACGCACAGTTGCCTGGCATCGAGCCGGGTGACATGCTTTACGATTACTTCTTCGACCAGGCATGTACATGCATTTCTTCTGCATTGGGCACGACGGACGACCCTCAAGAGGTGACTTCGGAAAACTTCGGTGTAGTCTTGCATCTTGCAACCGCAGGAAAAGAGGGAGTTCGTACCTTGGATGACCACTATCCCCAAGTTCGAGGCCTGCCACAGCTGCAGTCCACGATATTGTTTTGGGACGGCATGGCTGCTTTGCTGCGTGCGCTGCTTCTCTTATTGTGCTGAAGGTCCCTCGTGGAGCCAAGTACGAAGAGATTGTGGTACCTTCTGTCGACTCGGTCAGACTCTCATCACTGTTGTGGCTTTGATGTTTGTGTGAAGGAACAGACGAAACATGCTGCAATGGCTTCTTAGGCAAAGTCTTGAACATCTTAGATTCTGTTCGCTGTTGGCTGTTCTTGTAGGCACTCTAGAAACGGCCTGTTTATGACTCCTCAGTCGTTTGGCCTCCTCGATTCTCACATGTACCTCGAGCTTCCTTCTCGGCCATCCTCTTGCCCACCCACAAATCGCCTTCCCGCCATGGAACGGGCATTGCCACATTGCAGTAGGCACTGCGCAGCGAGGACTGGCAGCAAGAGCCACAGCGACAGGACAGAAAGCGTTATTTTTGACATTACACGACGGACATGGGAACCCTTGCCTAGATGAGATCCGGAACCTCAAACGCATGCCGTTAATATGTTTCACAAACCGTGTGTTTTGCATACTCTGCTAAGCTACTAGTACTCTAGTAGCCGTCTAGTAGTACTCTAGCAGTACTCTAGTAGTACCCTAGTCCTGTCCGTGAACAAGCTCGGCCATCACCTGGCCATGTGGAGTTTGATGACTTCACGCAACATCCACGAGAGTGAGGGGACAACAAGGAAAGCCTTTCGTTGGGGCGTGCTGCATCAGACTATTGGTTCAGTATCTGTTTCACTCACCACCTGTAGTGTAGAAGAAGCGACGATTCAGGTTCGTTTGGTCTACCTTTTCCAACTCCTGGTGCTCAACGACAAGCATGTTCTTTGTCCTGGGCCGGCAGACCGAATGGAAGGGGGACGGCTATACGTGTACTGTAGTAGCCGGCAGTCGTCGCACATTCCTGTACAGTGTACACGCAGTCGCTGCTGACGCTGAGAAGACAGCTTCAGGCCCACTGGCACCGGAAAGAGTGTCAACATCTCGCTGTGGCTTCAGAAGCAGGCGCCCGCAGTGCTGAAGAAGCCGGGCACACTTCGGGGTCGCAGGCCATATGCATTCTCTTTGGTGTACGTCTTTGCGATTGCAGGCGCCCGAAAATTATCAAGGCGGCGCCCCCAGACTTCTGGGGGATTGTTCGAATATTTCGAATTCAGTCATATTGCTGACCTCGCGCTGTTGTTGATGGAAGTGTTGTCGACTCTGCTGGTGCTGTGCTGCATGACTCTGACGTTTCGGTCGCCTCGGTCCAACAGCTCCGAGGCATGTGCGACTTGCCCGAGTGTTCTTTTCTATCCGAGCAGTTTACTCGTGCCTTTGTGCAAACAAGCGTGCCCTCTCACAAACGTCACACAAACGACGCATGAAGCTGGGGCCCCATGCCACAATCACGTAATCCCGAGTTGCACTCTTGAACCGAGCAGTCTCCCTCTCTTAAGGTGTCTTCATTAACTTCTCAGTCGGGGCACCCAGCCGCACGCATCAAGAGCGCACGCTCATGCACCACCTGGGCTGCCGAGGCCCAAACGCATGTAAACCAGCTGCAAGACCTGATCGACTCAAAGCTCGAAAAGCCCGGAGCCAACATGCAGTTGTGATTGCAGGTTCATGTGGAATCGGTCAATGTTGCAGTGTTTATGGGACACGGGCACGGGGGAGAGGTGAGAAGACATGGGGAGACAGCCGGAGACACGGCAAGCGCGACGACCATGGCAACTCATGCCCGAGGCGGCGACGTGGCGTGTACGGCCCTCCTGCAGGGAAGAAGATGGTTGGAGCCTCAGGGAGCCTCAGGGCGTGCCAGGGAGCCTCAGGGCGCGCCAGGGCGTGTCAGAGCTTGACTCTCCCAGTGTGGCTGAGGTGCTGTTCATCGATGCCAGTGCCCCGGCATGCCGTGCGAGGGCACCAGCAAAACGGCGATGTCTCAGCGCAGCCCCCTCGACCGCAGGATCTGAACATGCCTCTGAAGGACGGGATGAAGTGACCAGGTTGGCTGAGTCTTGCCGTGGTGTGGAGTGGCGTGTGAAGGAGTATTACGGTGCACAGCCCCCGATCGAGCTCATCCGGCAGTGGCATGATCATGGAGGTTGGTACAACCGCAAGGAGCTGGTCAAGCACAGGCCTCAGGAGTTTGAGCAGATGCCTGGAGCATGTCTGAAGACCCTGCAGAAAGTTCCGCAGTGCTTTCTAACGCCAATCTAAGAAAGCCTGTCCACCTACCGTGACATTTCCTATCATTTCATATGTATACTATACCCTCGAAAGCCTGTTGCAAATAATGGTTTTCCACGATAACTTTGAGTGTCCGATCAGAGGCCCATCACTTCGCATGCAGCTGCTCTCCATGCTTGTGACTTTTCCGGGAGATTGCCCACATTTTCTGGAAGCTTCACAAACCGTAGACTTGCTGCGATCTTTAGCTTACCTGTCGCCTCATCACTTCCCTTTTCAACCCCTATTGAATATTGCTTTGGCGATTCCTCGCGATGTTCCATTCTGAGTGAAAACACCGATATCTTTAACACGTAGTGGCGTAGTGTTACAATAGTCTTGAAGGTTCCATTATGTACCCCCCCTACCTCTATCCTCTAACCTCTGTCGGATACATGCTGGTTAGAGGATAGAGGTTGCCAGGGTCCACCCGTCAGGTACTATCTATCTATCTATCCACCCCCCCCCCCCGGCTTAAATTTTTACGGGAGTCTGTCTATCTATCTATCTGACCCCCCCCCCCGCCCGCCACTTGGCTTAAAATTTTACGGGAGCCCTCTATCCACCCCCCCCCCCCCCCCCCCCCTTGGCTTTATTTTACGGGAGCCCGTCTATCTATCTATCTATCTAACCCCCCCCCCCCCCTCTGCCCCCTCCCAGCCGCCCGTCTATCTATCCCCCCCCCCCACTATCTATCGCCCCCCCGGCTTAAAATTTTACGGGAGCCGTCTATCTATCTATCTATCTAACCCCCCCCCCCCTTCCCCCCGCCCTTCTCTCCGTCTATTTATCTATCTGTCTACAACCCATCGAACCCCTCCCCCCCATATTATTTTACCCGTCTGTCTATCTATCTATCTATCTAACCCCCCCCCCCCCCCCCGTCCGGGTCCAGGTCCGTCGACCGCCTAGTCTATCTATCTATCTACCCCCTATCTATCTATCTATCTGTCTAACCCCCCCCTCCCTCCCAAACCCATCCTCCTACCCCTCTAACCTCTATCCCCCCATTCCCTAGGAGATAGAGGTTAGCCGGCGTACGTCCTGGAAGGTTCGATGCGAACCAAGGATTGCTGTTCTCTTGAGATTTTCTCTTCTCGCCAGCCAAAAGCTGTCATGAAGCGCAAAAATGCTCGCCTGCAACGAACTCACATCACAAACCACTAGACAATGCAGATAGTATTTTGTCTGGGGAAGGGTGGTGTACACATCTCATACAAGTTCTATTTATGTGTTTCATAGTCCATGACGTGACTTTGTGGCTCAGCATGATTCAGCATGATTCAGCATGCCCGCACATCAAGCTTCGAAGCATGAGGGCGGTTTCATGGTCTGGTGTTCGGTCGCCCCAGGTTCAACATCATCGATGTTGTCATGGTTTCGGCCATGGGACCTCCGGGAGGTGGACGAACATTCATTACTGAGCGCAGTTCGGATGCAAACTGACCCCGTCATCTGCCTCACAAAGCAAAGAGAGAACAGAGGCTGCCCTGCTTGAGCTTAGGATTGAAGCGACACTACAGCACGCCCTGGGCCAAGAATAGTTTCTAGATTCTAGGTGTGGGTATGTGTGGGAATGTGTTGGGACCCTTGGCACAACGGGGGTCGCAAGGACGGCGTACTCTGACCTGTCGGATGTTCGTCCGGCCTGTTGGAATCCTCGCCTGCCTTGGTGCAGCTTCGGGCTTTTCCTGAACTCAGACCGGCCTCGATGACATATGATGTATATGACTTGTATATGCACATCTGCACACATACATATATATATATATGCACAGATATTTGAGGCTCAAAGGCTGGAGGGTCGTTGGCACATACATCAAAGCAGCAGGAACTCAATTCATAAGCCATTCTGGTCTTGCTCTTTGTAGCTAGGGAGAGTCAGGAGGGCGTGCAGCCAGATGATCCGCGGACTTGAATCTCACTTGACAAGGTGTGCGTGGGCTTGGCAGGTCTCCATCAAGCACATCTTCGATGTGATTTCGAAGTATTTTTTCGCAGTCGGGAGCTTGGACGTCTAGAGTCTGCCGAGGCCTGGAAGCCGTCTTTTTGAGCTCAGGTCTATGATGAAAGTGTGCAGAAGCTTGTCCCGACCATGATCGGGTGCACCATCGGAGTGTTCAAGCAGGCCTTGATGCGGCGCACCGTGCACCGCGAAGGATACTCCTAGCTTCGTGCCTCGTTTAGTTTCGGATGTGCATGGATGACTGGGCCATGTGCGGCACATCATGTGCCAATCCCGGTTCCGCCGCTTGCCAGCATGTGCAGCGTAGATTCGGAGCCATGGCAAGCGCGGCAAGCGCGAATAGCGCCACTGCCCCCGCCAAAGCCCTTGGCCTCGATGAGTACAAGCAATTGGTGCGAGAGGCCAGAAGGATTAAGACTAAAGATCATGGGATATTAAGGACTTCGAGACAAAACAGACTTGGCCTGGCCTACTAGAGAAGGAGTGGATGAGGGAAGTTGCATACAAGGCAATGCACCGAGATGGCGTCCATGCAAAGTTTCTGGAAGATGCTCACTGGGCTTCCTCCTGAGATGAGTTGTCATTGTGCGTGTGTGGCTTAGCACCCAAAACATCCGGCAAATTCGAGATATCAAAGGTGCAGCTCTGGCGCAAGCACTTCGAAGGAAGCGCGCTGCTGGACCCGGCTGTCACCAGCCGGCATTTAACCTTTCCCTGCAGCTTTGAAGTCCTGAATTCAACCTGCATTTCTGCCATCTTCTTGCCATTGAGGTGCCATTTAAGGAAGCCATGCCGGAAACGTGACTAGTCACAATTACAGCACGGTGGCGCCTCCTCAACAGAAGATTTTGGCAACCCAGTGCTCACGACATGTTGAGTCGAGGTTCAATGGGCACAACCTGCCGCTTGGGTGTAGCTGTATGCCGACACCGTTCTGATATGTGCGAGATTCTGATAGTCAAGTATTATGTATGTCATCGCAGCAGTCTCAGGGAGCTTGTCTGCTTGTCTCGCTTGCTCAGGAGAATTCTTCAATGGAACCTCCTGGCTGAAGGTCTTGTCCCTGAAGGCTTCATGATGCCACTTGTAAGTCAAAAGCACGTCGAGAGATCCGCGACTTGGTGCAGCTTAATCTCGACGAAGTACGGAAGTTCTTGAAATCATGGAAGCTGCGGCGTGCAGATGCGCATTCACAGTAGGCTGTGAAGTGAGGTGATTTATCAGCTAAGGACATGTATCTTGAGGAGCTGCTCCGCAAAAGCGGGCCGGAGGACTTGCAGAATGCTGCAAGACTAGCTTCCCAGGGATACCGAAGCTTCGTTTGGAGGGAGGGCTGGCTCCTGAGCATCCCTGCGAGGGCACAGGACCCCACACAGAGTTCCACACAGAGTTCCACACGCAGTATCTGCAGAGAATTCCCATGGGGGTGCTTGGGATCCGAGTGTGGCTCCGAGGCGAGGGCGGTGCCGAAGGGTCCTGGGAAGAGTTCGCGCGCATGGCCTGCAACATGGTCCTGGCCATGAAGGGCCTGGCACCCTCAGAAAAGGAAGAGCGTGGCCTGGAACTCAAGAAAATGACGCTTGCCAAAGATGGCACAACTTTGCTCGGTGGTTCTGCTTTTTCTTGTGTATCGCAACACCCTGGCAAAGCAACGCTTGGGTGACCTGGCAGGTATAATCCAGACTTAGATGGCAAGGGAACCGGTCAACTGACAGTGAACGAGAAGGCGATCGTTGGCGCTGAGCACCGCCTGTTCCGTGTGGCACTTTATCAGCACGTAGCTGGGCTGGTGCCGCTTCGACCTGTGTCTCCGCTGAGCCATGGTTGACCTTACCCATTCGAAGGTGTGGTTCGTGGCCCTTCTCAAGCCCGACATCATCTGCTTGCAGGACACTGCAAAATTTGTGACGACGTGCAAGCACTTTTTTTGTGTTAATGATGCATAGTGAGCCATGGTGAATATGGTCCATTCATGGTCTTTCGAGGTCATGGGCCGAACTGCCGAACTAAGACAGTGGAGACGGTAGTCGGCATATGTCGGCATGAGCATGTCCAGGAGCTCGACAACTTCACTTTCCTCTCCCAGGCACCGCGGAACAGCTTTTCAACTCGCTGACGCATGCCTGTTTGGAGCATGTGCGCTGGAATTGACGCACACTCGAATACAACCACAGCATTATATATATATATATATATATACATATAGCTGTATTATCGTGCAACAATATACAGTCGTGCTACTAGTACAGCACGAATCCTTTTGGCAGCATTTTGACCTTTGGCGATGCTAGTCCGCAAGATGCACAAAACGGCTCCATATGGAGAGTCCCGAAAATTGCCACAGCTTGTAGAGGGTGCGAGAAGCCCTGCGGCAGAGATCTTGCAGGGACAGCATGTGCAGAATGGACGTACGATGGGAAGTTTTGTGTTCATTTGTGTTCACATGAAGTTCTCCCATGAGCTTTCTGGTTGACCGATTGGCTTCACTTTCCTCTACCAGGAGCTGCAGAAGCTCGGCTATTCCTGCAGCAGCCCCGATGCCGAAGCCTACGTGCCTCTCAAGGACAGGCCCGGATCGAGCTACAGTGACCCGCCCTTTAGTCAACAAGCGCTTGCATGCCGTTGCAAGAGACAGAGGGCCAGCATCAGTGCCTGAAGTTGCAAGAAGGGTAGAACATTGCATGCTGACTGCATGGCAGAACAGACTTAAGGCGAAAAGCTCGCCTCTTCATCGTGGGCCTTTGCTCCTAAGACTGGCTTCAAGAAGGGCAAATCTACGGCCCGCCATTTCCTGGAGAAGCGTGTTGCAGATGGATCTGGCATCAAAGCGCCGCATGGCCAAAAGGGCTCGGCAATGGATCGTCGCCTCTCCTCAATCTCTCTGGTGTTTTCATCAAAATTGACTAATTTTTAAGATGCAAATGACAACGCTGAAGCGAGGAAGTTCTATGGGCAAGACGCGTGGCCAGTGGACGATGACGGCCAAGCTATTTTCTGGCGAACGGATCGTTTTCAAATTGTCGGCAAGCCTGCCGCTCGTCGCCTGTGAGCCTTTCATTTGTGATTGCAAAAGAGCCTGATATGGAGCTGCAGCTACATGAGCTGCAGGCTAGTGAGTCACTAGTGACTCACTAGTAGTGCCTGAGGAGTTCCAGACTTTGCCGGGAGATCCAGACATCGATGCTTTCGTAGAGGGTGCCTCCGAGATCCCAGGATGCGCAGAGTGCAATTTTTTCCAAAAAGGCGGTCAAGAGACAAAGAGTGTTCAAATCCTACCTCACACGACCCTGTGCAGGATTTACGACGGCGGATCAGGCTGCAGTGCGGGTCCTCCTGCAGTTCAAGGAGTTGGACGAGCGGCTTCGGCGACAGCGTCTTGGCAGAAGCACTTTCTGCTCTTCTTCGCACATGCTGCGAGATTTTCCTTGCCGTCATGACATAGGCAGTTCTACGTCTGCACCACGCACTTGCACCTCGGCTCAAGATTGCTCGAACCGCTCCATGCTTGGGGACATCTTGCAGAATTCAGGTCCAGCGGGACGGACAGCGAAGTTCGGCGGATTCAGCAGCTGCACCACTTGGGCCAATGCTGGGGTCGCAGTGGGCTGCCCGAAATTTGGCACCCCGGCTGAGCTGCAGACCTTTGAAGGAGTTTTGTTGACCCTGTCGGGAGTCATCAATTTTTCGTCTTGTTCGGATGAGGTCCATGGATGCCAACACTGAGCTGGACTTTGACGATTCAGACTCTTGGCATGACACTTGCGAGATTTCTCGAAGCCACATGGACCGAGCATCTGCATGGGGATGCTTTGGAGTTTGACGAGTTCGTCAACAGTTCCGTGTTCGTGTATTGTTCGCTGTTCGACGAAGCTCAAGTGAGTGCAGCGCACAACTTTTACGCACCTTGAGCCTCCACTGGCTCGAGTCCCCGAAGCGGTCCGTGACGTGACACTCAGCAAAGAGTCCGCCAGCAGACAGGCCCACCAATTGAATTGACAGGACGAATATGAAACTTGGGGCAAACCGTTGAGTTGCACCTGTCCCAGCTCTTTCGCAAAGACCCTCCTCTTTCTTGACCACCGGTTCAAAACCCAACAGCTTATCGAAGCCATGCCTAGCCATATGTTACAGCAAGGATACTAAAGCTCATTGAAGACACGTGTCACGACACGCACACGACACGCATGTCCCTGGGGTGGGCGAGAGCTGCCTGTGCAAGAGATGCTCGCAGTTCTCGCGCCTTCCGCCGTTGGGTACACGCGCATGCCCGCGGCTTTCTGAGACTTCTGTGGCTGTCTGTGTCCGCAGATACAAGTTGCGTACTGTGGCGTGTAAGCTTATTCTTGGACCATGCAACACCTGCTTCTTTCTTAGTTGGAGTTCTTCAAGCTCGCAAATGACCATGCAACCCTCAGGGCGCATGTGTCTATGCTGTGGTCATGATGCGTTTGAATAGGTTCAATGGAGGGATGTATTTGTGACTTTTCACGTAGACCTGCAGCCTCCATGCTGACAACCTCATGGTTTGCTGGCCAACCTGAGTCTTGAGGAAATGAGTCAGGGCAGTTGCGTGCCTATCCCGGAAGAAGCAAATGCTCTGCAGAGCTTCATGCACAACAATGATTCTTGCCTTCCTTGGCCAGTTTTTCATGTCCAAGATTCCCTAAAGTCGAAGTTTGAGAGCCAGATGTCTGAGGATCTGCGAAGCATCTGGGAAGAGTTCTATAGCAGCACGCGCGACATGTGGAATCCTCCTGTTTCGGTCTTTCACATGCATTTGAGCAGATGCTGGGCATGGGCGTTGGGAGCTGCACTCGTAGCGATAATGTGTGACACTGTTTTTGGTGGGGGCGTCCGAGGTGTGGAAGATGCGGGGCAGTGCTTCGGCACAGCCCAAGAAGGTGGGCGAGGACTCGGCACAAGTGCTGGCGAACGATTACCTCGCAGCACCTGAGTGATCCTTATCGTGCCCGAAAGGATATGTACCAGCTCATTGACCACATCTTCTACGATGGCCGCCACCTTTTCCACTTGGGCGAACAGGCTTTGCGCCTCCGCGAAAAGCGCCTTGGCCGGTCACTGCAAGAGGCACTGCGCAGTCAGTTTCGACACGCTTCGCCTAGTGCCATCGTCGTGTGTCACATGCTCACTGCCGGGCTTTCTGGATGCAAGGAAGACAGATGCGGCTTGGCAAAGGCACATAGCAATGCATCCTGTTCAGGCTGCGTTGGCCACCATTTTCTTCGATAGTCAGCAGAGAATGGAACATTGAAACCGCGTCAAGCTCAGGATCACGCAGACCGAGATTGGCTGGCTCTGATGCCGAACGAACTCCTCCCGTCGGACCATTTGCCAATCGTGTCGCGCGCTTACATTTTATGACCCCTGGCAACATGTCCGACCCTGACATGTGTTCCATGACATCTCGAAGGTGGGATTTCCAGCTTCGCATCAAGAGCCCACGCATCGAGTCAACAGTGCTCTTGAGCACTGCGGAGCAGCTTTTCAACTCGCTGACGCATGCCTGTTTGGAGCATGTGGCGCTTGAATTGACCCAGACGAGCCTAGCATTGTTAAACTGAACTGAGGAGACCTTGGCTGAAGCAAGATGATGCGATCCTTGCAGATATCGAAGCGCTCTTCAAGCCGCTGTATTTCGCAGGCTGCCCGACTGGTAGGGCAGCTGGCAGCTGCAGTACAGATAATGTGGTCACGCTTGTCTTTCTCTTCCAAGCTTTTTGGGACTTGGTCTCCACTCTGCCGAGCAGCTGCCCACACCTGTCACTTCTTCCACTCCCTTCAAAATGGCGGTCTTGTTTTGGGTCAGTCGCCCCCCTGCCGAACTTCGGCACTGCGCTCTCAAGCATCTGTCATCTGATATGCGTTGTTGTCTGCAGTTCTGTGGACTGGTTGTGACCAGACCGGATACATCCTCTGCCATGGAAGATCACGGAAGGCAAATAAACTTGAACCTCAGAAGAGCTTTTGACGTCAAACTGGCAGGAACTTGAGGTCAAACTTGCAAAGATCACAACGGACGTGCTAATGCAACAGGTTTTGGTTGCCAGGGTTCTCTTGGATAAGGAGGAAAGCAATGTACGGCGAACATGTTCTACTAGTGCATCGCAGACTTGCCGCGATTGTAGTGTTCATTCTCGCTCTGTTGGGAGAAGTGCGACAAATGGCAAAAAGAAAGGCGCATTGACAGCAAAAGCAGAGCTTGGGCAGCTTCCTGACGCCGCAATTGATGTCTTCCAGGCACTGAAGACACTTGGTTGCAATTGCCCGGCGAAAACATTGCGATGACATGATTCAGCAGCAAGGGTGCCGGGGGGGGGGGGGGGAATGACAGCTGGAGAGCTCAGGAAGATCGCAGAAGAGGCCAAGGTCGTGCTCAGCTATGAGCTAGTCTATGGCACATCGAAGCTGGAGGATTTCCGTGAGAGCAGCTCGGCGGGCCCGTTGGCAAAGTTATCTCGCATCTCTCGCTCTCGCACTCTCACTCTCGCCCTCGCCCTCGCCCTCGCCCTCGCCCTCGCCCTCGCCCTCTCTCTCTCTCTTTCTCTCTCTCTCTCTCGCATTTACATGTATTGAAATGTTTTGAAGCCCAGGAATCATCGCAGCTACCGGCCGCCACCAGTCAAAGGCAACCTACGAGTCACAGCGGCAAAAGCCGGACCGAGTCGGGCCTAATCCGGTGTCACAGTTTCTAGGGGGCATTTTTGGACTGAATTCCTCCGGTGCTAAGGAATGCTGCCTGGTTGAGGCCCTTCTCTTCTCCGCTGCTGCCGTGGTTGCCGCCGGCCAGTGGGCTTCATACTTAGTCTTGGCCCGGCACACCGCATCAACTCCATGTTGAGGCTGCTCAGCAGCCTCCTGCATGTGCTTAGGTGGGGACACAGCTCCTTGGAGATGTCCGGAATTTGATCACCCTGGCTGCCATGAGATGCATCATGAGAACCTTTACGGCTGTTCCGCGCAAAGATGAGCAATGCGTGGAGATCATGAGCAAGGCGGCCGAGAGCCTGTTTAGCTTAGCTTAGCTTAGCTTAGAGTTTTTGTGTGTGTGTGTGTGTGTGTGTGTGCGGGCGCGCGTCTGTGCGTGTGCGGCTCTTTTTGTGAACACAAGAGCATGCCAGGGTCAGCTTTGGGCCCTCCTTGCCCAGCTCACAAGCACTATTGCGCCAACCTGCCATCACATGGTGGTCGCTTTTGACAATGATGGCACCCTGGTTTGCACTGAGCCTTCATGTCGGCTTGCACATCCGACGTAGTCTGTTTCAAGAGGCATTGTTGACCCGAAAGACATGACTGGGCTACTGGGAGAGATTGGCGAGCAGCTGGCTTCGAGGACTAGATACCGCGTGACCGTGTGGCCTTAATGCCGACTCCTATTGCGACTGCATGGCAGGAGAACCTGCAATGTTCCGGCCCTTTGCGTCCTTCGGTGCATAAACTGGAGGCAGTGCGCAACAGGATCGCACGTTGCCGCTGCGGTGAAGATGCTTATGCAGGCCGCGTGGGTGGTTGCCTGCATACAATTGCGATGATTTTGCAGACTTGCTTGAGGCAATCGAGTCAGGCAAGATACCCTTCTTGGAGCAGCACATGAGCAACGTTCCGGAATCTGGCTTGCGACAGTTGTGGGTGTCGGGAATGCGAAGACGGTGAGACATTGGCTGGCCCAGTAACCAACGCACATGAGATGGGAAATTAGGTATATTAGGATTATTAGGTGCTGGCCGGGCCATCGATCCCAGGACGAGCCACCTGCGGGCAGCGCATCCGACGCCATCAAGTTGCTGCGGACCGGGAGCAACAGCCCGAAGCCGGCACTCTTGAAGAATACACCCTTGGTGCCTCGGCCTTTCTTGGGCACGGGTCCTCTCTTGCCGAAGACTGTCTTTTGTCCGACTGCAAGTACGAGCTACTTACTACTCACCAACACATGGACTATTCGACATGTGGGAGCAGAGACCCTCAAAGAGCTTAAGGCGTGTCTAAAGTTTTGAGCTGGCCCCAGTAACCCAGTACCGGGGGTCTGGATGGTTTGGGGCAATGTGTGCCTTACCCTAGTGGGCTGGGAGCGGCTGGGAGGGACGTGCAGGCCTGAGGTGGAGGATTATTGAGGGAGGCCTACTTGGAGGTTCATGGGTAGTTTTAAAGGTGGGGTGATAAGTATAGGTACCCTACTTATAAGTACCCATGAACTGACCTACTACCTGCGACATTCTTCGCATTTTCCGGACACTACAACGCTTCAACATTTTGCAATCAGCATCTGCTAAATGCGTCGCCGTACTTCTGGTTTTTTTGGGAGCCCTTTCATTGCTTCTTCCTTCCGGTGCCAGGAGTTTTTGCACAAGCAGACCTTCGACCAGTCTGCCGCCATTGCTGCCTTGGCCTCCTTGGCCATGTCTGGGAACCTGGACTCTGGGGGCGGGCTGGCGCTGATGCTGGAATCCCTGCAGCGGCAGATTGCCCTTGTTCAAGGCTGCTTTGCAGGGAGCACTGACGCAGACTGATTGGGGTGACCCATGTCACGTGCAGGCAGCCAGATACCCGAGCGTCAAGCTCGAGCACTGCGGAGACCCCCACCCTGGGTGGTGGCCTCCTTCGTTCGACGGGCGGTCGTCACTGCTTGTGAGAGCTTGGAGCCCATCGATGCACTCTTAGCCAGCACCTTAGGGATCCTTAGGGTCGTAAAGGCTTCGGGGAGAGAGCCGTGGTCTGCTCCCGCTGCTCACCCTCTCAGGTGTCGGTTCAGAAGTTGCACGTGCACGAGCAGGCGAAGAAGCGAGCAAAGGTAAACCCCGTGGAGGAGCTCATACAGGCCGATTATGGCCCTGCAGTGGCCTAGTTGGGCTTGTTTGCAAGTCTGGTCCGGTGGTTTCGCCTCAGCACGGGGCTTGTGCTGCAAGGCTTTGATTGAGCTGCCCCAAGATGGAATACAATCTCAAGCTCATACCTTCGGGCGTATCTTGAGACTGTTGGCTGGATCCTGAGCTGACTTCTTCAGCTGACTTTTTCAGCACGAGCTCGCATGATGATGGTGTCTGTCGAGGTGAAGCTGTGCCAGCGTTGTGGACCCGCTGCGCTGCTGTCTCCCATGGTGGCCAGGACACCGCAGAGCCCCAGAGAGCCTCGAAGAGACCCGGAGAGCCTTCGGAGCAAAGCGCAGCTCAAGTCAGGAGCGGCAGTGATAGGATTCGAGACGTTCTCCGATGTCTGGACTCTTGGCGGCATGTGAGGCATGTGAGGCCTGGTTGTTTTGAGGTGTGTTGATTCCTTTGATGAGTGCATGTCACTATCCGAGGCACTCTTGCCAGCGGATGACTTGCAGCGCTGGAAGACGCACCTGAAGCATGCTTGCAATGCTCGCACGGCCTATTTTTCTGGATGCAGTCCATATCAGTCCATGGAGTTTTATGCTTTCCTCGAGGATTGAGGATTGCCGTTTCCAAAGCTTAGGCAAGTCAATCGTTTCATGGATCTGCTCCTTCACTCCGACCTGAAGTCAGACAATCTCGCTGCTGCCCTCCAGCAGAAAATCCAAGAAGCAACAGAGGCTGCGAGAGCTGCATGGCCTTCTTCTCTGTCATAGTATTCTGCGGTCGCAAAGCAGAGCAGGAGCCAGAGTTCCTCGATCTCTTATTGATGCGACCTCCCAACGCCTCTTGGTAGAATGTTGCATGGCCCAAAGCCAGCACAAGATCCTGGAGCCAGAGCTTTCGGTATTTGTAGAAAGGTTAATGGCCTGCATATAGAAAAGCTAGTTTTAAAAGGAGTTCTTTCCTGAAGCTTAAATGGTTGTGATTTTGTGGAGCCCTCACCCCTTTATGCTATGGCACCACGAGAGACCTTCGAGCCCAGAGCTCTGGAAGAGTGCTTCGAGCAATTGTGAAAGGACGGATGTTGTGCGAGTCTTAGAAATGCAGTGGCACGTGCCACTCTAAACTCACAACATGACAGCCCCGTAGTTTGATCGCTTAAACATTTAAATTGAATTTAGCAATGTGCAAAACTCAAGGGGAGCGATTCCGCGACTGGGATCCGGCAATAAGTCAGCCAACTGGGGTAGCGAATGGGCTTTGCGTTTGCGTGCATTTACACGTCGCCTTCGTTTGAACCCTGTCAGCAAAGGAGATCCGGAGTCAGAAGAGCTTCGACTTGAGCAAAATTCTGGACGAGATTGATAAGTTTGAGTTTGTGAAGACCCTGCTGCTTTCTCAGAGAGCTGTTGCACAGACGCGCACTGGTGCAACAATCTCGCAGGATTTAGGGTTCCGCGTAGCGCGTGGTTGCGCCTGATCTCAGGTCGGTTGTCAAAGCGGCATCGGAGAAAGTACCAGCAGGGCTCTCTGCAGCGATGTCTTGAACTTAGTAAGCGCTATTTCACGATGCGTGGTGCTGCCCTCTCCGAGGCTGCGCCATCAGTGGCCAAGGCACCGGCGGCCAAAACTGAGCCTCCAAGCACTGTGTAGACTACTGCGGCTGGACAGTTCCAAAGCGGTTGTTCAGCTATCGTTGAGGCAGGTGTGTTGGAGGAAGGAAACCTTCCCCTTCCGATTCACTGTCTCAGTTGGACAGGCCAAAGAAAGTCCAGTCCGCTGCAGATTACCTGCATTTCGTTCACCCAAAGAAAAGAACCCTTGGTCCTCAGAAGTGACGTGCTCTCCAAGGAGAGATAAGGAGGGTGCTTAGGTTTCTGGCAGTTGGGCCAGGCGCTGAACGACCTGCTACCAACGCCCGCGAAGTCTCACTACCTCTTCAACCTGCGCGACATCTGGAAGGCCTGGCGCCAGCCCATGCCGGCTCAGTACAAGGGACTCACAAGAGTGGAGGCAGGTAAGGAGGCTAAGGAGCCAACCATTGTGGCACGCATGCATGGCGAATGTGCAGAGGTTTTCCTGGGCCTCTGCAGCCTCAGCCAAAAGAAGTCGAACAACCCCCTGACCGTGACAACCTTACGATGCGAGCGTGCCAATTTTTGCTTTTGGGGTGTGTGTGTGTGTGTGTCTGTGTGTGTGTGAGCTGTTGTGTGTGTATATATGCGCGCTTAAACTTCTGATGCCTTGGATGTGGCATCCGATCAGGTGACTCGGTGCTGGGCTCATGAGATCCAGCGAGTTTTCGGCGACCGACTCACCGCCAAGGGCTCGGAATCACTCGGAATCACTCAGTGCTCAACTCAACCTCCCTTGCACTATGCAGGACAATCAAGACCTGCAGTGGATGAAAACGCAGGTTGAGACTGCAGTGGGCCAGGAGCCATCGCAGACGCAGCCACGGGCATTGGGCAAGAGTTGAAGACATGGGGCTCTTGGCCATAGGTGGCCTCATGTAGTTCGTGCCAAAAGAGCTGAAGGATCTGGGGCAGAAGCTCGAAGACGTCTTCAACAAGGTGCGCAAGTGCAAGGGGCCCCTTTTGCAATGGCAGTTTTTCATGGATCGGCATGGTGCAAGGAGCGCCTCATCTTTGCTTCTTTCCTTACGCAGGAGGCGCCCAGCAGCCTTTCAGTCATTTCAAAGTGCCATGACTTCTCCTACGTACAACAGACGCAGCGTGACGAATGAGGTAGAGAATCGAACATACGACGAGATCACGGACATGCAGGCACTTTGGGCTCAAGGCATAAGGTATCGTGCCATGAGCAATCAGACGCACTTCATGCGTATACCTGCGATGTGAGGCCATGAAGCAGGCAATTGAGGAATATCTGGAAGACTACAACCAGGCCTTGGCATCAAACATGATTCAAACGTTGCCTCAGGATTCCGGCTCTGTGTCGTAGGTAATCTCACAATGTGCGCTGAGGTTTTCTCGATCACGATGCCCTTGGTGATGTTTCTGGATGCCTGCGAACACTGCGTGGGGGGTCTCAGTGCCGATGCTTCGTTAAGCAGCACGTACTTTGTGGACCTTCGCGGTGGTCTTTTCTCGGCAGGCACGCATTTGCCGTGTCTTGAGCCAGCCCAACGGAAACGTCTTGTTGTTGGGGGTTGGTCCTGGCCTTAGCTATTAATTGGAAGGCAATGCATCTCTTCTGGCGTGGCAACACGTATTTAGAATATGGTAAATACTGCTTGTGGGTGATGGAAGGTGGGAGTGGCAGGCAGAGCCTTACTCGCCTGCACGGTCCCCGGTGTGGTACCACGGCATTAGCGACGAGCTGTTTTTCCTCATGCTGAAGCTGCTGCTGGGCGTCCTTGGCCTTAGGTCTGCTTACATGAACGAGGCCGACTGCTTCCAGATTGAAGTGGCAAAAGGCAGCCGTCGGGCAGTGGCCCACACCATCGTGACGGTGCATCGCCATGTGGTTGTGCAGGCTACGGGATGACGGAGTTCAAAGATGACGCCGCGCGCTCACGACACCGCATGGTGCCGCATGTCCACGAGGATGATCCGCTCAGCCGATGCTGCTTGCAGCACCACCTACCGAGGTCAAGAAGTGTCTCATGAAATGTGGTGTGGAGGACAAGGTCAGAAGTTTATAGCACATCGTATGTGAGTGATTTTCCACAACTCCAGGCCAGAGCTGCTTACTGCACCGTGTAGCCGAGGTGCAGATCTTCTTGTTCTGCGACACACAGATTGTCAAGGAGGATTTCGTGGAGGCACACCTCAGAAATCCTTCTGCAAGTGCCTCGTGTCTTACATGCCTTGGCCGCGAAGTGGCGTGTTGCACAAATGCGTCTGAAGAAGGCCATCAACAATGTCCTGAACAGCGGTGATGTGCTGGGCCCCTGTGAGCTTCTGTGGGTGGATCAACACTGGGTTACCGAACTCTTCTTACAGACGGCCGTGTCGTTGCAATCACATGTGCCCGCCCTCAAGGCCAAACCTTTATGCCAATGAAGACTTCGAAGCCATCTCCTCTTCCTGTCGGCAGCTATGTCAGCCTCGACCTCAAAGTCTTGAATTTCTTCATGCGCCGAAAGATCCGATCACCGCATTCCATAATTACATCACAAGCCAGAGGTCCATGGGCATGCAGCCCACGAAGGCAAACCTCTTCAGCGCCTATTTAAGTGCGCAGCCCAGTGCATCAGAGCGAAGCCCATTCGTGCGTCTTGTCCACGTGTTGGTCTTTTCAGCGGTGCTGTGAACCGACGGGTGTCCTGCAGGTCGGGTGAAGAAGAATGTCCATGTCACTCTGGCTTTCTCTCCCGTGGGCGACAGCTTCAGGAACCGCTTACGATCCTTGGTTTGGCAGCAAAGGGGAGCTGGAGAGACGTGTGTGTGTGTGTGTGTGTTGCTAAGAAGATTTCTGATTTAAGGAAGCTTCCCATCGCTGGTCAACTGCTGCACCATTGATTGGTGCCCCGCCCCGGGCTGCCCATGTGAAGTGCTCGCGCGAACTTGGTGTGAGGCGCAGTATATGACGATGATGAGAATGATGATGATGATGATGATGATGATGATGATGATGTTAATGCTGATAGCTGACAGCCGATAGCAGCTGCGCAGGGAGACGGAAAAACACTAGGAGGGGTGAATGCTGACCAACTCACCAAAGCGCTATGGACGACCGCTTTGTAAATAACTTTTCGACAGCTTTCTTCAAATGCCCAGAAGGTGCATCGAAAAATCAGAAGTACACTCTGTAGCCTCCGGGTGTCCGCTGCATCTTTGCTTTAGGTTCCATGAGTGGCCAGCCGAAGCCCTCTACTCTGTGGCCAAGCAGCAGATTGCTGGCCAAAGCGCGTCTGCCTCAGTGCCTCGTCCCCCACGTCAGCATGGCTATGGTCGGAGGCAGCTGATGCAGCCTGTGAGCGGCTGCAATCCTGCAGGTGGAGTTGCCGAACCTCGAGGGCTCGCTCAAGATGTCCTGGTCACAGACTGGTTATTGTTGCTTGGGGATGCTTTGGGCATAGTTCTGGTCCACGCCTGGCAACAACCTATACTGACTAAGGTTTCAGACGATCCATCAAAGTGTAGAGGCCTCTTCCAAGAGCTTCTTGAAAGCCACCAATCGATATGTCTACGCCGGCGGCTCGGGCCCAGCATGTCTTCCCAGAAGGAGCAAGTTCCTCAAGAGCAGAACATGGCAGAACCAGGTCACGCCGACGTCTTTTCTGGAGTTGCTGAACAGCTTCGTCGGCATTCTCGCGGACAAGCGCAAACAGGCCATTTGACGGTCCTGTGCCGGGCTGCGGCTTTTGCAGTGAGTGGCAAAAGGTCGGCACGCTACAGCACAGATACAGTGTTGGCCACGTGCTCGGTGATTGTCGTTGTCGGCGTTGGCTGATGAGCATTCGGATGGCTCGTGAGGCTTGGGCAAGATCGGCGATGCAGAGGAGCAGGTCGCAGGGCTACAGCAGATGCTGGTCGAAAAGAAGTCCATGGCTTATACGAAACACTTGTGTGTGCTTTGTGAAGTGAACCGGGGTTGGAATTCAAGGCATGTGAAAGTGATCATATACAGGCCTGTGCTGGAGAAGACGCAGAAGGAAGTGAGCGAGATGATGGTGAGCCTTTGACGATCACCTCACTCACTGACTGGAAGCAGCAGCTGTGAGAGGGGGATCCGGGATGCGCATGGCAGGTGGTGATCACGAAGGACAAGGGCGAGGCAGAAGAAGTGAGCCAGGCGGGATGAAGAAATTGAGACAGGGGTACACAGTACATTTGTAGACCCTGAATACATCTGTGCGCAACGAGATGGGCATGCACTGAAGTTGTAGAGCAGCTGACATCCTCGAGGCTGTGGCCGCCGAGGAGGCCTCTGCAGCTGTCAAAGCAGAGGAGACACAAGCAATCAAGGCAAGGTTTGGGGGCAAGCGGGCATTCCACAGACAATGAAGGGTCACCTTGGTATTCACTACTGGTCTTCACTGATATTCGAATTGGAATATCCAAAAATGTGGGAACATCCCCAGGATGATGCTCAGCGAGACTTGGATGAAGCGCTGCCTGCCCTGGACCAAGCGGCACGGGCCTCAGCTCCGCACGGCGCACAGGTGCTTTGTCTGCAAGTTCGGATTGCACCGAAGGTGGAGTGCTTGAGGAAGTTGAAGAAGGAGCAGCCGTGGACAAAGCGCTCAAACCGCTTAAAATAGGTTTCAGGCAGTCAGTAGCAGTAGCATGCAGTAGCAACCAAGAGAGCAAGTGCTACCCGCCAGGAGCACATCCAGGAAGTGAAGGCACTTGCAAATCCACCTGCAGGCGTCCGACTTGCATGCGAAGGCGTGTGCATCATGCCAGGGCCTAAGCCTGGGGTGTAGTGTACTCAACCAAAATGGCCGTGCAGCAATGACCTTTTTCTGACCATTTCACTGGGCCGTGGGCTGGACAGGTTTCAGCTGAAGCCTGTGAAGAAGCCGGACCCCAACAACCCATCAAAGAAGATTGAGGCCCCAGCCGACAGTCACATATCATAGGGCCATTTTCTTTCGAGGAGTAAGTCCTTCTGTGCCTTGTTTCTCGATGTCGCTACCCGAGGACTATTGGGAAACGTCGCAGAAGCAGGTCCGAAGCCTGGTGGCATGAAGGCCCGGGGCTCGATTTCTGGCACTTAGGTGCTCGTGGATGCCAAGAAGCTCCTGGAAGACCTCATGGATTTTGACAAGGACAACATCCCTGACAAGGCGACGTGGCCTTTGCAGAGGGACCTTGGAACCTTTTGTCCCACTGAATTCCTTTGAGAACGGATTTTACTTCATCATCTCCGAGGTCATTCAGACCATCGGACCCTACATTGACAGAGAAGACTTTGACCCCGCTGCCATCAAAAAGGCCTTGTCAAGCCTGTTCCTGGGCTGTTGGAGCTTGGGGGTAGCAGCTTAGCATTTCTGGTGCATTGTCTGCATTTTGCTGGAATGCGCGCAGGCATCCATCGCCTGTGAGGCCTTATGCTTGTGGGCGTTCGACCTAGCGCTTCGGGTGCTTCTGGTGCTTTTGCTTCGCTCACCTCGACTTGCTGGCCTTGGCCTCTATTGCTGTCAGCACCAGTTGCCTCTCGAGGTCCGAGCGATGTACAAGTACCACTTTGTGGCCAAAGCTGTTGAGCATGGAGCCGAGTGTTGTGAGACATGCTCTCAACAGATGCTCTCCGGAACAGCCAAGATGGCATGTTCATTCCCACGCATGCTGCGTACGGCTGAGGCCGAAGCGGCAGCTCTTGAAGCAGGCAGAGTCAGAACTGGCAGAATGTCAGGAGCCTGTGCCCGGGTTAACATTGCGCGATGTGATCATCGAGCTTCCAAAGGGTCTAAAGCTGAGCTTGTCAGCCAAGGGTTTAAGGCAGACTCAGAGTGAAAGAGTCGTCTCACTCCGGCAATTATTGGAGGTTGAGTTTAGGCTTCAGAGTCTACTCAATCTACTGCACGAGGCACCACTCTACAGTAGGTTCCTTGGCGCGACTTTCCGGCAGCTGCAACGAAACGTCGAAAGCGCCGCTTGCAGGAGAAGCTGGACGCCGCCCAGTCCAAGCTTCGACAAGTGCAGTTGCTCATCTGAAGTTCAAGCTCGACAGACAGGCTTACTTAGACAGCCTGTGGCATCCGGCTTTGCTGACATACATGCGCCCTCTGCGACTCTGCACCCCAAGGAACAAAATTGCTGCGCTGGAGGCAAGGGGATGCACAGCAAGGGTCTTGTGCTTTGGATGCTCCCTTAGCTGGAGCCTCGAGGCGGATTTCAATGCAGCAGTCGAGAAGCAAAAGGACTCTCAGAGTCTCGGAGTCTTAGGATAGTCTTAGGGATCTTTCTTCTTGCTGAAAGCGCACATGTGCCACATGTGGGCACGCCAGGAGCTCCAAGACGACATGAACCTCTGTGAGGTCAAGCTGCAGCGGGCGTCAGGTCCTGAGCAGTGCGCCGGGGTTCACTAGGACTCATAAGTAACTTAAGGAAAACTGCTGTGTGGCATGGAGGCCCTCGATTTGACTGCAGCCAAGGCACAAGTTGATAGGCGGCCTGGGAGGGGAGAAAGCACGATGGGGCCAGAATGTCAAGGAGATCCTATCACGGCTGAGTGCTTTATTGCCAGATGCCTGCGAAATCTCCTTCCTCTTGAGGATCTTAACGCGCAGCTTGGACTCCTGCCCGGCGATTGCATCGTGGCTGCCGGTATGGTCTCCTACGTTGAGCCCTCAACCATCTGCAGCTACCAGCGCAGAGAAGCTCGAGACAAGACATCCAAGAATCTGCAAGCCTTACAGTTTCGCGTAAGCATGAGGAAGCAAAGCACTGCTTCAGGCCGGACCGTTCACGTCGCAAGTCCGAAGCGACTGCGAAGAACTCTGGAGAAACGAGTTGGCCGAGCTGGAAATGGCCCACACAAAAGGCAGGGACCTCAGGCCCCTCAGGCCCCTCGGGCAGCTGAAGAGCAACTGTGACTCAGCTCTGGCACAGGATGCAGCATGTCGACGGTGCTTGGAGATCCAGTGAAGATCCAGCTGCCTGGCTGAAGCGAAGTGAGTGTGCAGGAGTTGCGACTCTGCGACATTTACACACTTCTTTACTACATGCCTCCCATCGCGCGCGCTCTATAGCTCGGGTGGAGTCGAGGCAATGGGTGGTATGCTCCTTGCCCAATGATCAGCTCTCTGTCGAGAATGGAATCATCATCGACCGCGCGAGGCCTTTGGGTCGTTGAGACATGAAGTACAAGTGAGTGCCTACGTCAGGGCATACGTGAGACTAACACGCTTTGCCCGTGTTGTCATGGAAGGCGCTGGCCCCTCATGATCGACCCACAGCGCCAGGCCAACAAGTACATCAAGAACATGGGCAAGGAGACCTGCCTGGACTTAGGGCCGTATGCCTCTTTTGTTTGGAAGTCTTTCGTGTGGAGAGGACACCGAAACCGGAATCGATGTTTGCAAGCTCAGTGAGAAAAACTTCTTGCGAACGCAGCTTGGCAAGAACATGACGTAGGAATAGTAGCGAAGCAGAGAGATGGGTGCGGCTGGCAATACCCCCCCCCCCCCCCCGTCCCCTGCCGATGGTGAGGTTGGAGCTTGGCATCCAATTTGGCAAGTGGATCTTGTGCCAGCTCTCAGCTATCTGTGTGTGAGAGTGCGGGGCAGAGTGGGACCCGGGAAAGTCGAGGAGGGGAGGGGTGAAGCCGGCGCATCACATCAAATCGTCATCCGGAAGGCTCGAGAACATTGGCATCAACCTCGACCCCGCTTTGGAGCCCGTGCTCGGCCAGCAGAAGGTGAAGGACAAAGGGCTTTGTGGATTTCAGGTTGCACCCTTGTCGATGGCTTCGCTACGCTAGAAACTGCCCTGTTTTGGGTTGAGAGCACAGGCCCCAGACACGTCTGGTGCCACCCTCGAAACTGGAATCTCTAGCAACCTTGTACTGGACACTGTGTCGTTGTTGCCCTCCTCCCTCTCATCTCCTTCCATGCCCAAAGCGTTGGCACAGGGATCGCAGGGATCGCTACCACCATGCTAGCCGTCGTCAGTTTTGGACCCTCTCATCGCTTCGTTGCGTGTCGCAGTCACAGGCGCTTCTCGTGATACAAACAGAGCATTCCCCGACCGGGAGTGACAATTCAGTCACACGCTCACCAACCATTCGCTGTCGAGTTTCTCGGGAAGCGACGTGCTTCCGGAGATTTGCCTGCGAAGAGCATCCGTGCTTGCGAATAAGAAATAGCTTACATGGTTTACATTCCTGCAAAACGGAGAGCTGGGGCGACTGCCATGAAACCATTAGCAAACAATGCAAAACACACTTGGGAGAGCATTTGCTGCTCTGTCACTGTGTGGAGGGAGGGCTGCTTGCCTTCGAGCAAACGCTCGTTCAAGGTGGTTGCCGAGTGCTGGAGCAGGGCTGGTCCCACTGCCAGCTGTCGTCCTGCTAGCCGCTGCTAGCCTACTTAGTCACAGTGCAGGTGCAGGAAGTTTTTCGCCGTGAGAGGTGTGGTGGCCCATGTCGAATCAGATTCACTCGCTGCTGCATGGGCAAAGCAGTAGCGAGCAGCCTTCTTCGCAGGATGGCACTGGCTATGTAATCAAGCTCGGCGACAAGTCTGTCACATATACAGAATCCGGGTGTGGAATTCGGAAGTTGTTTCAGCATTTGTTGTGCCAAGCCGTCTTTTGCTGCCGCCTGAACTTCCGCCAAGGAGACCTTCAAGTTCTTCATGACGACCACATTGCCGAATCCACACTACTCGCTACAGCCTGAGCCTGCAGGGCAGCTGGACTAAGCCGACGAAAGTCCGATGAAAGTCCGACGAAGCATGGTCCGCAGCCACCGGCGTCGCTTGTGTGGACAGGCCAGAGACCTCCGTCAAGGTGACATTGTCCCTCGGCGAGAAAATGCAGGAACCAACCACCGGTACTCGTACTGTTACTGAAGCTGAGGCTGAACTTTGCCATCACGCCCAGTGGGCTGGAGGACCCCATGTTGCGTTGTTGTGACTGACGAAACCCGTGTCAGGTCTGTGCCATTCTCATGATGTTTCTGCCCTGACCTTCAGCAAGCCAGGATCAGATGTTGGGGATTGTGGTGGCGAAAGAGCGTCAGAAGCCTGAGCAAAGCCACCTGTAACCTGACGGGGACCAAAAGCTCTGACATCTGTATTTGTTGTATTGACAAGGTCCTGACCTTGAAGAAGAGAAGAACAATCTAGTGGTGCAGAACGCAAAGAACAACAAGATCTTGAAAGACATTGAGGACACTTCAGAGCTTTTTCACAGAATCGGCTTACTTCGCGGCATGCGCGGATCGCTTCTAGGATGATATCCTCCGCCTCCTGGCTACGAGCGAGGGCGATGTTTTGGAGGATGACACTCTGGTTGACAAGGTCCGGCCGTCTGCGTCGTGTGGGCTGGGACTGCAAGCGGTAAATTCTCTTGTTGCGTTGGCAGTCGATGGCAGGTGACAGATTCGAAAGCCGTTTCAGATGACATCAACGAGAAGAAAAAGGTGGCAGAGGCATGGTCTGCGAGATTGGCGTTGCGAGACCATGCCAGACCTGCTCGTACATCGCAGGTGACGGAAAAGAACATCGACGCGGCACGTGAGAGCTATCGACCTGTGGCATTCAGAACTGCAGTGCTTTTCTTCTGCATCGTGGAGCTCACAAATATTGACCCCATGTACCAGCATCTGAGATGCAGGTGCAAGCAGCGTCTCCCATAAAAAAGGTGCTGCCATGCACGGCCATGGCTTTGGAACCAAGGTACAGCCTGCAGTGGTTCCAGAAGCTTTTCACGATTGCTATCGACACATCACCGAAATCCGAGGACTTTGACGAGCGTAGCCTGGCATGAGCTGCATACCATCTGCATACCCAAGAGAATGAACTGGCCCCACGAATCCAGCATGATCATGAGGCCTGGGGATATTGAAGAGCTTCTTCACGGAGGCTTTGTACCAGTCAATCTGCCGCGGCCTCTTCGAGAAGGATAAGACCCTGTTTTCCTTCGCGCTTTGCACCAGCATTCTGCGTGGCTGCGTCCTCAGCTGCACGAGACCTGTGCCAGTTCATTGCGCCTCTCATCCCCCAGATGCCCCCAGATGCCCCTAGATGCCCCTAGATGCCCCCCAGCATGACAAGGTGACAAGCTCTTGGACGATGCAGAGCTACGATTCTTGCTGGCCCGGCTGCGAGAGGGATTGCCGTGGCATGTCTGAGTCCATTTACGTTCATGTCCATGTTTCTCATGCTTCCCAGGTCGGCCCGACCGCAGATCTGGTGGAGAAGGGGCCGCCGATTCCAGACGAGTGGGTAGGCAAACCGCGGTGGAACGAAATCCTGACATTGTCAGGCCTTCCAGCATTTGCGGGCTTCTCGGACTACTTTGCTTCGCACGTGTCGGACTTCAAGCGGCTGTATGACTCCGTAGAAGCTGACAAAGAGCCTATTCCTGGGGAGTGGGATGCCAAGCTCACTCCTATGCAGAAAATGTGCTTCATCAGGGCCATGCGGACTGACTGCCTCAAGGCATCGGTGATCACGTTCATCTCGCAACAGATTGGGCACGCATTTGTGGAGCCACCCACTTTTGACATCAGCAAGTCCTTCGCCGACTCGGTGAACACGACGCCATTGATCTTCATCCTGTCGCCAGGAACGGATCCAGTCTCAGACGTCATTGCCTTCGCTGACAAGCTGGGTATGCTTAAGCGATTTGAATCGATTTCCCTGGGGCAAGGACAAGGGCCCAAGGCCATGAAGCTGATTGAAAACGCACAGGGCAGTGGCGGCTGGGTTTTGCTGTCGAACTGCCACTTGATGGAGTCTTGGATGCCTACCTTGGAGGCTGTTGTGGAACAGTTCAACCCTGACAACATGCAGACCAGTTTCCGCCTTTGGCTCACATCCATGCCGGCGAAATCCTTCCCAGTTCAAGTGTTACAGAATGGAGTCAAGATGACCAATGAGCCGCCCTCCGGGCTTCGGGCGAACCTGCTTCGCTCTTACTCTGCACTCTCGGACGATCTCTTCAAGGAGTCTAACAAGCCGGAGATCTTCAAGACGCTGCTCTTCGGATTTTGCTTCTTCCATGCTGTGGTCCAGGACAGGCGCAAGTTCGGGCCGATTGGCTGGAACATTGCCTACGGATTCACGCCAGAAGATCTTCAAGTATGCAGGCAGCAGCTTATGCTCTTTGTGAACCAGTACGAGCAAGTGCCATACAAGGTGTTGAATTTCCTCGGGGCGAAAATCAACTACGGCGGCCGTGTCACGGATGACAAAGACAAACTGTTGATCTCGACGATCCTTCAAACATTCATTTGTCCAGAGTCTGTGGGGCAGAGGGATGGCTACAAGTATTCAACAAGTGGACTCTACTACGCCCCGGCAGCAGAAACCATGGAAGAGTTTGTCACTTACATCAAAGGCTCTGCCCTTGCACATTGCTTTGAAAAGTTGTAGACTTCTGACCTCGCATCCTCACATCTCGCAGGTTTGCCACTCTACCCCATGCCCGAAGCCTTTGGCCTACACGAGAACTGCAACATCACCTGCGCCCAAGACGAAGCCTTGAAGCTTCTGACAGGAATGCAGAGCATGGCCCCTTCCTCACTTGCCACAGGGGCCGCCCAAGCTGCGCAGATAAGTAAGGACGCTATTGAACCGCTATTGCCATCTACTTTTTGTGCTGCGTTTGAGGTCTCGTTAAGCTCTGGCGGTGGCGATGGCGGCTCTGCAGACTCGGCACCCCAGCAGCAAGTGTCTTCCTGAACAGTCATGCCCAATTAGAAAGTCGTTGCTCTCGACCTTCCCTTAGTGCCATGTTAGCTTCGGATGCCGTAGCTGCGTTTGTGTCTGCATGCTGTCGTGCTGTGTAGGTCATGGACGACACTGCAGCATCGATCCAGGCGGCAAAACAGCACTAGCTTGTGGTGCATTGCTCACATATGGTGTTACATAATCATGTGATGCATACTCTGCCAAAAGCTGCCAAAGAAGAGCTCAAGTGGCTGCCTGAATCTCTTCCATGGGCGCCTGCATTGAGACCTGCAGCTTGCATCCAGGATCGGCTGCCGACGCCATTTCCTTTGGATGTCTGTGAGACGAAGTTTCCGACACTGCAGCGCGGTCACAATGCGTCTTGTGGCGATGTCAGCTCTAGGTCGTGATTCCTTGTACCTTGCAACCTGAGTTGGCTCAGGTACGAGGAGTCCATGAACACGGTGGTCAAACAAGAGTGCCTTCGATACAACAAGTTGCTTTGGGCGATGACGAGCTCTCTCAAAGACTTCCGCAAGGCTATCAAAGGCGAGGTTTTGCAGCGGCAGCGGAAGCAGCAGTCCGGTAGACGTCCAAGCGGCGGCTACCAGAGACCAGAGATGCTTGCTATCCCTGTGGCAGGACTCATCGTGATGACAGCCGAGCTTGAAGCGGCAGGCAAGTCTTTGTTTGTCAACGAGGTTCCGGAGATGCCGCGGTCCTACACGTTTGATCACGCAGCATGACTCCTGTTGAATTTTTGCAGCAGCTTGTCAAGTCTTGGGTCTGAGGTGGTCAAGTAAGGGCCCTCTGTCCCTGAAGCCACTGAGCAGCTGGTACCTGGACATTCTTGCCCGCGTTGGGTGTCCTTGAAGCACTTGAGTCCAATTCGCAAGCTGCAACTTCCACGGTTGTTGCAAGCTCTTATAAGAAGCTCAAATCCTGGCTCAGGTTCTTCCAGATGTGGTTCGATCTGGGTCATGCGCCGCCCGTCTTCTGGATCAGTGGAATCTTCTTCCCACAAGCATTTTTCACAGGGGCCATGCAAAACTTTGCCCGGAAATATGGGGAGGAGATTGACCTTCTCTCTTTCAGCCAACAAACCATGGATCACATCAGCGATGCCCCGGCGCAGTTGACGAAACCTCCCGATGATGGAGTCTATGTGTACGGCATCTTCTTAGAAGGTGCGCGTTTCGACAACACGACCCATCAACTGGAGGAGTCGCGGCCGAAGGAGCTGTTCACCGACCTGCCTCCGCTGCAGTTCCTGCCTGTGAAGAATCGAGTTCCCGATGTCGCAGACTACAGATGCCCGTGCTACAAGGTGGTGTCGCGAAAGGGCACTCTTCTGACAACAGGCCACTCGACCAACTTCGTGCTGTATATCGAGGTGAAGACGGACCAGGTCGTGGACAAATGGATTAAGGCAGGTGTGGCTGCCTTCCTGGCACTGAAGTACTGAGTAGAATTGGGGAAAGCTTACATTTTACTTCTGCAGATGACGTCGGTCTCACCTTGTTGTGTATTCATTGTAGTATTCGGCTCCGCTGGGAATCCAAGCAGATGCCTGTATCACATGCACTGGGAGGCACTTGCAGACATATTTCATTGCATTCTAGCAGACCAAAACAGTCGAGGAAGCGCGTCCTCCCATGTGATGACTGAGTCTCACTGGGCCGAGGCAGTGCCCATGTCTAGTCGGGTACCTCTCCGCCATAGTTGTACAAGGCTCAATGCACCGCACACGCTCCGCTCTGGGCCATTGGTGAGCCGCTTGAAAGAATATAATCGTCAGCATGGCCAAGAAATCCCTCTACACAGATCTGTCAGTGGCCTGGAGCAAAGTGACTAGATCCGTAGCCTGAGGCTACCATCTAGCGAGCGTGTCGCTCCCGATAATGACCTGCTGAACCTGCCCGTTCAAGCAATGCACGGCGCAGTTGCCAGCCGATGAATTCTGAGCTACCTGCGAAAAGATAATAAGGTGTTCAGCCTGCAGCTTCAGCAGACTGCATGGCCTCGAAAGCACGCATTCCGAAGCTGAAAGGCATGAAAGGCTTCTGTCTTGGTCGTTCCTCGCGCTTGGCTATGTAGAGGCTCAGAGCCCTCGTCGAACATGACTGCCGAACATGCCACACTTCAACCCAGTTCAAGTCAGGAAGAAGCTTAGACTGGCATCCGCGCCGCGCTGACGACTGCAAGTCATCATGCTGCCGCATGCCAGGCGCGAAAGCATCAAGCTGCCAGGTCGTTTGTAGGCCAGGGGCCGAGTCACAGCAACACAAGACTAGTCACTTAGTAGAAGCACTAGAAACAGTACCTGCAGCTTCTGCAATGGGCTAGTGATGGCGATGCTTCACTTGCCTTCGCAGCCTGGTTCGCCACAGCTTCAAATTCGGCGCTTTCCTTCCAGAAGCAACGCCGCCCAGGATACGGGTGCCAAAAAGGCAAATGTGAACTTGAGACCGGCCAAGACCAGAGAGAAGACGCGCCGAAGCGACTTGGAACAACACCGAGCCGGAGATGTACCACCCTTACCAAAGCTGCTAGGAGACGGCCTTCCCGTGTTTCGCACTCGACAATTGGGGGAGGTCTGGATGGCTGATGCCCATCCAGAGGTTCGAGAGTTTTTCCCAACTATGGGGAAGCTCGAACCTCTGTTGGTAGACGAGGTGAAGGCCGAGGCCTCCCTTGTGATGCCCCTCCCTCCCCCTCCGCCACCCGCACCACTTCCGGACGCAGCCCAAAGCTCCCAGGCCGCGTCCTTTGAGCCCATTGTACAGCGGGCTCCGGAGGCTCCTGAGCGGCCCGCACATGCGGCTTCCGCACAGGTGCCCCCAGTGCCCCCATCACCCTCCGTGGCCCCCACAGCTCCCCCAGTTCTTGACCTGGACCGGCTCGAGCCGACAAAGGCACGGCGTGTGGGAGTCGTCAGCGTGGCCAATGCCGTAGCTGCGTCTGGGACACACAACGCACTCCTCGGGCTCAGGGACTTCTTCGCCCGTCCAGCCCTCGCCGGATCCAAACTGATCGGCATCCGCAATCTGGCCAAAGTTCATGAGTTCGACATCGACGACCGCTTCACCTACTTCCTCAACCAGGCGCCAACCAACTCAAATAAGCAATCTGGCCTGCACATAGCCTTTGAGAACTCTTCTGCGATACCCGATACACCGCGCAAGGCTGGCAGCGACCTCTTGCCGACCATTCACATCCGTTTTAATGACATGTTGCTGCAGCAGGCCTGGCTTTTCGCTGGCATGTTTCGGCTGCCCTGGAGAAATGCCGGATGTCTTATTGCCTGGAACAATCGTACGACAGGTAACCTCAATTTGTGACAATTTGCAGCTGAACGGCTTGGTCTTCTTGCCGTGGCCTTGGCAATGCGATTGCATCGGGTCGGGGTTTGGGCAGCAACACTTGAGGTGCGGGCCCAGCGAGGTGCGAGACATCGCAAGAATCGCAGAGCACTTGCACAAGGCACAAGAAAAAACCAAAGTTTATACTCCTAAGCAGAGGAGAGTCTTGGCTCTCGGCACGTTTTTTTTTGGCACTTTGTGGCTGAGCAGCCAGGAGCGGCCCGCCACCACAGTCGCCACCGTCCTGCACAGCGTCAGTGGTTGGGCACCATCCTTGGCCCGGCGTCTCCAAGTGCTTCAATATACGTTTGCTTTTTCCGATCTAGACACACTTCCCACCGTACGCGTGCGAGAGGCAACAGTTCCGGAGTGGATCCAGACGAACCTAGGCCAAGAGCTGCAAGTCAGTGATGAATAGAGCCATGTGAGAAGCCATGCAGAGCCTTGCAGACACGCTGAACAGTGACTGAGCAGGCTTCGACAGCGCCTGCGCCATCTTATGCGAGGTCGCCGGCAACCTTTCACTCAGCAGGCGGCTTGCCATGCTCTTCGATGCATGCGGTGCGGCCCTCCTGAGATGGCCCTGCAAAGGCAAGCTTTGAACCGTGACATCTATCACTTCGTGTCTTGCGGCTCGAGCACCCTGACAGTGGAGGTCGCATGCCATGCCCTGTTTTGTTAGCACGGTCAGCTTCGAAAGCAGGTGGCAATGCAGATTCGACCAACCCTGTGTTATGTGGGCGAAGAGCTCTTGCAGCGTGAGTCGCGTCCTCGTGCAAATGAGAGCGCGTGATGCGATTCCTTGGACCGCTCTCATGGGGATTGTCTCCGTTGGCTCTGTGTCTTCTGTGCATTGTGCGCCAAGGATGACACTGGAGATGATCCTTGAGGAGATCGTAGAGGTGATCGTCAACCGCCACCATGACTACCGTCTGCACGTCTTCGTCTCGGACAATGTCAAGCATCGACAGTCAACAGAGTTCTGACTGGAGTTTCAGCAACAGGCTGGAGTCATCATGATTTCCGACGACTTCTTTCCGAAGCTCTACCAGACCGGTCTCCTGCGTTTCTCGGCACCGAGAAAAAGCACATTCTGCCCCACGTAAAGACGTGAAAGTTCTGAGAGAGCATGAGAAACTCATGAGGGGATAGAGAGAGAGAGAGAGAGAGAGCCATTTTGGCTCAAGTCTGGGGGAGGAAACCCGCCCTCCGAACCTGGGCTTGAGCCGCCGCGCCGCCCGGCTCAAACCCCACAACCCACACCGGCCACTACACCCTAAATTGGGGGCTGCGTCCAGGGAACATTGACTGATGGCTTCTTTTCTTGTCGCGGGGAAACCTAATTGCCGAGTGTGGGAGCAGGGGAAGGCGCCACTTCAACAACACAATTTACCTAGCCTAGGCTCTTCAGTCTCTGCCACGACCCTCACCTTCGCCTTAGTTCTTTGTCTTAGCCTTGTCTTTCCAAGACCTTCACATGAGCACACCCATCTCAGTCTAAAATTCCCCACAAACGCCATGGAACAAGCAGAGCGGTCGGGGGCACCACCACTTCGAGAGCAAGCCGACGGAGAGGCCACCCAACAGGGAGTACCAACTGAAGGAGAACAACTCGTCGAGGTGGCTATCTTGCACATGAAGCGAGCGGTGGAATGGACGGCGGCAACGTACACGCCCCAACACAGCGAGACAGTGGTGGGGATGCTCCAT
This sequence comes from Symbiodinium natans, assembly GCA_905221605.1. Lineage (NCBI taxonomy): Eukaryota > Dinophyceae > Suessiales > Symbiodiniaceae > Symbiodinium > Symbiodinium natans. The sequence continues at coordinate 101,081 of CAJNDS010002789.1, read as the reverse complement.
GAATCCGACCCGCACCAAGTGGTACAATGGTTCCAATCCACCCTCAACACCCTCTACCCCTCCGAAGACCACAGCAACCACACGCAAAGGGGGCAGGAGGACCACCAGGATGGCCAACAAGGGGACTACAAGGAGGACAACGACAAGAACACCAAGATCAAAGAAGAAAGAGCCGACTGGGGAAGCACCAGCGACACCGACAACGACAGGGACGTAAAAGGGGTGAAAGATGTCAAGGATATTGAAGACTACAATGCCGAGGGGCCATGTGCAACACCATCGGTCCTTGAACGACATCATCTCCTCGACTCAACGACCCAACAGGACGACCCAGGAGCAGGCCAAGGGGAGCGATGTGAAATACCATCGGCTCAAGAGACACGCACCACATCCAAGAGCAAGGCCAAACCACCGGGAGAAGGAGACTGACGACAACACCAAGAAGAACGAGAACAAGGAGAAGACGACGGGAAGGACGACTACGAAGAGGTGCCAGTCGAAGCAGAACACACTGATGAACGTGGGAGTGCCAATCAGCGATGGCCAATAACAACAACTACAACTACAACCACGGAAAAGGGCAAAGGCACCCAATCGCTACGACCGGCAGAACCACAACCACCCGAGAAGAGAGCATGGTGGAGACTGCGAACGCCACTGCCGCTGAGGAGCAACCCCTCCCCTACTACATGGGAAGCCACCCAACGAAAACGTCGACAACAACTTCCACTTCAACACCAACCTTCCACGTTGAAGAGCCTGCGAGGGCCAGAAAGAGACTATCCAGCCGGAGCAATGCCCACTACACCGTCAACCAAAAGAAAAGAGGAGCCATGTGAAACACCATCGGCATCCTGGATGGGGCAAAGCAGGACAGGAGGAAAAACAACTTGGTCAATGCCACCGGCGGGGACACCCATTGGAAAGAGCACAACCTCGACCAGAATAAACCAGGGGGAGCCATGTGAAACACCATCGGCGTCCCGGACAGGGCGAAGCTGGACAAAAGGAGAAAGGACAACTGAAACAATGACACGGTCCAGGACACCCATTGGGGCGAGCACAACATCGAATCGGGGGCCATGTGAAAGACCATCGGCTACCCAAGAAAGGCGCGTGAAGGGAGGAACCACGTCACCGGACGATATTCCACAGCGAGAACGACCCCCACTTCCACGACTACGACCAACCGGAAAAGGGAAAAGCCGTGCGGGGGGCGACCGACACCACAGCAAGGGGCAGTCCCGGAGCCACAACGAGAATCGCGAGGAGCAGATCAGACGCCTGGCCAAGTACAACTGACAACTCCCTCCTCCACAACATCCACTACCACCGCCACAACTCCACCCTACCACTACCTCAACATCGTCCACATCTGAGAAGAAGTGAGCAGAACCTAGTACATAAACTTGAGTAACCGATCTTTTCCAACCGTGACATTAATTCAAAGGAGCGAAGCCTCCGTGCAACACAGCAGTAAACTCAACGGGAATCCTAGTTTCTTCAGTTTCTGTTTTCCGTACGTACAACCCAAATAGCAACTCTTTTCCGGACTTAGCACGAATTCGAATGAGCGAAGCCTCTATGCACTACGCAAATCCTCGGAAGTCCCCACCACTCCCCCTTTTCCCTCGTGGGTCCCTGGGTGTTGGTCGTTGGGGTTTTGTTTGTTGGGAAAAGGGGGGCCCTGTGTTTCAAGGTACCTGGTCACCGAATCTGTGACATGGGAACCAAACTTGGAGGGGTAAGGTCCTAATTAGTGGGCGGGATCCACCTTTCGATCCGCACTCAGACCGTGCACGTTTTTGCCTTTCCCCCATTTGTCCCAATGAGGGCGTTTTCAGTCACCATAGTCGTGGTCAAGGTGCCTGGGAAGTTCTATTTCTGATCACCGTGTGTTGCTAGCTGTAGTACTTACGTTGCCCGGAGCCCCAGACACCGATCAGCCCGCTGCACCCTGGAACGCACGCCTTCGGGCGGCCCTCTCCTAAACGGGGGGGGTTAAGTGCGCAGAAAGAAAGAAAGAGAGAGAGAGAGAGAGAGAGAGAGAGAGAGAGAGAGAGAGAGAAGGAAGACGAGAGCGCGAGCGCAAGCCGGCGTGCGCGCTGCCGCGCACGCTCACGCTGGCTCGCTGAGGCCAAGAGATGCACAGGCTCCGCTCCGCGCGTTCTTTGTGTCTCCATGTTTTTCTGCTGTGGTATGAAAGCGAATTATGATCGTATTTGGTTTAATGACAGTGGAGAAGATGAAAGCAGATCACTCTTCTGCTCAAGTTCGCTGCCATCTGTGCGCGAGACGAGCAATTCTGCAGAAGCGCCAGGCTCCGTCGTGAGAAGCCGGCCGAGCTGTGCTCGGAGGCCATGTGCAGCGGGCAGCGGAGCATCCGCTCTCATGTAGCACATGCTTACGCCTTCTCGTGGTGTGGCAGGATGTTGCCTTAAAAATGTTGCCAGACGTCCTAGCCAGATACTATGCACTGCGACTTGGCGGCACTTCACCGAAGCACTCAGGTTGTCGCCAACAGACCCGAGCAGAGCAGCAAAGACACCCCGAGAGCCGAGGCTTCCTTCAGATGTGCAGAACGCGCTGGTTTTCAGGATCTTGTTGATCTTGGGGCGCGTTCCTGACGTCGCATGTCCAGCCTTAAATAAAGTTCACCAAGCCTTGTACCTTGCGGGAGCAGCTGAGAATTCTAGGACAGACGGGATCGATGGGCTTCCAACGTGGAGACCTTGATTTTTTGTTCGCAGCTTCGAAGCTTCAACGGCGTACCGACCTGCACGCTTTTTGATTCTTTTTGGTGAGGTTTCCCTTCATGGAAGCGGAACGTGTTGTAGGCAACCTCGTGGCACGACGTCTGGCTCTGCCAGGGTCCCTGCACACGAAGCCTTGAGTGAGAAACGCATGAGAGGACCTGCTGAAGTTTCACGTAGTTAATTAATTTACCACGTAGTTGATGCATGCTTGCGTGTGTCCTCCACATTCTTCAGCTGGCGCCTTGCACTTCGTAGGCGAGGTGCGAGTGGAAAGCGAACCGTCACGTGCTTCGAGCAGCATCCGCACAGCCTAAGGCTTCGCTGCAATGCGACCTAGGAGTTGACTTCGCGACTGCTTGTGTAGCATTGTGTAGCTACTCCTATGCTATTCCTTCCCTTGAAGCAACATGACATTCAGCCCCCAAAGAAGCCATTCTAAACCAATCCCCTGCACACCACCCCCCCCCCTTTTCGGGCGGGTCAGCTCCCGGGGCTTTGAGGGTTCAGAGCCTTCAGGTTTGGAGCGTTCTGGAAATTGTTGAAACATGTTCAAGAGTAGAGGGAGTAGAGGGCGTTCGAAAGATTGCAGGACTCACGGGATGCCGCGTCGCCTTGCTTCTGCGCATGGGTACAAGCGTACTTGATGCCTCCACCCCCTGTTGTGCAGGCACATAGCGTTGAGTCCAATGCCGACAGTTCTCGACTGCAAGTTGGGCTACTCTTTGGGTCATGTTGCGGCGCCCCCAGCGTCCTCTGGACATTGCAGTGGCTTCACTAGCTTTGTGGCATTGCCTGAGGCAGGAGCGCTCATCGAGCAGCAGAAAACGGGCTACATGGCAAACGCCGCAAGCTGAGATCGACGCCCAATGAGACGAGCTTGCGCCCGTGATGTGCCAGGACCTAACCAGGATGTTCTAGGCGCGATGGCAACACCATCAGTTCAGGTTCGCCACATTGAGGCTGACACCATCGAGTGCCGGCCTCAACATGTTCCTTGTGCAAAATGCCATGCGACGTCTTGAGTGAGCGGCGGTCGCCTGATGATGCGATTCATGATGCATGCTGCATGCTGCGTGTGAGAGCAGATGCCGCGCGCAAGTTGCTGCCTGCTAAGTTGGCAGCCCTGTGCCATTCCTCTGGCACGGCTGCTGAAGCTGGGAGCCCATGACAAGCAAAGGGTGCCAGACGAGTTTGAACTATCCAGTTTCAATCCGAGGCCTTCGCTAGATGGCGCACATCTCGAGCCGATTGCGAAGCGGCGTCAGCTGACCAAGCAGGCGGAGAGCGGCAGATTCATCGGCCTGTTTCAATTGGCTTGCGTTGGACAGCCTAGGAAGATGGAGCTTTCAAGCTTTTTGCGCTGGTGCAACCGGCCTGTGCCAAGTTGTAGTTCAGAGTTGTCGCTGCACTTCAGTCGCTTGGAGTTTCCTGCGTTGCTGAATCAAGATGTTTGTGCCATGGACTCCTACAGGTCATGTCGACCAGATGTAGGACCCTACTTGTACTGGACGTATCTTATGTCTGGTCCATGGCCTTTAGCAAAACTGAAACCAAGGCCTCAACCGCCTCAACCCAACCGAAAGTTTTGGGGGATGCCCGGAGAACTTGACCCGGGCGGACCCTCTGCCAGCCAAAGCTGACCCGAGGGGCAGCCACATAGTTCCGAGCCTATGTCTCGATGGTCCTAACTCTCTTTTGCCAGCACAGGTCCGTTTGCAAGGGAGTTTTCTTGTCGGAAGCAGTCTGATCAGTTTAAAATTGTCATGCGCGGCAACACGCGCAAGACGAGAAGATGCAGGAATGTCCCAGCAATTCATACATTCGAAGCCGTGCGAACTCAACCGTTCGAACTCAAGGAAGGCTAACAGCCTGGCGCTACCATATTCTTCAGTACAACCCAGGTCAGGCATCGTGCTCAATGCAACAAACCGCAAGCCATCAGCCAGTGCTCGTGGCCGGTTTCGTTGACATCCAGTCGAATGTGGTCTCGAATCAACATGCATGAACGTCGTTGCACTTCGACTCTCCGCCAACGACTGGACCAGTTATGCTGTGTAATGTTGGACCGGATCTCTCGATTTGCCCCAGTTGCTCTGATGAATTCCAACTCCGACTGTTTGCTTGGGACTACCTCGGTAGCAATGTGGGTTTCCAAGCACGTCTCCACTAGAAGCCGAGCGCTTGACACGAGAACCGCCACTCAGACTGTACTCCGAAAGGTCATGGTTCTGTCTGACCCTAGCACTGCCACCAATTCCCCCCCTCCCCCAAAGCTGAGCAGTGGGAGCCCAGGGTGTTACGCGAGCTGTCAAGTTCCAGCAACTACTTGGTGATGGGTTGGTCTGATGTGCAACGTTGCTGCTGATGTGCAAGCAAAGTCAAGTTGAAAAGGATGACATGGGGAGCGTGTAAGAATCAGCCCGTCCACCCGATTTAATGCCAGCCTCTAGCCTTGTGTCAATGGTGCAGCCATGCAGCGCGATGCTTGCGGGCCCGGCCGGGCCCGGCCGGCCAAAAATGAACTAAATCGAGGCTCGCTCGTGTGAGCTTCGTGCCTGAAAGCAACCGGGCTGTGCGAGGTTTGAGTTGAAGTACACGAAGCTGACGAAGCTCTTTCACGTCGTGTTGTAGCACAGTTCACAATCATGCTCTGGTTCGAAATAGAATAGCAGAAGAACGGAACAGTTCAGGCAATCGCTCTGACACATGTGTTCATTAGGCCTTCAGAGCCGACTTTTTCTGTGCGGTTCAATGCACAGATCCCGCAGCAGACTGCCCATTATCGGTCACTGTTTGCTGCAATGTCTTTCCTTAAAGTTCACGTACTCTTACAAAGTCGTGTCGTTGCGGGGTTGGGAACCCCAGCCACATCCAGCCACTGAATCCAGTATGACCGAGACGAACGCTTGCACGGCAGCATGTCAGGTCCTGCTATCTGCGATGAAGATGTTTGACATTGTTGCGGGCAAAGCTTGAGAATGCCCGAGGATCCGTGTGACCAAGAGAGAAAAGCTCAATGTGAATCTCAAGGTGCGGTCCCTCATGGCACCTTGAGAGAAAATGCCGCGTGTTCGTTCCGTGCTTCGTCTTTGCCCCCACAAATTTCAAGCGGAATGTGTGATATCTACCAGATGTCATAATATCATGTACGAATGTACTCGGCACAGGCTATACATTAATTCCCAGAGAAGTGCCTTCTGCTGCGCTGTCGCAATGGTCCCAATGATAAGTTGTTGAAAGCGCAGAGGAGGTACAGCACTGGCACTGTGTGGCACTGTGTTAAAGGCCCTCGCTGATATAGAAATCCAGCCCACAGCCCAGAGGGCTGGACTGGGAGGGCTGGAAGGGTAGGGACGGGGTTGCTCCAGCACTGAAGGGTGTTGCCAACAGCCTGCAACACAGCACAGAAGTCCGAAATGCACATACCTTTGAGTATTGGTGTTGGTGTGAGTTGGGGTGTGTGAGCACTGGACCAGTGCGACGACCATTGTAAGTCTAAGCTTGAATCATGCAGAGACTCGCCGCATCCGGCGAAAAGGAGCGAGCTCCAGAGAACAGAGTGAGCCTCCGGGCGGTTCCAGGTGCGAGAGAAGTGGCGATATGCCCACAGCTACCGGCAGCCTGGACCCTTGCAGCTGCTGCCCGAGCACTCGCTGCTGAATGTGTCATGTCTAGCCGTCCTTGCATGGGTGCGGGGTGTTCTGAGCACAACTAGGTACTGGAGCCCATCTAACCCCTACGCTTAGTGGCTGGCTCAATGTGTCGATGAGCCGAGTGATGACAGCAGTTGAAAGAAAAGCATGATGTTTGGTCCGGGCGAACTTGCCCAAGTTCATGGTGGACGTATACTCTCCGTGCCGAGCTGTTTGGCACCAAGGCCGGCTGCTCCCCCTCCTTATCCGCCTTCCTCCTCCTCCTCCTCCTCCTCCTCATCTTTACTAGCGAATGTGCGCAAGACGCGATTCCCACCTCAGGAGATTGAGCAGGAGCTGATGCAGGAGAGTGATTTGTCAGGCTGCGGTGACCTACCTGATCCATCGAAGGCACAAGCCCTGTTCGAGACTGTGCGCCACTCTTTGTGCAGCTTTGGCCCTGCAGGCTCCGGAGTATGAGATTGAGAGTGGAACCATGCGGTTGGTAAGAAGGCTCTATTTGCAGCAGAGCGATGCACGCAGCGATTTCACAACAGCAAGCCAAGACGGCCGAAGGCATATGATCATGCTCTCGCCGTTACAGAAGTCGCGCTTGGGCTACCAGCCAAACCTGCCACAGGCCACTGTCACAAAGCGCTGCATCCTGTACACAGTCCTCCAGTCCCCGAGAGCACTATCGCTCACGCAGGTACTGCAAGGTCCCAACCGGCTCGCTGAAGAATACCGCAAGGCTCGGCCAAGTTCCTCTGCACAGAAGCTTGCAGCCATGCTTATCTAGTGAATCTAGTTGCACGCCACCGCAAATTCCGCAAAATTGTGATGGCCCAGTGCCACTCGGATCAAGCTGCCGATGTTGACTATGCCCAGTGAAAATATTGCTCGATTATTCTGCAGATTGTCAGAATGTTAGAGGGTAGATTAGAGTAGCTCCCCCAAGACTGAAAAAAGTGAACTCTCTAACAGGATGGAAGCCTGGGGTGCACTGTACATGCTCATTCCTCATGGGCAATGCCCCACCAATCTCCGCGCAGCAGCTCAAGCAGCTGCGCAGCAAATATGACAAGGCCTCGCGAGAAGCTCTGTCTCTTCTTCAAGACATGCCTTGGAACACCTTTGAAGCACTCTCTGGGAGGATGGCAATGGCGACCTATCCTGGGAGGAGTTTCAGGCCTTGGCGCTCGAGGCCCCTGTTTTGAAGAAAAGCATGGCATGTGTGAGGTGTCCTTATGGTACATATCTCATGTGTACTTGCAGGTGGGGGAGCTGCAGGGTTTGAAGCAGCCTGTGAGCGATGAGAAGTTGTGTCCTGTCTGCACACGGTCTGTGCATCCTCGGGGCTTTGAGGTTGTTGGGGTGAATGCCGTTTTGATTCGGCTTTGTCCATGTCTAGCCCGAGGCTGAAGATCTTCAAGGGCCTCGACAAAGACTCGACTCTGGGACAACATGAGGCTGTTTAAACTTCCGGTCCGAGATGAGTGAGTGCTCATCCGAGGAGTGGCTCTGTGAATTTCCAGGAGTTTGAGGCCGCGCACGCTGCGCTTCAAGCGCAGCTCCAGGCAGCTGCCAAAGCCAAGGCCAAGGCCACCCAAGAGTGAATTCGCTAGCGCGTTCGAGGCGTACGGCAGGAGCAGCCAAGCAATTCAGAGGCTTGAGGATGCGGACCCAGGTTTTGGGGCTCAGGATTGCTGTTACGGTGCTCAGAGAAAATAGACTCTGCGAGACTCTAGACGAGCCCTGCGAGACGGCTCATTCTTTTTTCTTATCTTTTCCAACTGGGAGGCCAAACCCAAAGCGAAGGGCAAGGCAAAACCGAAGCCGAAGGCAAAGGCAACCGCCGAAGCTGCCCCCTTGCCTGCATATTAGCCCCGTACCGCAGTTGCCTCAACATCACTCCTTTGATTCGACTGGTTCAGTCAGTTCTGGCAGGTTCCAGTCTATAGAGTTGTAGAACGAGGCAGCAGGTCGGACAGTCCTGCGTGTACAAGTGAGGTCTAGCACAAGAGCGCGGACCTTTAGGTGAAAGTAGGTTGTCAATGCAACCGAGCTTGTCCATGTTCGAGAGAGGGGATGTTCCGGCCGTCGTCAAGGTCCAAGCAGAAGAGCCAAAAACTGAAGTGCAGGATGGGCAGGCCCGTCACGCAGGAACTGACAAGCACCTGTTCGGCCTGTGCAGCACTTGTTCATGGTCCCACCATGATGTCAGTTGTGTGCAGGCTTCCATCTTCGATTCCCTGCCGGGCTTTGGCTCATTTGTGCCGGATCTGGGAGTATCCGCCTTGTTCGCAGAAGACACCCGCGTGCCAGTGGCCAAAGCCATCCCGACGCCAAAGAAGACCAAACCGCCACCCTTGCCAGAGGCTGCGCCTCCTCCGCTTTCATCGCAAGTCCCGTGGTCCATGCAGCTCAAATCTGCAGACCCTGACTGGTACGACCCGGATGATGCAGAGTATTCTGGGTCGGACGACTTCCCTGATATCGGAGAAATGCCCACAGCCTCCGCAGGCACGGCCCCCGCACCACCGAAAGCAGATGCTGAGGCCAAGGCTGAAGCCAAACCTGTGCCAAAGCCAAAGGTGGGGCCGAAAGCAAAGGCAGATGCCAAGGCCAAAGCAAAGCAAAAGGCGAAAGCCAAGCCTGGAGCGAAGCCAAAGGCCGTAGTGCCAGGAGCTCCCGCAGCAAAGGGCCGTGCAGAGGGCGTCTCGGCCGTGCAGGGTGTTACCGAGGATGTTTTCTCATCGCCTATCCACCGGCGAGAGGCGGTGGCACATCCGGCGGACAAGCGGGACCCAAGAACGATCCGGGCTCTGCAGACACCAGGCGGCCTGGACCTCATCGAGCAGGCTCCGGAAGTGCTTTCCGAGCCTGAGTCCCAAGATTCGGCTGCTTGCCCAGAACCGGCGCAAAACACCTAGTGTTTTTGAGTTCTTAAGTTGCTACAACTTGTCGCATGTTCTGGGCTTCTTTCCTTCAGCTCGGCCGAGGTAGATTCTATTTCCGGCGAGGTGGCGCGCTCGTGGGATCCCACCGCCAAGGATGCGCGGCTCTGAGCAAGATCTCCAAGCGCAGGGTGTGGAAGCATATCCAAATCTGCCCGAATCACCCCGAGGTACGGTACACTTACGCCAGGGACCGTGCCGTCGGCTTTTCGGAATTCTGGAGACCTTTGAAATGGTCCCGGGAGGAGTGGGAACGGCGTGCCCCGACAAGATACCTGCAGTCGAACCATAATGCTACCCTGCTACACGGTGCCACACGTAACGCGATACGGGCTTCTGGGGCCACTTTCCTTTGCTTTGTTTGTTGAGGCCTTACTGCGTCCGGGAACCTTCGAAAACGAGGAGTCGGCGTGATGAAGCATGGGAAGGCGGAGGCGGTGCCTGGGCTCCGATTCTGACGTGGAAGCTCCCATATGCCACCCCAATCCCAAGATCTCTGGGGGGCGGGGGGGGGGAAGGGGATGGTGTGGGCAAAACAGGAAAGCACGCAAGAACAGGGCGGGGGTGGGGTGGGGGGTGGGGGATGGTGGGGGGGGGTAGGGGGGGTTCTTTCCGATTCTTTGCTTGCTTCCACTCAGGATCGGCCGGTCGAGGCCAAGGTGGCCAAGGCTGAGGGTTGCAAACTCTCTCAGTCGTCCCCCCACAGCAGGGATTATAGTACCCTCTATTATGTTCCCTACCAAGGAGTGTTAGTACAAGGGGGAACATCCCAAATAATGTAAGAAGACTAAATAATACATAACAAAGAGACAAGCTCACCAGGTCGATGCGGAGCCTGACACAGAGCCGGAAGACTTGATAGCACCAGAGATGCTGAGCCAGAGTTTGGGGGCAAGTTTTGAATTTTTGCTCGTATTTTGGATTGGGAGGTATTTGGAGGTACTGATGTAGAGCAAAAAGGCTTCTCGACACTGGAAGCTGGAAGTTGCTGTTGAACAACGACCAAGCCAGCTCTTGAACAGCGGATACTGTAGTGGTCGGGGCTGTGCAGCGTGTGTGGGTGAGATAGATGGGTCCGACGTGGTTATAGAGAAAGCAATTCGCTGCGGACCCGTACGCAGCGTTCCCAGGAAGCCAAAGCCGCGATCACAGTACCCATTGGCGACTGTGTCTTCGATGCATCTGATGAAGGGTGGGGCCCTTGCAATCGGGGGGTAGAATTGCCGCACTCAGGAAGTCAAGCCCAGATACATCGACAAGCCGCTGGTGGGTCTCAAGGTACATCCCCTTCATTCGTGTGCTTGATGGTTCTCATGGAATGTAGCCACGTCGTTTTTGCAAAAGTTGCGGTGTGTGGCAGGATGCGGCGGCTGAGGGCGCGGTTAACTCTCTCCGCAAAACGTCCAAGAAGCCGGCATTGCCATCCTTTGACTTTTGTCTGCAGACGGACTGGAATATTGAATAGGCTTCAATAGGCATCATGGTCAGTCACGTGCCCTGACCAGACTGCTGTCGCCCGAATATGCCTGCGATGTCCTGCGAGTAGGCCCTAGGCCCTAGGCCGTATAAGCCTACAAGTGTTGGAGCCTAGTTCGGCTAGTAATTGTTGAACCTTTAAAATCGGAGAACTTCAGGGCAGTTTCGACGACGAGCTGCTCAACAGCAGCCCGGCTCCCCGTGACCCAGTGCGTCCTGGAGAGCCTTTGGTGTCCCAGCTGAATGCTGAGTATAAGGCCTTGTTTTAGGGGGAGTCGCATCCTGAGTGTGTGTGGGTGTGTTGCGGGGCTGCTGAGCACGCCAGGTTCCGTTGGCCACAGCCATACAGATGCCTCACCTCGCGGCTTCACAGGAATCGCATAGGCAAGGGCAAGGATAGTCGGATTATGCCTAGCGAGACTTGTTTGTTCACTCTGCACTTCGCCGCCACGATTTCTCTGCGATTTTCCGCGGAGCTTGCCTGAGCCCATGACTGACAGGTCCATCCCGCAAGTTCCGCAAGCAAATGCGCCCAACTTCGGCCTCCCGTCTGAGAGTTGAACATGTCTGAGATGCTGCACAATATGCAAAAAAAAGAGAGAGCGGCTTCTGGAAAGGTTATCCTGGCACAGCACAGAGCAAGCCTCAGACGTCAGCTCATATCAGCTCCTGACTCTTTTGACTGTTTTGACTGGGAAGTCGTGGCAGTCAGAGTGGATAAAAGCGCAAACTTGTGCTTGATCGGTACCAAGGCCGGTTGGAGGCAGCTGGCAGCCTCCAACGCCCGTGTATTCCAGTGGCCTCTCTCCAAGAGGCGGTGGACGACGCCTGGTTGAGGGTTGGGGTTGGCAGCTGGCCCCTGGAGGGCGCAGGAGATTGCAGGAGGCTCAAGGTCGATGTGTCAAAGCGTCACTTTGCAAGAGTTGCGCCCGCTACCCTATCAGACGTTTGCACATCTAAGGGCCTTTGATGCAGGAGGCTTCCTGGCGGCATGTGCAGCTACAAGGCTTGCGATGCTGATGGGCAGGAGTGATTGCCAGCTGAAAGGTCCACGCTGCTGGTGCAGAGCAGCCGGCACCAGCACCAGCACATCTTCTAGGCCTGTACAGTGCGTACCCAACTTTTGTTTATCCTATACAATCATACAACTCTCATCCAAATCAGGTGCCGACTACGGCGACAAGCCTGGGCGAACGTGGCTGTGATTCAAAGGCGTCGGCAAATTATTTGGGCACATAGCCCCCCATCCTTGGCTTGATTGCGCGATGCAGCGCCGGTGGAAAGCGTGGAGGTGAACCTGGTCCAGGAATTTCGTCACCTGACTCACCAAGATCGCGATGATCGCAGACACCGAGTTGGACCTGTTAGGATGCTGAGCTTCTGTGTGGCTTGGGCATCTTGGGCATGGGCACGAAGATGTTACAGAATGTGCAGCATCAGCGAGGGCAGTGCGAGCACTCTGTCGGACTCCGGGCGATAAAGCCAAACAACTCAAACTGCAACTACTTCTTCCGCCCTTGACTGCGGTCGAACCCACGTCGAACCTTGTGCGTGGAAGAATGTGGAAGAGTGGATTCAGCAAGAGAGCGTGCAAATTGGGACGGGAAAAAGGGTCGCGTGTGCGATGCACGCAGTGCGCAGTGCCCCCTTGATTGCTCATTTGATGCTTGTTAGTGCAGGGCCGCGTGTGTCCGGATGAAGACCTGCTGCGAAAAGCTTTGCCAAGCCTTGCGAGCAGTCGGCTTACCTCGGCTGGCTTGATTTGTGAGCTATACGCCCCGGAAAATTCCGTAGGACCGTAGGCCTCTCGTTATGCTGCCGTGTGAGCAGTGAGGCTCGGGACAACACAAAGAAGCCAAGCTGGAGGTGATGCCAGATCAGGAGCGAGCCATCGGCATGTCCCATGTTGAAGCCGACGAAGCTGGCTGCTGCAGCTCCACGCAATTGATGTAGCGGCAGCGTAGCGAATTCCAACTGGGCTCGCTGGCAGCGAGGAGCTGAATGTCCTTCAATTGTTGCCTGAGAAGCCCAAGCGCCAGCTCCCCAAAATGTTACCGAACCGTGCAAGCAGAGTGTGCCATGTTGCACAGTTTGCCCAGTCAAGTCCCAGGTGAGCGCTCGGGTGGGCTTAGAAGAGATGACTCTTTGCAAGGGATGTCCAGCCACTCCGAAGGCCAGACACATTTTCTGCGAAAACCTTTGTTGGGTTCTGACCTTTGAGCATCTTCTCAGTGGCTCAATGCGAGGCAACATGGCCGTTCAGGACAGCCCTTCGAGTTCGGGTGCTGAGACGAGAGGCCCCGGATCCTGCTCGCTGCCCTCTAAGCCCACGGAGTTGATGGGAAATCACCTTGCTTGACCGGAGTAGGGCCGGACACCGTGTGGAAATCAGCGATCATACGTTGGGTTGGGGAGGGGGGTGGATCAAGGGATCTGCTGACAGACAGGGTTGGTCATGCATTCATGTCAGTCATTCAGCCAGCTTACTCACCCTTTCACTGACCCCCCACGAAAGGGTAGCTTCTGCCTTCCGAGGCAAAGGCTCAAAATCAAGCTCGAAGGCTGGGGTTCTGCCTCGAAATGTGGACTTGCGTAGCTTGGGGGCGACCCGTGAGATTCTCAACATCCTCAGATTCTGGAGTCCGTTTAGGCGGGGTTCTCATCACCCAAAGAACCAATTTCACCTGTGCAGCTACCTCAGCGCTTGCAGAGTTTTTCAGATTTTTTCATGCTCTTCCTCCCTGCAACCCGTGGCTCCCTCAAGCACACCCAATGAGGCTGGGCAAGTTCGACCTCCGACGGTTTCATCAGCGCCGGGCGCTTTGCAACCGTCACTGGGCTGTTGGATCGCTGACTGGATCTGAGTTGATTTGCGCTAGGCATCGGGCTCGTGCTGATCGGACGATCTGGACCCGGAGTCAACAATGTTATTATGGGCCTCTTCGACTACCTCCAGGTGTGAAATCTTTGTAGCCCACTCAACTTGCTCAAGAACGAGCTGCATAGGTGTGGAGCGGCACGGTGGTGTGCATCACCATGGGCATCGCCGGTCTGGTCAACTGCTATGCCTTCGAGCTCACCGAGGCACGCAGCGACAAAGGTCATGCCTGGTTAGGGTTAGCCGACTCGCATGACTCTGATGCATGCTTGGCTCGGTGCCCCTGAGTCCTTTGTAAGTCATGCTGCGTGATGGATCGGAGACGTGAGCCGACATAAGTTGCCTAAATTTTTTACTAACCACCCATAGGCCAGTCAGATTGGGCATGACGCAGCCTCCTTGTTTGACGTTCAAGGAGCTGCTGGCCCCTCACCGGAACCAAGGAGGCCGCAAGCTTTGTTGTGTAGGCCGTCCTAGGCTGGTGCATGTAGCATTTGAGGGAGTCAGTTTGTCCAGCAGGATGTGATCTTCTCGGCCAGAGCCAGCCTGAGGACACGCTGGGATATTCATGTTTGTCACTTGGAAAGGTCCAGCCCTAGCTGCATGGAATTACATGGCAGGACATCGCAAAGCTGGGCAACGACCTGCTTGGAACCTACGAAACTCGCAAAGACGTCTAACCACCTGTGAGTCTAAGAGCAAGCCTGGAGGCAGTCTTGTGCCAATACATGCAGACGCCTGAAATTGGATGGGCTCGTGGTTTGGGGAGGCGGGCATTTGCTCCCTGTCTCTTACGTACTCCTAGCCTCGAGCCTGCTGGCTGTCGTCCATGTGTCGAGTCTGATGGGCCCTGATAGGCTTGCTAGCATCTACCAGGGGGATTGGTGACATGTGAGGAGAAGCATCTTACAGCCGTGCCGGTAGGTCCGCTGGCAGTATCATGTAATAGGGCTGGGACACCCCGTGTGGGCCCTGCTGCTCAAGCTGCAGGAGACAAGGCCGCAGGTGCTTAGCCTTAGCCCTTGACACAGCCCGTGGAATAGCTGTCTTAAAACTTTCCGACTCGGAGCATGAGAAGTGTGTGGTTTTGCCTTGGCCTGCTCCATCTGAGCGGGTCTGCGCAAAGCGTGGAAGATCGATGGGAGTCGGTCAGGGCGATTCTGAGCGCCTTCTTTCCGATTCAAGATATGGCTTTCTCTGCCGGCAAGGCTGATGCGCGTCACTTTACTTTTGAGAAGGGTGCCACTTCAATGTCGACGCCGCTAGCCATGGCATCCTCAAGCAAATTCCCGGCTGCAATGGCGATTGCTGCTTGTGTGGCTGAAGGCCATGTCACGTTTGATACCTTCGTGCACGAGGTTTTTCCTTGGTGGACGTCAGATCCTGCTGTTCCAAAGAGTCGCGTGACTCTGCGGCATCTGATGTCGTTCACAAGTGGCTTCTATTCTCCGGACACTGGTGGAAACCTACCTTGCTTGGGTGCAAACGTCTCGGAATACACAGCTGAGGGCTGTGCGAGGGAGATCTATGACCTCGCCCCATTTCTTTTTGAGCCCGGAACAGCTTGGGCCTACAACTCCTTCCATCTGCAAGTGGCCGGAGCCATGGTCGCGCATGCAGCTGGCATCTCCGTGCAGGAGTTACTCCACCGATACCTCATAGGGCCCTTGAGCCTGAAGGCGACCACTTGGTTGGGTGGGGAGAACCCGGGCCTGGCTGGAAACATGATGACGACAGGTGACGATTACGATCGAATACTACGGGCATACGTCGGCAACGAGCTGATCCCTGAAACGGTGAGTCGGGAGATGGAGAGAGACTACCTGGGTGGAGTGCGGATTGCAAACTCCAGCACCTTCCTGGTTCAGTTGCTGGGCCACTATTCGATGTGCAACTACTTCGAGTGTTTTCCGCCCAAACCCAGTGACTTCACTGACAAGTGCAAGGCGGCAGATGTGCACATGGACGCGGGCTTGTTCGGCTACTACCCTCTGGTCGATCGGACCAAGGGAATGTACATGCAGATCGTGACTATGAAGGTCCCGACGTCCAAGGCCACTTATTTCGCACCAACCATCGCGTCCATGGCCTTGCGCCTTATCACTAAGGGATGGGTTGACAGAGCCTTGCACTTACCCACGGAGTGGCTCGCAACTGGAACGACTATGGACCAAGCACCTCAGCCATACTTCCTCACACCATTTTGGGGTCCCTTAGAGTCTTCGAGTCTTGTTCTGTCCGTGCGTTCAAAAGCCTCCAAGGCCACAAGTGTGACAGAGGACCTGCTTGACCGGTCAGGTTTGCGAGCAGTTTGGCCGAGTGCTTCAATGCTGTGGTCCTCTTTGAACGAGACCGTGATAGTGTGACACAGCAGCTGTGCGGAAACTTCAACTTTAGTTCTTGAAGCTTGAAACGTTAAGCAACTGCACAGAGTTGCGCATATTTGTACAGGGTTATTTTAAAACCTCTTCTGGTGTGAAGGTGTGGATGCGGTGATTCGAATGTGGACCGTCGTGCAGTGTATGCACGCGGTCTGGGACTTTTGGATGCAATAGTCGAGGGCCTTGTGATGGCAATCCTGGGCTTGCTGTACATACTTCTGTTCTGTACATATCTGGTCTTGCTTGGCACAGTCACGACCTGTCAGAAGCAGCGTCGCATTATGACCCGCATGACCCTGTGTGTGGTTGAAGCATTGCTCGACTCAACGCTGTCTGTCTGCTGTGAACGGTGGAAGGTGGCTGTGTGACTCTGTGACTCCGGAAGGTCGCAACGTCCATTCCTGGACCGCACGCCTTGCCGAGTACTTCTCAGAGCACAAGGTCTGGTTGGGTCACGAAGCCAGTGAGCACCCTTTTCAGTTCTGCTCTGTGCTTTGCAGTTGAGGTAAGAACATGCGTGGTTGGTATACCAGCCAGCCTGGCTCCGAGAGCACATTCTCCACTTGCCTGCCTTCCCATGCTGTAGCCGACCAAGCAAGGTGTGCAGTCAGACCTTCCCCTGATCGAGCAGCAGCGAGCTCAGCAGATCTCAGCCCAAACTGGCCCAAGCGTATCAGATTTCAGAAGTACAGTACGTGTCTTTGTCTGGTCTCGGCCCTCGCTCTCCAGGACTCTCGGCTACGACACGGTCTGCAAGTTGTACTCCTCCATCGTGGGAAATCTAGCCATCAAGGCGGTGCACCTTCTGAGCCCAGTAGGTTTTGAGAGCCATGGATTCTCAGCTTCTTGGTTTCAGAAGCCACGTGTGTGAAGGCGGCTTCATCTGGATCGATTTGGTGCTTCGTGCGGATTCCTGGACGGTCGATTTCCCACATTGCAGCTGAGGCCGATTGCCATTGTAGCCATGGCAGGTCCTTTGGGAACAAGCTGTAAGAAGGGTGCTGATGATCCCGATTGCCGAGTGGGTCTCGGCAGGTGGCGCTTCTTACTCATCCACACGTGGTTCTGATGCCGCCCCGGACGATCTTGGACTCATAGCCGCTTGGAAAAGACTCTGCGGACTCAGCTGGGCCAGGTCATCGGATACTGGAAACGAGCAGCTGGGCCTTACAGATGTGACGCAGATGATTTGCAACGTGAGGAGCTTACGGTACAGACTTCCCGATGTTTAAATCGCCACTTTAACTCATCTCGAAGGTCATTGAGATCCGAAGCAAAGAAGGGAACAACAATGGTGTAGCCACTGCCCCGACGCCTCGCATGATTGAGCTGCACATGGCCGTAGTGTGTGGGCCATAGCTCTGTGGCAGCGAGGTCTTGGTTCCAGATCAGCTCCTGGCATCAGTGTTCGTGGCTTGCACGCATGCTGTTTATTACGAAGGGCAAGGCTTAAAGGGCAAGGTACCACTGCTGAGTCTGCAATTGGGAAGTGTGAGAGAAAGTTGTCCCCAGAAATTCGGCAACTTTCGAAAGATTCCATGTCAGCCATCTCAGGGGCATCAGTAGCGTAGCCAAGCGTAGCTAAGGAGATGAAGCAACTTTTTCGGGAGGCTGCTCGTGCTGTCGTAGTCGTCTGATGTCGAGACATGTCGCAGCAACATATCTAGCAATGCAATGCAGCAACACATGCAACGCGGCCCTTGCCAGATCTACGAGATCTACACCGCATGCCCGGAATGCTTCGCCAGCCGCGCTCTTTCTTGCGGTTGGGTTGGTTAAAGAACCACCCGGATACAGCACCAGAGAGCGCTCTCTGCCTTGCAGCCAAATTGCGGCCTGTCTTGCAACTCCAAGACTTGAATACCAACGGCGTCATTGACATGCCAGTGGTTCAGCATTTGCTGTCGGAGCCTCAGTGATTCATCAAAAAGGGCTACCGTGATAAAGTGTGATAGCGTGTGAGATTGTCAGTGACAGTGTAGATCGCCGAAACGACGAATGGATCCTACCAGGCCCCCTCTCACTGCGGCTTTGCCAACACCTTGGACTTCAAGTCAAGAGAGAATTCAATTCAAGTCAGCAAAGCCCACTCCCTCGTGCCACTGGGTGGTGCAGATGGTGGCTGTGTTGATATGTATCGCATGGCAGCATGCGCCGAATGCATCCAGGTTCAAATCAATGCCAGAGCGAGTTCGCGTGCAAATTTGCCGGGTAGTGGTGGAGGTGGCGAGTGCTCCGGAGACGTCAGATGCAGTTGCAGTTGTTATATCAGACATCTGGAGTTAGACCTTTTTACAGTTTGGCGAACGAGCCAGAAGGCAAAGGAAAGGAAGACATCCACCCCGTGCCAGGGCGAGTTCTGTCGTGGAGGTAACATCGACCTTGGCACGGTGGAGACCGAGGCCGGTAGGTGAGCATGCTCTCTCCCCCCGAATTTGTTTTCTGCTTGTGTTTTTTGCACCTTTGCGGGTTGCTCTCTGTTGTCTCTCTGTTTTCTGGAGTGACCCAGTGATAGTTTTGTCGTTTTGCTTTGTGTGCATGTCCTCTTGAGTGTGTTGGTCTAAGCGTGCGGGAAACTTGCCGAAGAACTTCGGACTGCAGAGGTCATCTTCAAGAGTATGGTGGAGGGCGAGCTGACGCGCCGTGTCGTCATGGGTAAGTTCAGGGGCCCCTTCCAGGCTCCAAGAGCCAGGAGCAAGCTTGGAAAACCCGACCCTTATATCGTAGACGGCTGCTGCAGGCGATTACATACTCTTTGCCGTATCAGGCACGCGGCGACCTTAGCTGGCTATATGCTCATATGATTTGCCTGGACACATCTACACAGGGTCTTAGTTAGCTACTAACTCTTGTTGGAGGGAAAGTCCCAGTTTTTCGTGTAGATCTACGCAAGGTGCGGCGCTTCCGAGCAACTTCGACTGCGACCTTGGATACACAATCGGTCGCCCCCCCAAATGTTAATGATTGCTCTGCGATCTTCCAGTGCAAGATCAGTCTGACATGAGCAAAAACGAGGCTACACAGCCGGCACCTTTGTCGCAGAGGAGAGGACCGGCGTCCTGGTAGATGTGACAAAACTCAAGGAAGACGTCAAGCATTGGGAGGCGCCCGGTAAGAGAAGCAGTCGCTCATTGACCACTTGTTCATCGCCGGATCGCTCAATGGATGTGTTGTAAAGCAGTGGCCTTATGTGGAGGTGTTCGGCACGCCAATCTCATCCCTGCTGACTTTCCATGCCGGGGCCGCGGGGCCCTCCTATGTACCAGTTTCATTAGCAGATGATTTCTGTCGGTGTGCGCATCTCCGGGCCATCTCGGGGCAGGTGCACCCGAAGCTGCTGATTGTGCAGCCAATGTCGGTCCGAACGTAGTTTGTCAAGGGACAGTGCAGCCATGGTCGCCAGAAGAGCCGCCCTCTAGGCCATGGATGGAACAAAATTGCCAGAAACGCCTTCGCAGAAACATGCAGAAACGGCGTCTGCAACAGCAACTGCTGGTCCAGCAGAGTCCAGCACGCCTCAAGGCAGCCGTGGCAGCATGCAGCGTTCTTCGAACCGGCGCAGGCTGAGCTAGGCACGCCATGCAGTGCTGGTCATTCCGCCTGTTCTCATGTTTTGCCGGGCCTGTCCCGCTTGCATTGCTGTGCAGCCATCCGTGTCGTAGCAGTGTGGATTCAGACCATGTCCCCAGGCTATCCAAGTCTGGGCCATGCCGGAGGGTGAAGAGGAGCAGGTGCGTGAGAAAGCTGGTGAGGAGGCCTGGATTGGGTGCGGTTCTGGTGCAAGCGCGGGCCAACTGACAGAGTGACAGAGTGCCTGACAGGTCATTGTCATCGAGGGCGAGTTCAGTTGGTTTGCAGCATGGATGATGATGTTTTGGCTTGTGGTGTGCATTTGCTATCTGCCTGCATGGAGCAGGCTGTGTAAATGAAAGGCGCATGTGAGACACACTTGGCATGACTAGTTGGTCGGATGCTCCCTGGGCCACCAGGTTCTGTGACCATGGGTGTGCTTACCTTCCAGGCCATCGCTCGCAGTGGCACACCGGCACACCATGCTTGCTGCGCCAGCAGTGGCATTGAAGCTCACTAAGTCATTACGTAATTCTACAGTTATAGGTTTCTTGAAAACTATGGGCAGGGCGATGGTATCGAACGAATCTCCGAAGAGATTTCGTTCGTCCGGCAACAGAAGCCGCCCTACGGACCTGAAGAACAGCCCCAAATGGCAACCATGCGAGAGATTAACGAGCCTTTCAGCCACTCTGCCGCGACATGCCAGTGCTCCCCAAGTTTTCGTCCGGAACGCGATGTATGTAGTCATGTTGTTGAAGTCTAAGCTTGTACGCTTGACGTGACGTAACTTGTTTTGAGGATATCACCTGCCGCAAGTTGCTCTTTACTACTCGGTTGCAGCGGCTTCCCTGGGGCTCTTCACGGCTTCATGGCCGCACCCGCATTGACACCAGCATGCCGCTCTCTAGCTTCTTTTTGCACAACCCGAGGTGAGCTTCTTTGCAAACTCGATGCTCTTGGAGACCCAAGGCATTTCCCGAAATGCGACTTGACGAACAATCGCAGACTTCTTGTAGCGCTGTCTGTCGTCCGCTGTTCCTTGCTGTGAAAGGTGGATATAAACATGCTGATCAAGGAGGGTGTTCAGATATACATGTCCCGAACAATCCCCGTGATCCTGCTGTTCCTTGTCTCAGCCGGCGGGTACGTTTTCGTCACTGCGGGCTGGGGCACCTTAACCTGCTTCGGCGCCGGGGCACTGCTCAACTTGCTCTCTGCTTGGGTAGGCGTCCGCACCACCGTGCAGGGAACATGCAGATTGGCGACGCTCCTTGGTGAGAACTTGTCTCGGTCGGTGCGGCTGGGAATGTGGACTGGATCTATCGGAGGGCTACTCTCGACATCCTTGGCTCTGGGTGGCCTTTTGCCTTCCATTGAGAATTCTACATCCTTTCCAGGTGTTATGAATGCATCACACTATGCCCTAGAAGCCCCAACCTTGCCGAATCACCACAGAATGAAGCGCCGAGTGCGCAAGGATGTGCAAAGCGAAGAAGCCGAGGTATGGCGGGGATGTGGTTCTGGATTTTGGACACCTCTCTGCTCTCGGGCTTTGGCTCCGGGGCCTGCCTTGTCTCCTTCTACTTGCGCGTGGGCGGGGGCATCTTCTCCAAGGGCGCCGACCTGGGCTCCATGGCGACATCAAAGGGCCACAACAGTCATCGTAGGCATCTTTGGCAGTCTCTTTTGCCAGCTCTACCACTGACTTTCGGTGAGTTGGCGCTTTGTTAAGGTGGTGATCTCGTTGGTGAGATGAGTGAAACGAAGTTTGATGAAGAGCGGCGTGTCTTCGAACTGCAGCAGCGTATGGATTCAACGCCCGCACTAGTGTTGATTGGCGTGCCTCTGCCACTGCTTCTGCCATGTTGCAGGTGTGGACTTCTTAGATCAGTCAGTCTGAAAAACTGCTTGTTTGCATTCATCCGCGGCATCAAAGGAAAACATTGCAAACACGCGAAAGGAGCGTCTGCAGAAAGGTGGGCAAACCAGGGAGTCATAGATTCGGCCCGCAAGCCCTGGCATCTCATTGCGTGTCGCATTGCTGAGAGCTGAAGGCTTGGAGGACGATGAGGAGGAAGCTTTGGATCAGCTGCGCCTGCTTGAAGAAGAAATGCAGGATATCTGCTCAGCCGCTCCAGCTGCAATAGGGACCAGGGCCGGGCGACTGTGGTGAGGGTGCGAGAGGCTTGCTTCTGGATTCGAAGGATCTCCATCCCATTGATTTTCTGGATGAGATTGGCGAGGTCATCTGCGATGTCACCGGAACTTGCGCTGACCTTTTTGTGCCTTGGACTCACCACCGGGGTCCGAGAAGCTAGCCTGGCATGTTATGGGTAGCCATTGCCTTAAAATGTTGCCAAAAGCGTCCCAACAGAGGAGTCCATGGTGCTGATCCTCAGCACCTCTGCAATCATCGGTGCAAAAATTTCAGCGGTGCCGCATTTTCTGACCGGGCTTCCCTTTTGGATCGTGGCTTCTGGAAACATAGGCGCAGCATTTGCCAGCTTTCGGCGCCGTTTTGTGATGCAGCCGCTCGCGTGTTCTGGCAGGCTGTGCTTTGGCAACCTTTAAGGTGCACTGCACTGAAAGAGCCTCAATTCATCTCAGTTTGACTTCGTTTCATATCTCATTTGGTCTCACAGCTTTGAGCCTCTGAGCTCGCCTGTCCAGTCCAAGGATATAGTGCCCGAGCTATACGGTGGTCGATGCGTCTCAACCTGCGACTCGCCAAGGCCTACTAATCCTTTGCTTTCCACGTGTAAAGTGAAAGCCAAGGGTGGCCGTGATCGTTTTCGTCCAGTTTGTACAGAGCCCAAGATGCAGGTTTAAACGTTTTCTTCTGTGGGTTATGTTGGCTCCTGTTGGCCCTGGTAGAGTACATTGATTGAGAATTCTTGAGCCTCCTAAAGGATTGGGGTTAGCTACCTGGAGTGGGTGCACGGCAGCATCACCTTCTCCATGTTCTGGCACTTCGTCGCCTGGCAACAGGATGTCCGAATTTCGAGCAAGGTGGTGATAAAGCTTTGCCACACCTGGTTCCGTGAGGTTGTCATCTCGATGGTCGGGCAGCTCCTCCCAGAGCTACTCGAAATCTGCAAATCCGACCGTGTGTAGTAGTGAGAGCAGTGCACTCAAGGTTTGTGTATATGTTGGTCACGTGTGATTCTGGCTTTTGAATCAGCTGTGCTTTTTGACCTGCAGAGGCTGTGCGTCATGGCGGGCGAGTATTTCACATCTCCTGACTACTGGCCGATAAGATCGCTGGCAGCCAATTCCAAGAATGGAGTGGTTCAGGCCCTCTTGCCATGCCTACAGGGCCCTACAACATCTTCTGCACAGGGCTTCACCCCTCCCCCTCCCCCGAACTTCCAGGTGGTGCTGCAGGGCCTCGGGCAGGGGTTCCTTTCCACGTCGGCACCTGCCATTCTTCTGGTGCCCACCTAAGCTTTGCACGGTGTTGTTGTCGCCAAAGTCGCTCCAGTGTAGGTGACAGGGCTTGAACAATTCAACAAACATCGAGACATGAACATGGAGAAAGGTGCTGGCAGTCATGGTCACCTGGACACTGGAAGGACACTACGGGCTTGCTTTACTTGCATCCTCCTCTGTGAGTGGCGCTCTGGCCAAAACTGTCTCGTGTCCGATGTCTCTGGAAGCTTCTTTGGGAAGCTTCTTCAAGTTCACCGAGTGAGGCACTGGCTTCCAGGGCAGTTTGGCTTCCTTCGGCGCCATCTTCACAAACGCCCACAAGCAGGTCCACTTGACGACGCACGATTCCTTGAGTCGAAACCGCCCCTGGGCCATCAGGAATTGCTAAAGCTGCTAAAGGTCTCGAGAAGCACAGCAAGCCTTTCAATGGCTGAGCGTGCGCCACCTTCAAGGTGCAAATATCTGTGCTACGCGACTTGGTAGCATTCTGCGCCCCGAGCTTGACAGGCACTTTGCCTTTACAGGGCTTCTCGCCTCCCTGTCCCCCAATAATTGGCCCAATAACGATTGCAGAAAAAGAACGATGAACAAGAAGTCAGAGCCACAAAGGTGGCCACAGTCTGGACTGAAAACAAGAAGAATCAAAAAGAGGCTTAGTGTCTAGAGAGTGTCAAGAGGTGGGGAGCAGCAACAACGGATACAATGTGCTGGGCAGCAACAGAGTTTGGCCAAGCCGAAGCCCAGCTTTGTGCGAGGCTTGTGAGGCCTGGCCTCCCCCAGCAGTTTCGAACCTCCAAAGGCTCTGAACCCTTTACTGTTTTTTAGCATTGCTTCCGATGTGAGTCTCAACGATTGATTATCACATGCAAGGGCTCGGGGAAGCATGTTTTCTTGGCACAATCTGACTGCATGAGGGGCACATGCTGTAGGACAAGCACGGTACTGTAGGGCGTCACTGACTCAGCTTTCTCAGGGTGGGAGATACGGCTTCTTGGCTCGCACCGCAGGTAGAGTGTTCTTCCGAGCGCCTTTACATCATTCCATGCAGAACTGGGGAAGCTCCACATGCGATCTCCAGGCGATGCAAGCTGGGAATACCATTTCAGCTATTAATGCTTTCAGCGCCGTCTTCAATGTTGCTTTGACCCTGCTGGCGGAAAGCTACACAACTCGTAGCATGGACTACCAGGCGCGAAGCCGAAAGCTGGGCCAGCGCTCCGCATGCATGCTGCTCCGCATGCTGGCTCTCATGTGCAGAAGATGCCATGTCGGAATGTCCCCGCTCGTGCTGCAGGCAGTTTCGGGATCACCACTGTCAGAGTGGAGCCAAGCTGGGCTGGTGCTGGGTGTCATCATGCCGCAGCTTGCTTGAACCGCAAGTGCCCTGCACAGACCTACGGAGCGCGTAGCTGTAGAATGAAGAGCGTCTGAGACTCTGAGGTTCCTTTTTACTGGGAACTGCACGGTCAGCTGCCGGAGCCCTAAGTGCAGAGCTCGAGAGTTTTGCGGAGCTTTTGTCATCTTCTGGCGCCGAGGCCTCGAAACGTCCAAGTCCTTCATGCGCTTTTGCAAAGCCTGGCGCTGAGAGCATGGTTCTGTGGGATATTGGCTTAAATACATGATGAGCATAAACAGGTCGGGAAAGAATGCGAGAAGTGGCACAAAAAGCACTTAGGAGTCGACGACCGTGTCCAAGCGAGCAGATCTGCCTTTTCCACAGTCGCACATCAAAGGCGCGTGCAAATAGCCTATGCGTATGTACGCGCGTGCTGGCTGAGAGGGCTGCATCAACGAAGCCAGGGATTCAGATACTGTGCTCTTTCGGAACAATCACCTCCATGCGAGCCTTGGCAATTCTGAACAAGACTGTCGAAGATCAGATGTTGTCTTCGGATTCAGGCCCGTGGGGTTTGCTTCGGCTCCGGCGCAGCCAAGGCCTAGTCTTCAGCCCGATCATCCACTCGATACTCGGCTACCACTATGCAGCTGAGTTTTTCTCCCTAAGCTGACTCATTGCCACGGGCGCAGAAGTCATTCAAGAAGGATGATCTGCCCTTTGCTTGGCGGCTTCTTCTTGGGCACACGTGGCCTTATTTGGCTTCTGTCGGGCATGAACGTCCTAGCCGGCTTCCCAGATCGCACATCAGCGCAAGGCAACACAAAGGTGTCTTTTCTGATCCAGGGCGTGTGCCTGAGCCTCTTCCTCATCAACTCTGGCCAGTCCTGGGTTTCCGCAAGGAAGTACGTGCTCTTCGGTCACTTAAAGGTGGGTTTCCTCTGTGCAAGTCGTTTCATGGCGCGTTGCGGCTTTGCGTGTGTTTTGTCAGGGGGCCGACGGCAAAGCCATCGGGCCGGACTCTGCCCAATACGGCTATCTAGGCGTAGGCCGAGTCAGAAGCGAACTGCCGAAGACCCGGCGAAAGGTTGCGAAATGCTTCGAGATTTTCATGAAATGTGCAGGTGAGATGATTGGAGGCCCGTTAGAGGACACCAGCGGCCCTGCGCTAAATAACTTCGTGAAGCCCCTTGGCCCTCTTAAGGCCGAATCCGAGTCTCTATGTGTTTTAACGGCATGTTTTATCAGAAAGTAGGGTAATCGGTGGCATTTGTTAGCATGGTGTCATGCCTGCCGCTGCATCTTGCCAAATTTTAGGTTGGTGGCAGTGTTTGCTTTCATCACCGGTGGCACTGCCCTCGGCATGTCATCATGTGACCAGCCCGATCCAGCCAGTGTCTGCAGCAGCGCCGTGCTGCATTCGAGGTCTGTATGTGCTTCGGTGGCACCTGTTGGTTGGAAGCTGCCTGCCGTTTCGCTGATCGTAAAGCTTCAGGACGTGCAGGATGTGTGTCAAGCCTGTTCTGAGGAGAATGAGCCGGACCAGTGGCGAGCCTATAGTTTTTCACGGGCTGTCGTTGAAGTTTGTTCATTGTCATTCATTGTCTTCCCATACAGCTGAAAAGAAATGTCAATGGTGCACCTCAGTGGCCCAGGACCTGGC
>CAJNDS010002789.1:0-70000 GCA_905221605.1 Symbiodinium natans | reverse complement strand
GGTAAGAGCTGCACTGGAAATGCGGGCGGTTCTCAGTGCTTACAACCAGTCCCTGGAGGCCATGGTGCCATGGAATGCCGCAACGTGCAGTTTTCATGCTCGTCTTTGGATTAGTCCAGGAGGATCGCCAACACTTCTCCATCGAGCTGTGCGATCCTCAGTGTCCCAAAACTCATCCCACTGAGATCGCAAGGCTCTTTCAAGGCACCCTGCATGAACCCACGAGGAGTGGCATCGGCCTGCATGCTGGAAGGGGTCTCTTCGTCGATTCCCACGGAGACCTCCTTGGAGAAGTGGCTCGGGGTGCCTATTGCCTAGGCCGCTCACCAGTCACTCAGGTTGTGCTATGTTGTGCTGCTTTGGCCTGCGTCATTGTGTCACGTGTCATTGCGATGTCGTGCGCCCTTTTCGAGGCGAGGACCTTTGTGAAGATTCTTCCATCCTGGTGTCGCAGGCAGTGAGGTCCAAGCTTCTGGCCTCTTGGAGCAGAAGCTGTGAAGATGCTTTCAGTCACGGGTAATCATGGAAACACCTCTCAGACTTAGACGGAGTTTGACGGAGTGAGCAGAATGGTGAGAGCTCCTCAGGATGAGGCCTTCTTTGCTCTTGCCGTGTTCCGAGAAGCTGGAGAAGAGCCAAACACCAAGATCAAGTACTTCATCCTGGAGGGCGACTTCGACTTACATGTCGAGGTGGTGCCTGCGGATGACCCGAGTGGCTGTTCTTGCACTTTGAAAAGATTTCTCAGAATTTGTCTCAGACATTTGCGGGATGATTCAGGATGGGTTCAGCGCCGATTCAGCGCCACCATGTGCCCCTTTCAGGCTATCTGCAGCCTTCCCTGCTCCCGCTCGCCCAAAGACATGGCGCGGGAACAGAGAGCCTGGCCAAGCTCGACGAGACCATCACACACCACTTCAGATCCTACGCGGTGCTCATGTTGCTTTGCCCAAGGGCCTTAGGGGAATCCCCATCCAATGTGTCAATATGTCCTGACCTTGCAACACGTGTTCAAGGCAGTTACTGTATGAAGAGTGAGTTGCGTATCGATGCCTTGTTCGACTGTCTTCTAAGACCCTTAGAAGCTCTAGTTTGGACACTGCAGGTTTCGAAGTGAGCCTTGCCCGCCGTACGACCAGGATGTCTCCAGGCAACAGAAACTTGCCGGCAAGTGTCATTCCTTCCCTGGTGATCTCACTCTACGAGGACGGCGCAAGAGCTGGCCACACCCATACTCCGGAGCTTTGCTGGCTGCGACCTTGAGGCCCCGCTCGCAGGAAGCCAAAGAACTGTTTGGGTTGCCAAGGGCTAAAGAGAACTTTTGGGGGATTGCAAGGCCGAGCTCTGGGTTTTCGAGCGGCCCGCTGACGCTGTCCGCGCCGCCCTCCGTGCTCGACTCTGGGCACAAATCAGACAGTACTGTCAACTCGGCACCGCACTTGCCAGAGAGCGCGCAGTTTTTGCATCACATGGGCATCGAGTGGGCCTCACGCTTGCTGCTTTGCTTTAGTTTTGGGGGCTCAAGCTGCAGAGTTTCGTTGCCTCATGCAGGGAACTCGCTGGCTATGGGTATGGCCGGTATGTTGCATGTGCGCACAAGCTGACAAAGCTGGACAAGCTGGGGAGCTGCTAGGGCAGCTCCGGCAGCTCCAGGGCAACTTACGGGGCCTCCAAGGAGGAGTGGCTCCAGCGTGCCGGCCCGGCTTTAGGGATGTGACGAATGGCAATGCCTTTGATTGGGCTTGTGCCTTTCATTGTCCCGGAGGCCCCTTTGCGACAGCTCAGTGCTCATGCGCCTGCCTCTCTGAGAGACAGAGAGAGATGCTTGGGGAACTGCAGCCTCCAGCACAATCCGCCAGGGGTTCCGATCTGCTGCTGACAACCACCCCAGAGCCTAGCAGAGAGCCACCCGATCCAGTGATAGAGGCTCCTGTTGGTGACTTGGGCGAGTCCGAGCAAGATTCACGGAGGTTTGTGCGCGTCAACGAGTTTTTCGCTCAAGAACAGCAGACAACAACCTCCCAGCCTGAAGTGGAAAGGGACGGGAGCTTCGGAGAACTTGTGATTCTGTCCTGCGCAATCGTTTCACTGGCTGGCTCTGCTGCCATAGTGGCTGTGGCCACGTGGGGTGGGTTTCGCAAGGTCCAGAAGGGCCCCAAAATCCCAAAGAGGCAGGCCTGGGCTGATCCGCCACGCGAGCACCCAATGAGCCTTCCCGACGAGAAATGCCCGGAGCCGGAGCCTCTAAGCATTGAGGCCCTTGAGCCTCCAGCATCTTCTACAGGTTCTACAGGCGCTTCCACAACAGGCAAGGACAAGCCAACCATCCTAGAGCTTGAGCTGGAGCCGAGTAGCATCATCACCAAAAAGTGTGATGCGGAAGGCCCCAGCTTGGCTGAGGCCGCTCAGGCCAGTCCAGTTTTCGAAAACGAGCATTCACGGGGCGTGCAGAAACCCTTCCTTCCAGCAATAAAGATCTCTCGAGTTCAGCCCGTTTCCTAGACAAGCACTGTCGCCGCCACCTCGTGTCCTGTTCAGGTTTCCTCTAGTCATCTCTAGTCATCCATTGCGCAAAGTGTGACACTTGCGCTTTTTTTGGCAGAATTATTTTCCTGGGATTCATTTAACAACAGGCATGTTCTGTTTCCTTTTGCGGCATGTTTCCGGCCAACTTTCTTGAGCCAGGGCTCTCCCCTGTCCTGTCAGACAAGTCTGTCCAGGCATGCTGTTTCACTGTCATTTTCAATTGCATGGCACGCACCAGCAGTCCTGGCCCCCTGCGCTGGGGCTGCACTGGCGCACAGTGATTATTTCATCATTTTTGCAGTCTTAGCTTAGCTTTAGATGACCTTCTACGTGCGGCTGGAGTGGCTTGACCAGCTGCGCGCGCAAGGCGCAGATCTCCCAGAGTCTCAAAACCCAAAGCAGTGACGAGCAGAGATGTCCAGAAAAAGAAGTGTTGGGACTTTGTTGTTGCCGTTCAGGGGCAGTGAGGCCTGAAGAAGCAAGAGATGTCGAGCAACAAGCCGACTTCCGAGGAGATGCCTGTCGCGCGGCCGATGTCAAGATGCAAGGGTGGGGTGTGGACGTCGGAGACTTGCTTGTCATCCCCGGCACCGATGTCCATTGGGGCGACGCTGTGAATACTGCAAGCAAGCTCGGCCAGGACGACGAGTTGCTGTCTGACTAGAATTCGTTAGCTGCTTCACAGTCGTGTAAAGATCGATTTGGGATCGGATTGTTGACTTTGTTGTCGCTGTGTCCAGGACTTGGCAACCGAAGGCAGCATCCTTATCACCTCCAGAGTAAGAGATGCATGTCGTGGCGACGAGATCCTGATGCAGCTTCAGACCCTGGTCGCATTGCCAGTGGTCGTTCAGGGCATTTCCTGGATTAGGACGTTGCCAAAGAAAGAAGCATGAACCCATTCATTGAAATTGAAACCCTTGCCAGCCCTGCAGAGGGAAATTCACAGATCATTGGATTGATGGGCTCCTCATAAAGAAGCACACAACCTCGATTGCTTGAAATCCCTGCCAGGGATGAATCTAGGGGCTTTTCCAAAGCACGAAACGACGGGCCAGAAGACATTGTCATTGTAGAGTTGTAAGTTTCGGGTCATAGTAGGCTATGAAGGGTTCGGTCGTGATAGAGGTTCGGTCTCTAACCGCAGTTCACATAATTCGGTGCCGGATCTTGGTCACAGCGCCCGCTTAGCTGAGCATCCTTTGGCCTTGCGTGAATCCCGGATGACACCTTGGACTCATGCGACATGCTTTGGTCTCGTGAAATTGTCTCGTTTGTGCAGTAGTCTCTCCGGAGTGCACGTGACGCGCCGAGGATGGAAGCGTTGCAGCTCTGCCTTTCCGGGGTGACCTTTGAGTGCTTCCGAGTTTCGAACAGCTGACGCAGGGCCAAAGTGGTGTAAACGCTGGCTGTGTCTGTGCATGCATGTACTCTAATTGACAGACTTGTTCCATTAAGGCTTACAGACTCGTTCTATTAGCCCAGAATGCCGAGGCCTGAAGAACAGGCAAATGCGAGTGAGCCGCAGGACGCTTTTCTGCACAATTGCAGTGTTGATGGTCGGCAGGGCTTGGTGACATGCTGCACGTGGTGAAAAATGGACAAGTCTCCCGGACGCCTTCCCCCAGGGACAGCGGCGTGGCAGCAGCGTCGGCAGCGCCACCCGGACCAGACGCAGTGCGCAGCAAGGCGTCACTGGCTTTGGCCGGCATGGCAGTAGCCGGATGTAGCCGGTCAGTTGGTGCAGCACAGTTGCAGTTGTTGCTCTTGGTTTTGTGGGCTGTCATGAACAGCTGAAAATGCGTCAGATGCACATGCAGGTGCAAAGAGTCAGTGTCATGCTGCCACGGCAACGAGTTGGAACGACTTCGCCACCGTTTCTCCACAGGACAGGAATCAAGATCTTGTCGGTGCTCACAGTGATCCCATGTGTGACTTCTGAGTTTTGGGCAAGCGGCAAGAGGTGCTTCTCGACCGCCTCTCCCAAGGCATGCAAAAGGGTCGCTTGCTGAGAGGTGGTGCAGACTGGGTGCAGATTTTTCATTCGCAGCTTGACTGGTTTCACTGGTGTCAACTTGCAGTAGTCGTATGAGGTCCTGTGAGGTAGGCGCACGAGAGCTCTGCTCCTCTCGTCCCTGGAGTGACGGTCAAGTCGACAAGGTTCTTCTGAGTCTGCGTGAGTCCACAAACCCCTCGGGCCAAGTCCGAAAACGCAAAAGCCCGAGTCAGAAAACGTGCAGCCATTGAAAGATCCTTCCATAAAGCCCGCCCTGGAACTTACACTTACACCATCTTTTTTTTTTGAGAACATCCAATGCCCATAGCGCACTTGACACACCGTTTTCATGAGCCAGAACGTGCACACGGTCCACATCGCCCAAACCATATCACGCAACCCACACACAAACGCCGAACCCCAACACCAAAAAGTCTCTGGCGGTTGGGAAGGGGCCTTCTTTCATTGAGTAGGACCTGCCGATAGCATGGTAAAGGCATCTCTTCAGTACAAAAACAAACGCAAAATGTTCTTGACCAGCATAAGAACAAGCACGCAGTGGCAGCATGAGAAGAAGCACGTTCAGCATCAGAAAGCATCACTGTCCTCCCGCACCGTTGACTGAACCACACATCCACACCCACCACATCACCATATGCACTCATCGCCACACCCCACCTGTAGTTCAAGAAGAAGGTCTCTGCCGGTTGGGAAAGGGGGCGAAGGGTCCAGGGCGCACTGTTTTTGTGGTCGAGGGTGCCCTGTTTCGAGTCAGTCCCCTTGATTTTCTTTTACTCCAGCCGGGCCGGCCCTGCAATGCAAGTTTGGTGCAGGGCGCTGCTTTCGTGGTCGTGCGTTGTGTTTTCTGGTGCTTGCGTATTGTCGTAGAAACATGAGGCCAGGAAAAATGGGCGACATCACTGCCTAACAGCTCCAAACCTGAAGGCGGCTTAAACCATGCAAAGGTACTGGTATGGGAAAGCAAGCATAGCCGACGGCCTGCAGCACAAAAGAACATGTTGGGTCGCTAGGTCTCGTGGGCATTTCACTTGTTTGTTGCGGAACAGCCACTGCGGCAGAGCGTAATTCGAACAACTGACACCATCACTGCCCACAGCCATCACAAAGTCAAGGAAGCATTTGCAGGACCTCTGGCCTACACAGCCGTGTAGATTCTACACGGCTGTTTCATCCCACTCCGCATACACATGTGTCCTGGAGTCGACAGGAAATACCACAGTTGAGTTTACCATACTCGAAGCCTTCTACCTAGCCAGAAGCCGCCACACACACGAATCAGGTAACTGCTGAGCCACCGCTCACCAAGTGCAAACTCCGACAATGCCCTCAATGCCCTGAACAAATCGAGCGAAACTGTGAGCCTTTTTAGTATCCCGGAGGTGCAGTAGGGGCCTAAGGTCAGGTACGGGCAGGGTTAGCAGGACTGAGCACTGCTCTCGGGAAGCATGGCACCAGAAAGGTCCTCACAGCCCTCTACCGTCCCTCATGCATAATTACTTGCAACTTGTGGGCGTTTGCAAGAATGCAAGTCAGCCCAAAGCTCACAAACGTGAAGACGGGAGGGCTGCCAGCAGGATGCATAGGGCCACTCAGAAAAGTCTTGTGAGGTCGTGCCTGGTGGGATTACAAAAAGGATGCACCCTGCATGCCGAGCACTTACAACTGGGGGGCAGAGTATGACGGCATGTCCACACGAGCAGTCTCATGCAATCGCGCACAGAAGCTCAATTCGTTGTGTTGTTGTGTGAGTGAGTCCACGTTACGTCTGTGACCGAGGACGGAAGCTGTGCGCAGCAAGGGGGCGAGAAAACAACCGGATCCTCGGATGCAAAGGGTAGTTTGACTTTGTGGAATCGACGAAAACCCGTCGGTGCCCTCGCAAACCCATTTTGCGTGGGGCACAGGACAAGCTTTCCAAAGAGGAAGCACAAAAAGAGGAAGTACCGGAAGTACCTCTCAACGCACCGCGGACAGAGGTGCTGGAAAGCAGGCTCTTGGCGTCATGATACTCGTACGTCTTCACGTCTCGCAAGGGCATTGAAGCACCGCATAACCCGTCTGACCTGCAGCCCCTACCACAGAGGAATTCCCTCACTCCTTGCAGTGCAGGCGCGAGAACGAAGAAGAGACGCGGCCTTCGAACGACGCCGAGTGTGAAGAAGAGACGCGGCCTTCGAACGATGCCGAGTGTGGCCTCGGTAAGGTGGCCATGCGTCGCTGCTTCATACTGCTTTGCCTTGCAGATGTCCATTGAGCTGTGACAGGGAGAAGATGTGAGAAGCTCTTACATGAAACCAGCATAGAGCATTCGCGAGGGTTGGGGGAAAATATTTCCCTAGTTGAGCCAGGGTTCCCTAAGCTCCCATCCCTAGCGTCCTTCCGAACACGCCTTGTAACCCTCGTTCGTCTCCCTACGGCCCTACGTGGAGCGTAGGCTGGGCATGCTAACTTCACCGAGATGGTTTGGATTGTCCTCATCCTGGTCATAATTACGTAGGAGCAGGAGGCCACACCAAATGAAAGAGCAGCAACTGGATGGAGGTGCCCACTCCCCTTAGCAATTGCATACAGAGGCCACCTTTGATCAAGAATGAGGACCAAGACAGTGACGTGGAAGCTGCTTGTAAGGGCAGATACCCCTTTGTGAGCTGCACCTGCAGGCTCAAGGGTACAGCGGCAGATCAGAGGCAGGGACGGCTTACCTTTGGTGTGGGTCAGATCACAAGTAGGCGAGGGTACTTGTAGAATACATGCATGCTTCGTCACACACAGTGGTCCAGGCACCGCTGGCATGTGGCCATACTGAGGCAGAGCCTGCGACTGAAAGGCGGGGTCATCTGACTCCAAGATGGCACAGCAGTGTCCAAAGCACAATGTCGTTTGCCAGGTCAGCGGAGCTTGCTCACGGAGAAGGTCCAAACTCCACAAGTCTTGCATGTCTCGCCATATCAAGTAGTCAAGTATAGTTAAAGATAGCCACCTCATGGTACCTCGACGTGGCGCAGATTCTCAAGTATGGCATGAACACATTCGGCATTCGAGGCTCCGTCTCGCCTCCCGCGGATGTGGAGAAGGCTTCACCTGGCTTCACCTGCACCAAAGTTCGCCGAGTGTCAGTGAGAGTGCTGAAGTGCAGTCTCGGCAAACAGCACTTATACATGCAGAAGCAGGCTGTGGGCATGAGCGCATTAAGCTTCAAGGAACATCGTGACTTTTTCAGCCCGATCCTGAGACTCGTCGTGTTGTCTGCACTTGGGTCATGTGAGCAGCCCTTGACAAGATGGAGCTTTGGAGGCAAGCATTCCAACGGCTTTGCTGGCCAGCAAAGCGACTTGAGAAGCCGCGTGTCCAGGTGAGTTACCCCTGCTTGTTGTGAGGGGGAGGGAGAGATAGAGAGAGAGAGAGAGAGAGAGAAAAAAGAAACATCTTTCACACACACACACACTTCACCCTAATATCATGGTGCAATGCTGACTAGTTGTCATGACCGAACTCGCATGGGCAAAAGCAAGCAGCCAACGGAGGGGGTGATCCGAACACAGTGTTTTTGCAGGCCAGGTGTCGGCTACCGCTGCTCGCCGCCGGGGAGGTCATAGAGCACAAGTCTACATGTTACGGAGCAACATAGCCATTCTCACACAGGCAAGCAAGGAACGACCACAGCAGAAGTAGAAGAAGAAGAAGAAGAGGAGGAGAAAAACATAACAAGAACCACAAGAAGTAGAGTCTTTAATACGAGTTGTGCACTGTGAAAAAAAGAATCGAGGGCTCAGAGAGCACCCCCCCAAAAAAGAGTGAGAGAGAAGTTTTCGCGAGGCGCGAGGCCGAAGCGCTTTTGCAGCGGTTGACGGCCAGCCCGGCGTTGGGCCAGGATTTGGACGAGGCGAGGAAGGGAGCTTGGCAAAAGGGGTCTGCATTGTCTACAATCCACAATGTACATTGGGTCTCTCAGAGCTTATTGGTTCATGGTGGATGCCGCCGACATGACAATTTGCCGTAGGTCAGGCGCTTGCGGAAGTTGGTGGATGACAGGGCCGCTTAGACTTCATCGCTGCACCTGTCAGCACGAGGTAATGTCACAATGAAGATAGACCAAGCTGGCGCGCCCATTAAGTGGGCGCAGTCTGGCACATGGAAGCATGTGGAAGCATGTGTGGACCATTGCAGGCCTGCCGGGAAACGTGCTGCGCGTTCTGGATGTGCGAGTCCATCTGTGCAGGATACTAAATTGGAATTGCGTTGGAACATGCAGCAGCCATTCCACTCAAGTGCATTGGCTGCCAAACATGTCGGATTCACGAATAGAGGCAAACCTCTTTTTTCACAGATGCACATGACACAAAGACAGTTCGGATGAATCACGGCTGTTTGCATTCCTGACGTCACCGGATGTGCGCTGCGCAGCAATGGACCACTTGCCGTCCCGCTGCCTCTAATGGCGTGCTGCGACAGCCACCATCCCATGTTGCCGAGACTGATCTTAGCCCAAGTTCAATGCACCTTTGCCAGCAGCCAGAACTTACAGGACAGCGCTTCTAAGCCAGCGCAAACATCGTGCCATGAAATAGAGGCATCTGAGAGCATGAGAGCCTTTGCGGCGAGTCTATTCGTAAAGGTAGGTAGATCCAAAGATGGCAGCAGCTCAGGGCTCGCCCAGTGGGAGTGATGCCGGTCTAAGGAATGTTTCGTACTAAGCTCCGTCGTGCCCTTGTCTCCGCTACTGGCTGCAATCGTGAGCCGCCGATTGCTCGGACATTGCCATGCAGTCCCCCTCAGCATGGCGGACGCCTTGGGGACAGGGTGCGCATAGGAGATCCCGAGATATGCCATAAACTCTCTGGACAACAATAGTGGGCCTAGCAGCCACGCTGAGGTGGATGCTGAGCTGGACGTCGAGGACATAGTTCCTTTGCCTATCTTTAACCTGGGTTCAGTTCTTCACCCTCTGCCTCGGGGTTTCAAACATTTCGGCCTGTCCCTCCAAGATGCCGGTCAGAGAATTACTTGTCACTCTGCTCATCTCCGTCTATCACCGGCATCAGCAAGATTTCCCCACAGTATCCCACAGTGTCATGAAGCACGCCTCCAAATCATGCAAAGACTGGGATTTCCGACCCAATGGGAAGATTGCGCTGAAACAGTTAAAGGGGAACATACAGAATGTCACACGATTCACGAACAGTGTGGCCTACCGCAAGAACTGTCACTGCGAGGCATGCGATACAGAAACGTTGCTTTTTTCTTTAAGACTTTGCAAGGCATCTTGGGCATCTTGGAGTATGTCTGCACTGCTACGGTTGTCTCAGGTTGCTTCGCTGGAGCCCTGTTTTGCGTATGCCCCGGTTACAGTGACGCAGATGCTTAGCTGCAACAGGCGGAAGACTGCATGAGACACAAAGTCACGAAGCTTCTACGCCACGAAGCCTAAGGAAGCGAATGCTGGATTTGGGCTGGCGTGCGTCCTTCGTTTTCGGCTATGGCAAAGGCAGTCAACCTGAGTTCCATCAAGCGGCTTACAGTTGTCCCTCGTTAGGCACGCGCTGGCCAAGCTCGCGAGCCTGGGCAAACCTTGCTGGCCGCGGACTTCCCATTGCCGCAGATGTGGCAGTCCGACGCAATTGGTTCCAGGTTCATCCGACTGCTTGGGGTGCCCTAGCAAAGCATTCCCTGCATGCCTAGCTTCATATCGGTTGGTTTCCTGAGACAGCTATCACGGCTGGGGCTGGACGGTGCATGGTGTCTCCGTGGCTTTCTTGCTCGAAATGTTGGTTGGGGCTCTGCTTATCCGGGGCCAAGTGCCCACTCTTCTTTTTTTCTTTTGAGAGAACGATTTTCGCATGTCTAGGTAGAACTGGAATTTAGCAAAAAGTGCACTTGGAGAGTCTCCTTTGAGACTGCGGCCGTCGCAGACTTTCAAACTGAAATTGTTGTCAAATTTTGTTTGTGAACCCAGGCGCAGTACTGATAGCGCCCTGTGCTGCTTTGTGCTGGCAGAGGCCTGCAAAGGCCTCCAAAGGCCAACGGCGAATCTAAAGCTACGCCGTGAATTCTGACCGGTCAGTATGGACGCCTCATGACTGCGCAAGGCGCAAGGCGCGAGCCTCGGCAGCTGTCTCGGGTGCGGCATGGGATGTGACGGCACAGCATGCCACCTGACTGGGGCCTATCAATCTGCTCTAGCATGCGCGAGCATGTGGGAGCTAACTTTGCTGGTCGAAGCAGGCTTGTGAGCAAAAGGTTCGGACTGTAGTGCCAAGCTCCGGAAATGGCCAATTTCCGGCGTTTAGCATCGTCACAACATCCTGCGCCCCTCCGAAGCCCTCATTGCCCCGCATGCATCCCATGAGCCACGTGCCATACTACCATTATGAGGCTCGCGTGCCGCTGCGCTATGAGGCCTCCAGCAGCCGCCCAAATCCGCAGCATGGACCCTGAGAAGCCGAGGATTCTGCCAGAGGGCCGGCACGAAGCTGCTTTTCGGCCAGTCCAGCACCTTCCGGATCCGTTTTAAAGTAGGGCAGATGCGTGGGGGCTTCAAACGCAGCATCGCGGCTCGCGCACGGACTAGCACCCGACGCCCAAGGCTAAGACTCTGACTTGAGAGTCTGCCGCGCAAGTGCTGCACCCAAGACGATAGGAATGTCTTGCCAAAGGTCGACTTGACAAAAGGCAAGCATGGAGTCAGGGCACAGGGCTTCTCAGGACATCGGTGCAGGATGGCGGCAGAGCCCAGCGATAATGACGATAGCCAACATGTTTCCGGGCCTGCAAGCATCGGTCTTCATAGAGAGTCGGGGCATGGAGGGGATCATCCTTGACATGCAAAAGCGTGTTCAAGTTGTTGAAGCTTGACATTTCCAGGGATTGGCTGATGAGGGGTGGGTGCCGATCGCTTCACTTCAAGCTTCTTTGGTTTACTCTCACACCTAGAAGATGCAGCACCACCTCACCTGGTGTTCCCCCTCTCTTCGCCCCCCGTATGTTTGTTCCTTTGTACGCGAGCTCCGTGTGACCTTTGAGCATCGCGTGCCTCGTCGAGGGCCCTTGTGCTGCTGGGGGCCTTTCTGTCGAGGGGAAGTCGCAGTGCACGCAGTGCACGCAGTGCGCGCAGAGCAGCGACCTGCAGCCCCGCACATTGTCGTGGAGCTCTGCTTGAGTGTCACGCCGATGCGAGTGCGCGCATGCGCGACTGCATGTATTGCACCTTGCACGGGCTCATCGGTTGTGTGTGAGGCTTTTGGGCCCTTGCTGGTAAGGTTTCGTCGCGGCGCATTTCATGCGGTCCTCCTCTTCGATTTCCGGATCAACGCCAGGGGGCTTCCATGCTTTGCGTTTCCTTCCAGTGGCAGTGATACCCGTTAAAGTCTGCGAGACTTTATGAAAGGGCCTGCTTCGCAGCGAAGTGCGCTAGCTCCACGTGCCAGGGGCTGTCTCTGGCATCAACAAACGGTTGTAGAGCATGGGTACCCCGGAAGGTTCCGCACAAAGCTCAAGTTTCTTCTGCCCGGCTGACAGCGGCTGACAGGCCGAGACTTTGAGGATTTTGAGGCAGGCTATTTGATGAATTTGTGCCCAAGCCAGCTGGATGAAGTTTGGCGCCTCCCTTGAGCATGTCTGACGGCCACACATGAAACAACAGCTGTCATGTACGAAAGCAGAGTCAAGAGCCAAGTCGTGGATACAATCGATGTCAGAACCTGGCGCAGTATGCCAATATGCCGGTCAGCATCGGCACTTCCAAAGTCAACAGTATCAAGGCTGACATGATGTAGCGCAAAGTTGCTAGCTGAGTGCTTGGCTCCTTCCTACCGGTGTAGCAGACCGAGGCCCCGACTGCGGGCCTCTGGACCTGCGAAGCAGGGAGTAGTCAAAGCCTACAGGGTTTGCTTTCTAAAACAATAGGAAAACCACCCCACTTGACTTGCCTTTGCCAAGTGCATCCAGCCTACGTGTTAACTTCCGACTCATTTCTGGTCCTTCATTGCTGTGGACTTGCGGTTGTTGCCAAAAGTCAGGCTTGGGGGGGCAGGGCACCGGCCAATCAGCAGGAATATTGGTAGTTTGCTCATTGCGGGCAGTGGCCGCTGCAATTGGCAGCTCAAGACGGCACACCGTCTCAACATAATTACACATTGTCACCTCACGTACGCGGCGCCGTTGCACGGGCGGCACTGCTCTTGTGCAGCCAGCTAGGCCGCAGCACTGCGAATGATAGTGAATGCCATGGCGCATGGAGAACTGAGCTGCTGAAGCCACTACGCACCTTGCAGACCTTCAGCTTCAGTCTGGTCGGCCGACCTCTTACATGAGAATGGTTGAATCAGGCTGAAGCACCAGGTTTAACTTGCAACCAGCACGGTGAGCACAACAAAAGTAAGGAGGACCTGAGCCTTTCAGGCACGCACAACAGTAGCCACGAATTTGCCAATCCACCTGCTTGTGTTTGTGGCAGTGTTTCAGCGGCCTGCTCCGATATTGGTCTCGTGTGCCCGCTGCAGCTGCCAAGATGTTTTCAGCGCGGCCAATGTTGCGTGGTCTCGTCTGGGTTTCAAAATGCGTGTCTGTAAGTCGGACGATCGCGAAGTGTGTGGCAATCTCATCCTGATACCCTTTCCGAGACACCGCGGAATTGCATCAAGCCAGGTTGGTTAGTCACGAAAACTGACCGACCCAGCGAAGGCACTGCAGCAATGATAAATGTGCTGCAGTGGTCATAACGGCCAGTGCTCAGCAGCTGCATGTCGTAGTCAAGGCTCAATGCCACACATTTATGGGGTGTCGCTGCGCATCAGCCGCCACAGTGCACGGTGGCTTGAGCACGGCTTCCCTGCGTAGGCCGTGATGTTGGCTCTCACGGCAGTCTGTAAGGGCAAGGCCTTGTCTCGACACGATGTTGCAGAACAGGAGCGCAGCGTCGCTGAAAGCCTTGCTCTTTGCATGTGCCATCCTGACATTGTCATCTCCGGATGCACGAATTGCGCAAGTTGCGATCTTGATGCGGCCTGCTGCGGCTCATCAGCGGCCGTGTCAGCGTAAGCACCAGCACATGTTCCAGGTGATCAGCCGTCGAGTGTCAGGAGAGAGCCCCTCGTTTGCAGCAGCACTTCAAGTGCACGGCCGCAAAGGTGCCCGCAAAGCAGAAAGAAGGGAAGAAGCACCTATTATGGGCTTGACCGTTAGCTCCATTTGCATAGATCGGTCTACCACTGGGAGGGGCTGCTTTGTGTTCTTCTTCCGCCTGAGCTTAACTCACCGGAAATCCGGTCCGGACTTTCAAAGCTGTGGCTGCTTCGAGGTTGCCATTGTGCCGGGATGCAGCCTTCGGATGTGAAGATGCTTCCTACGACTGGCCAGCGATTTTGCAGTAGAATGGTCCCAAATCGCAACAGCGAGAAGCGACGGGTTCCCTCAAGAGCCACGACGGGATCAAGGCAAAAGAGAACAGCTTTCAGAGAAGGAGAGAGGCAAGCATGACCTAGCATGATTTGTCCTGTCTCAGTTGTGGACATTGCGAAGGCCTTGTGAGCATCGATGAATGTTTATTCCAGTCTTGGCCTGCCCACTGCTGCGTGAGCCCGTCGTCTACATGCCGAGCTTGCCGACTGCCAGTACGACCTGGCGGCCTTTCGTGTGCAAGCCAGTGCACACTCAAGCCATAGTCAGTCGGGGTGCTGTGGCTGTCCGGGGCTTTTGCAGATGGTCCGGTTCAAGGAAGGAGCGTGACAAGAGATTTTTGCGTCTGACATGCCCGCTCAAACGCTGCCGGGTTCTCCGTCCCCGGTTGAGACGGGCAACAGCCAGAGAGGGGGGAAGGGGTGTCGGGGGCATCCCACTCGCTCCAGTGCATCGGTCAGCGCTTACGGCGGTGACTTGCCATTGCCATGCATCGACGGGAATGGAGAGACATAAGAGATGCCTCCAGCAAAAGCAGCTCAGGCAGGCCTCTTCCCTCGGCCGCGGTCATAGCAGGCAGGTAAGCTGGAGAAACTTGAGCAATCTACGGCTGCGGGTAAGAAAGCCTACGCGCCTTTCTCGACATAGCCGTAGCCTTTGCAGACTGGGGCCCCACCAACCGTTTTCAGTGAGGCTTGCATTTGCACTGGGGATTGCCACAAAGCCAGTCAGCCATCCAAGCTGCACGGCGCCCTGCCCAACAAAGTCGAATCCATCCAGCAACTCAATGCATGCACATGGCAAGGCAGCGATGTGGGGCCGGGCACATGCCATTCTCCAACTTTCTTCATGCGGCTGGTTTGCTTTCACTCGGCACGGCATGGGTGAATTCAGACAATGCTCACGCCTCATGAGCACTTCTATGAACACATCCTTCCTCCGGTGCCTTCCATGCTCTGTCTCCACCACACGTCCCCACGAGTCCCGGAAGCGAACCCAGAAGACATGGAACAAGAAGTGGTAAGGCGAGGGCTTCGTTGAAATGCGAAGCTCGAAGCTGCCCAAGCCGACCCACGAATGCGGAGACCAATGCAGACCATCGTTAATTAACTTTAATTGCTATTTGCAGACCATGCTAGGGCCGTTCCCGCCTCAAAGAACTGCCGTTGAATGTCGGCCAAGGCTTGCCGAAAGACTTGGAGGTTCTACCAGGCAGCTACATTGTATCTACATATAGGCTGATCATGGACAGGGAGGTAAAGTTGGCTTTCCGCTCCTTTACTTGCGCTGGCTTGACTGCGGCCCCATTGAGGAAATTGAGGGAAGGTGCAGACAGGCTACCAAATTTTGCCAGCAGGGCAGAAGAGGGCCTGAAGATTTGCAGCGGTGCACGTGCAAGGCGAAGCCGGCCATGACTTAGGAGTTAGGAATGGTTTGGGTATAGTGCTTGGCAGCTCAATTCCTGGTTGTGCGAGGAGCTGTGACGAGAACTTGCGCACTGGCTGCTGCTAGTAGCCAGCCCAAGATTGCATGCCTTTCCGTCCACGCCAAGTGCCTTGGCTCGTTCCATCCTTTCTTGGCCCCCAAGCGCAAGCCAACCCCTCCTCTGACGCATCACCCATCCCTACGTCGCAGCTGTCGGGTGTTGCTGGGGCCCGTTCCTCTGGCAGCTGGTTGAGCCTCGGCCACCTCACACGTGTTGAGACACCACCCATGCGGCGCCAGGCATTCTTTTGAGCAGCTTCGCTACCCCAAGCAGGGGCAAACCTGCCCAACGTCCTAAGAGGCTGCGGCTGGTTTTCCGTCACACTGGAAGAATCCTAAGACATGCATGCCGATGTCCCTTCCCCATGTCTTTGCTCCACCTGTCGCTCGGCATTGCTCAAGTACGAGCATTTCCTGGCATGGCCACGTTTAGATTTCGATTCGCAAAGTTTAAAATTGCCAGACAAGCCGTGCAATCACAGACTTACAGAGAAATTGTTGTTTGTCGGCCACCAAGAATTGTTGCTTAGAAGGCTTTGCGCGTGGTCTAGCCGACATTGCGCTTACGCGTTCGCCCTTTGCATGGCACTCCCCGGTGCAGCAGTTGTGTCCATGTGCTTTGTGCAGCCTTAACGGGCATCCTGAAGGCAGACCCTAAAGGCCTAAAGCACGGACATAGGCCTTCCCTCATCAGGACATCAGGATAGTAATATTGAGAACTATGCAGCGTAGCTAGCAGGAGAGCTAGTGCCATCTTGCTACCTCCGGCTGGCAATTCTGCAGGTGAGATGCCGTCTTGGACACAGGTGTGAACTGAAGTTGAAGCGAGGCCGCTGATCCGCTGATGGGCACCAAAAAAGCCAAGTTTCAGCCATCTGGGCCCAGTTGAGACGCGATTCGTGGCCCTCTCGCAGCGCCCAGCCCTATGTGTTGCTTGGGTTGCATTGCTTTTGGCGTCGCTTGTATGCGTCCGAGTGCACGGGTTGCACAGTCCTGGTTGGAAGGGCATTGCGCGGTTCTCGGCGCCTATGTGGCAGACACGCTTTTTCGACTTCGCCTTCCTGAGGCTCTTCAAGTTCACATGCCAGCGCAGGCGGCGCTTGCAGCGCTGGCACCCGCCCAGCACTGGAAGTACGTGCAGTTTGGGCAGACTGCAAGCACTGTCAGCTCAAGTAAGTTGCAGCCACCTGGATTGTCGTGTCGTGAGAGGGCTTCGACATGTGCTCGTTTGATGGCCCCTCATCCGCTTCTTTCTTTCTTCTCATACAGCTTCGAAAGCAAGCCCCGAGAATAAGGGCGGATGCTTGTGCACTTGAGTGTAGCGGCGGCGGTTGCCTCATCATTTTGCCAGCGCTCTCCTAGCACACGTGGCACAGACGAGCAGCTGCACTTGCCAGGAGCACAGGCTGCCCGTGCTGTCTGCGACAGAGCACCGAGTCAGCTTTGCTTATAGATGGATTCGTGGAGAGCTTGTCGTCGGAGGCATGGAACAGCAGTCTCAGTTCAAGTCATTTTGCTTGCCTTGGTTTCATCCTGCTGAACAAAGCACTTGCAGTACTTAATCGGAAAAAAGCCGCCTTCGTGCCTTCCGTCCGTGACTACTAGTTTCGCTGCGGGCTCGCAGGCAGCATTTGCGCGACACTCGGGATGGTGTTGAGATGCTGCTCCGAGCTCCTGATTTGGCCCGCTTGCTGTGCTCTTGATGTTGTGTGGCATTTGCGCCTGCAGCATGCCCGTCGCGCTGGCGGCTTCTTGCCCAGACTCAGACTGAAGGCAACGCCTCACCTGGTTCGTCCGATCTGCGAGAAAGGAACTCCAATTTTGCACAGGAGCTGCCTCGGAAGCAAACCCCGTGGCCATCTTGCTTGAAGGCTTGCCCATGTTTGATGCGACGTGGCTGAGTGTGCCTGCCGCCAGCAGGCGGGTCAAGGTGATCGTGAAGAAGCCGGCATGTTGAGAGCATGTTGTGGTGAGGCATGTCTACAGGCCTGCGCACCGAACCCAAACTGTTTG
Organism: Symbiodinium natans; assembly: GCA_905221605.1. Classification (NCBI taxonomy): domain Eukaryota; class Dinophyceae; order Suessiales; family Symbiodiniaceae; genus Symbiodinium; species Symbiodinium natans. The sequence continues at coordinate 52,566 of CAJNDS010002789.1, read as the reverse complement.
ACATGATTGCAAGCATCATCTAACACACTTTTGCCTTTAAAGCGCCGTGAAAAAGGTGCAACTCAAGGTGTGTACAGATTTGAAGCCAGGCTTCCATAGCTACTCTCCTCCCGCTTGCGGGCTTGGTGGCTAAAGCTCAAGTTTTACAGAGGGGGACGTTGTGAGAAGGGTGGTCCAGAGGCCATAAGGCTTCCGAGACTGGGCTTGACTGCGGTGGCGATGCTCGCTCGCGGTCTCTAGAATCTCTGGAAGTACTAGACAGCATATAGAAAATGTAGATGTCAGTGAGGCGTTGCGGGGCATTGGGTGGGCTGGCTGGGTGCGGCAGCAGAGCGGGGGTCTTCCCCTTGCGCTCGGAGCAGCGCGCTGCACGCGGCACCGCCAGCCGCACCGCGAGGCCTGCATGTCAAAGCCCTCGGAGGGTCGGGGCTTCACCAGGCGAAGGACCGAGACGATGCGGTGATGGAGTTGGCACCGAGAACTCACTTGTGGATCGAGCCACCAGAAGATGAGCTTGCTGCATCAGAAGGTGATGGCATTCTATGGCTCGTGGCAGCTTTGGCACAGGTTTGCGAGGAGTACGCTGCTGACTGCACGGCGAAGCTCCAGAGCGCAGCACGGCGACCACCACCACCGGTGCCGGTGCATCGCACGATTCGTGAGCCTGGGAGCCAGCACAGCCCTGGCTGCACTGCTTCCCGAGGAGCAGGCCAGACTGTGATCAAGCTTGTGTTGCATTCCCATCCACGGCCACTCAACATCACCAAGGTTTGGTGACCGTTCTTGGCCCCACAATAGACCTGCGATATCAAGTGCGCATGAAGGCCAGAATTCCGTGAATTAGTGGCATCAAGCGGCAAAGATGCGATGTCGGGCTCGGCAGGCGCCCGGTAGATGCAGGAAGTTCCAACGTGCGCCAGAAGCCGATGCGGTCAAATCCTCGGATGTACCAGCCTAGGCTGCCACCGCTCGAGGACATAATGGACGACATGCCTGTCATCGACACGTCGGGAATGGGCGAGACCAATTGTCACCAACAAGAGGCGAGGGACGGCCCGACTGCACATGAGTGCACGTCATTGCCTGCAGGGGCTTGCGAAGCTGGGTTGCCCTGTTCCTGAGGGAGCATGGGATGACCTGCTGCAAGCGGAAGCTGATTGGGTTAGAAACAGCGCGTGGCGCCCGGCAAAACATGCAAGCCTTGCACCGTTCCTGCGATGGTGTTAGGGAGGGTGCCGGGTTGTTCGTGGTTCCGCCACGCGACTCCAGCTCTCCCTAACTGATGGTGGCTAGTCACAAGTTGTCAACGGAGAGAGATGGGACTGCCGTGCCTAGCGATGCTGGCTGGCCCAAGAGACTGCTGCATGCCTCCAGACCCGCTTCACAGACCCTCAGGAGCTCGTGCAGCCGGCTCGCCCATCAGGGCCGTGATTTTGCTGCAAGGGGAAGGTGTTTGTGCCAGACATATTTGTGTGCTTGCCAGCAGGCAAGCACTGCGCCATTCCAGCAATGGTTTGAGTGGCAGTTCCTGTAGGCTGTGGTTCCGCCACGCGACTCCAGCTCGCCCGGACCGACGGTGGCTAATAGCAAGTTGTCAACGGAGAGAGATGGGATGGTATCTGAGAGCACCAGCTTGTTCAGGAAGCGCCTGCCTTGCACAATGAACTGGCCATCGAGTGGTTTGTCCACAGGCCGTCCTCATTGGCGTCGCCACATGGGCATCGCACGAGACATGGCTCAAGTGCCGCATGCCTCCCGGAGCAACGCTGGTACAGCGACGAGCATTTCCTGACTCGGCTGCCGTCCGGCCCTCACAGTCCTGCTTTCCATCCGACCGTGCGTCGTTGAGGCATCGAAGGTCGACTCGGGGATGTCAGACCAGGTCAAGGTCTCGATGATGTGGCGCTTCTGCGCAGTCCCTTAGTTTACTGGTTTTCGCATGGAAGGCAGTGCCTCAGCAATGCATGCCTCGGCAATGCACGTCGAGCAGCTCATCTCAAGCTGCCGGCTTCGCTGGCTCGGGTGCCCGCAGCCAGGACCAGGGGCCGAACTAAAGCCGTTTCGCAGCACCGAGCAGCCTCAGGCCCCATTTCCCCTTCTGCGAGGGAGAGCCTGTGTGAGGTCAAAGTGCAAAGGTTCGAAGTTTGATCGACAGCGGCTAGCTCGCTTATCCGAGCAGCTAAGTTTAAGCGGCTACTTGCACACCCGCGTGCGAAGCAGTTCTTCCCAATGCTCCTCACCATCACTCGCTGGCAAATGCCAGCCCTCAAAACCTGGCTTCTGCCACCCCACTCCCCCATTTGTCAGGATTGCGATTTTGCAGAGTCCTGCGCAAAAGCTCAATGGCACAATTTGTGGCAGGTGCGCCAAGCTGCCTTCGGGGCCCATTGTGGAGATCGGAAGTAGGGCAGGCCGCAAGGCGGGATTGATCATCGCACGCCGCTGGGAACTGCCTGGCTTTGCCTTGAAGATGGCAAGGTGAAGCTGTGAGGCAGCTGCCGGGAGGCGAGGAGAGATTGGTCAGATGATGCGCTTTAGATCCCAGGAGTTTCTGCGAGTGAGGCGGCGTGAGCAGCGCCAGCTAAGCCAGCAGCGCCAGCTAAGCCAGCTAAGCCAGCTAAGCCAGCTAAGCCAGCTAAGCCAGCTAAGCTTGCATCACTTGCCGACGAAGCTCCCTCCACGAGCCATTCGCTGCTGTTATAGGCCCACAAGTAGAGAACCAGCGTGCGACTTTTGGCGTGCCATAGCCGCTTCTGAAGATGTGTCCATCAAACCTCTTGCGTGCGTGGCCTTGCTTGATATGGCTGCTTAGACTTACGACGCGACACTTAAAGACAGCGGCGAGGTGTGGCGGGTGAGAGATGCCAATGGGCATTTTGCGAAGCGTTGCTGACTCCAGGGATGCTACGTGTGGGCTTGCCACAACCTTTGCCCAGGCAGGGCATCTTTTCCTTGCCCTCTTGGTGTCGGTGCAGATGGCGGGATGATGTGGGATGCAGCGTAGCAAAACAGAGCTGTGCGAAGCCTCATCTGCACATTCACGCGGTGAGGCGCTGAAGAAGACAGATCTCCGAAGACCCTCGGAAACGGCGCCCTTTAGCAGCCGACGTTTGAAAAAGCGGCCACGGCGCGCAGCTTCCGAAGCCCGGCATTGGTGCCTTTCTTCACCGTAGAGAAGTGCCGCAGGAAGCGTATGAGCCGGCTGAGACTTAGAGCAGTGTAGTCAGTGCAGCTGCAGTGTAGTGCCGTTCTTTCCCAGCAGTGACACGGGTTTGCTGCGGTTTGCTTGGGCATCTTGGCCTTGCAGCTGCAGCGCTTGGATGGCTGCCCGTGCCTGTGCAGAAAGACCTGGAACCCACTGGCCAGGCTCGACTAGCTACGCTGCTGTCTTATGAACGCGTCACGGCCTGAGAGCTGACAGAATCCAAGTCGGTTCTGAAAGGCCCCGAAAGGGGAAGTTCTTTCATCCTTCTCGCCCATTCCTTGGCAGAAGCACCATGATGCATGTAGGTTGCCAAACATACATCATTCTGACCGTGCTTTTGCTTCGAGCCGGGCAAGCTACAGAGCTATAGCTCTTGAGGATGGATCGGGAGTTGCGGCAACAAGTGTTGTGCAGTGTTTGTCAATGGCGCCGCTCAGCAATCTGCGATAGATTTCGCGGCTTCGCTCCTTCCAGCCAGTCGCGGTGTGGCTGGACCGCAGTCGTCCAGGATCAAGACATTCCGTGGTTCGAGCTGCTGCGCACGGGCCGAGGGGGCACATCCAGGGGCACATCAGCAAGCCCATGAACAAGCGGTGGGTTGTGCTTGTCCTCGGTGCTTGCGCGGGGTTCTTATTCAGAGCGACTCCGCCGTTGTAGGTGCTGCGCTGGGCCCCCAGAAAATAGGTTACCGTAGTACCCACTTTTGAAAGACAGGGGGCCTCTGGAGATTAGCAATTTGCACTTTGCCAGCCGCTTTCTCCCGCGCTTACCCCACAGCGCAAGTGTGAGTCCATGCGATCGATTCCAGTGTGGATGTCCAGCTGAATTCGCTCCTAACGGACCGTCGCACTGCCTTCAACATCACGGGCTACTGTCCACATGTGTCTAAACGTCGTCTTGAAGCCTTGGCTGAACCAACTTTCACAGAGCTTGCTTGCAACCTTGCTGTCGGAGTCCGCCAAAGTCGGATGACGGTGTGCCAGGCACCGAAGAAGAAGCCCCTTTGAGGCACCTATAGAGCCAACCACACCATGGCGGAGACCATGCCGGTCAGGATCAGTCAGCCTGCGCAGGTTTCAAGCATGTTGACCACATGTCTTTGCGGGGGGCCACTTGACCTGGCAGCTGACTCATCCTAGCGGGTCTCGGCTGAGATCGTGAGATTGAGGGGCTGTTTTGTGATAAGCCGGCTCCCCGCTGTCGTTGCTCCACGTCAGCGTTTGTCTTGACTTCGTCACCAAGTGGCAGAGTTGCTCTTACACACTGCTGTCGCTGAGCTGAGTTCACCTCCGGGCGGAAGGCCTAGAAGAGTAGACCGCGTGGGCATGAAGCGAATCCACATGTCGTTTGCCGACTTTCCTTTAGCTGGTGCACTGCCATGGAAGACTGGACCTTGACATGACCTTGCCTTGAGTCGCTGCCTCCACCCTTCACAGAGGTTTCTTCCTCCCAAACCGGCGCATGCGTCCGTCTACATGTGGTTCCCTCAGTAGCTGTTCCCGAGCTTCCGGCCTTCCTCCGGCCAGCCTGCAGCGCCTGCAGTGCTTCTTACGCACGGCGAGGCTGAAGGGCAGGCTGGCCAGACTGGCCTGTGCGGAGCGGGAATTCTTGGCCAGCCGGCCGCGCAACAAGCTCACTTCTACAGAGATGTGTGGCAGCTCGTCGTGTTTTGCACTGGTCAAGTAGTTGGACACGGCTTTTCACAGTCCGGGCCTGAGCTATCTGAACGAAGTCCGTGGGCTGTCTCGGCTGACCTGACTTGCCTGCGATGAGGGGGGCACTGCTTGTTGGCTGAGGTCCGACAGCGCTGAACTCGACACGCAGCTCGTCACACCCGAACTTCTGTTTCCTTCCCTGCAGATGAAGAGGCAAGAAGCAATGATGTCACAATGTCATCTCGAGCCTTTGATGTTTATAGTTGACAGGCAATGGGGTTGGGCTTGCATGCATTAGCTGAAGTGGGCCGGAGGCGATGACCCTCAAGAACATCCACAATGGCCAGGCGCTGACATATCTCAGCTCGTCTGCGCGAGCCTCAGATCACGGTTCAGGAGGAACTACAGGCGCGGGCGTTCACGCATGCTCTTACAGCCATATACTCGTACAGCCCTTACAGCATTGCACGGCTTGTGCCGCACAGCAGGGAACATGCATTCAGGAAAAGTCTGAAGGACAAATTCAAGTTCAGTTGGGAACTCTGCGCAAATGTGATTTGCGCATCTCGGGGCCACAAAAGCTTCTGCGCGCCTACGATGTCTTGGTGCACCATGATCGTCAAAGACTGATGTAACGATGATGTCAGAATGACGGCAGAGCAGTGCTTTCGGTGCTCTTGTTTTTTGCTGCAAGGTCTCAGCCAGGACGGCGAGGTGGTCACTCTGACATGCCCCATCACGCAGCACGGCTGGCTTGCCAAGCAGCTTGCGGCTGCATGTCGGCTGCCCCAGGTGAGAGTGTGCAAGATTGTCTGGTTGTTGCGACATGCGCTGACTGTTGGCTCTCTTTACTGCACATGCTGCCCTGTCGTATGTGGTTGGCCTATTGAGAATGCATGTGTGACGATGTGAGAGTATGGTGAGCGATCGCACGGGCAAGAGGGTCCAGGTCGATCATGAAAGGGAAAAGAACCCATAGAACCCCCACGAAAGGCAAGAGAGCATTCACAGTTTTCCTCTTAGACTTCACGAAATTGAACCATCTGGCCCGGGCAAGCCGCACTTAGGAAATTATGGTGAACAAGCGCGCAGGTGCATTCAGAGCCTCGCAGGCGCGACTTGTGCGCTGCGCAATGTGTGACGCAGCTGCATTTGTCCTGTGTGCTCCGGCTTGCGGATTATTCTGGAACGCATGTCCATGTACTGTGCCTGCTGAGTATTGAGGCAAGTCAGTGCAGCACTTCCCAGCCTAGAATTAGGGAGCTGTGTGGAGGACAATGAGAGGCGTTGAGTGAGAGCGGGAGCCAAGCAACTGTCCGCTATCCCAACTCTGTTCTGTTGCTACTTCGGCTGCAGGATTCCCTGACGGCACAGTGACAGCCTCGCGAGCAAGTTGTGGTATGCGCTAAGCCGCTACTCTGAGGGATTGGCGCTGCTCTGCGGTTGGAAGAAATTGAGCCCTTGCCTGTGCTCCGGCCAATGATGAGGTCAGGAATTGCAGGCTGTCGTAAGCCCGGCTCGAGGCATGCTGTCACAAACCATGAACATGGTCCTTTCTGTGCCCTGCTGGATCGTGCGATTTTATTGCAGCCGGCTTGCTGAAATAGGAGGGGCATTCGGAGGGACTATTCTTGTTTGGTGGGGGGGGTGGGGGGGGGTGGGGGCTGGTCGGGCTCGGCTTCGTTTTTTGTCTTTCAGGCTCTTCGGTTTCGTGGCTTCTGGGCTTGTGTTGTTACGTTCATCATCACGTCTATCTTGTTTATTTGATCGAGCTGCGAACATGGCATTTTGCTGATTGCCAATTATTGCTATTTGTTTATTGGCGTTTATTGTTGCTGTTTTCCATGCTGTCTGCTACTATTTCTGCATGATTATTATCATTACTTTTATACTATCCTTACTATGATTGTTGCGAGCGTTACCGCGAGTTTTGACTATCACTATTCATAGTGCTGATTACCATTTTCTCGTTGCTACTCTTGTCTCTTGTCTTCGTACTATTACTGTACCAGTGTTCTTGCTATCGCACGTGTCATTTCTACAATTCTTTGATGGTTGTTGTTATTAATGAAAGTTGTTGCCGTCTATCTGTTCTTGCTATCCTCATTAATGAGTATGCCTGGAGATGCTACTTCTTGAATTCGTGTTTTTTCTTTATTGTCATAGCTCTTCTTTCGTATTTACTTGTTTTAGCATGTTGATTCATGACGTTGTGCATACCCAGATTTGTTTACGGTTGTTGCTTGTAGCTTACTGTTGCTTTTTAAATTTCGGTAAGCTTTACTATTTGCGATCGTTTTTACCTTATTCTCCACGATCACTGGTGCGAGTGTTGTTTGGACCTTTGATGGCAACTAGTACAGTCTTTTTCATACTCTTTCATGATATTCTTATTGCTCTCATGATTTGCATTGCCATTTGCATGATGGTTCAATTGCTACTTTTCAAACAATTAAAGGCACTATTTGGGGGCCATTCCCTACCCCCCGGCCCCATATCCACAGACCAGAAGAAAGCCAAAAGTTCGGCACTCAATTGCATACCGAATATTGTGGGAGTTGGGGCCAGGCCATTGGGAAAGTTGGTTGATGACGGGTGCGCCTGGATGTATGAAGCCATGAGATTCACAGAGCCGACAGCTTGGGATCATTGGACGCGCATGCCCTGCAGCAGCCATCTTGCTCAAGCGCATATGCTGCCACCATGGACCTTGACTCACGAGTAGAAGAACAGAGCTCCATATCTCAGGTGCTCATTTAGTCACAGCTGTGTGCGTTCCGTCTCTTTTGTATCGTAACCGGATGTGCGCTGCGCGGCAATGGACTACTTGCCACCCCGCTGCCTGTAATGCCGTGCTGCGTCTGGCCTTTCGTCATGTTGCCGAGCATAATCGCAGCCCAAGTTCAATGTGCCTCTGCAAGCACTTACAGGACTTCGCGTCGGGAGTCAAAATTTTGCTCCGACGTAGACCATGGAAGTCCGCTCTGCGGTAGCACAAGTAGCAGTAGTGTAGGACATCATCGCCCAGTGACGCCCGCCTAAGGAAGGTTTGGCACTAAGCTCCATCGTGCCCTTTCCGCTGCTGGCTGCAATTGTGAGCTGCCGATTGCTCGGACATTGCCATGCAGTCCGCATCAACATGGCGGACGCCTTGGAAACAGGGCGTGCATGGAAGGTACCTGGATATGCCATGAATCCTCACGGCTGTGGTCTGTACCTGTGGGCCTAGGTGGACGCTGGGCTGGACGTCGAGGACATAGCTGACATAGCTTCTTGGCCTGGGTTCAGTTAGGGATAAGAACATGAGTTCGCCACGCCCGATGACTTTTAATCCTTGGCCCCCTGCCTGGGGGTGGAAGTTTTATGTAGCCTTTTAGCACAGAAGGCCCATGATGGTCGAAGAAAAACATGTATCGACTAGAGCTTCAGAGCTTCAACTGACAGTAAAGGAAGCCATGAAAGCAAATTTAGCAGCACAGCGGAAGTCCAGCACAGAATGCCACAAGATCGCCAACGGTGTGGCACGGCCTACGGAAAAAACTGTCACTGCGCAGCAGGAGATTCACCGTGGCTTCAGACGAACACTTTGTAAAGTCCTCTTGGGCATCTTAGAATATGTCTGCACTCTTGCGGTTGGCTCAGGTTGCTTCGCTGGAGCCATGTTTTGTGCATGCCCCGGTAGCAGTGACGCAGATGCTTAGCTGCAAGTGGCGGAAGACCACACACATGGCAGCACGTGGTCAGGCAGAACCTGCATTAGGTACGAAGTTGCCACGCCACGAAGCCTAAGGAAGCGCATGCTCGACTTGGGCTGGCGTGCGTCCTTTGCTTCCGGCTCTGGCAAAGGCAGTCAACCTGAGTTCCATCAAGTAGCTTACAGTTGTCCCTCGCTAGGCATGCGCTGGCCAAGCTCGCGAGCCTGGGCAAACCTTCCTGGCCCCGGCCTTCCCATTGCCGCAGATGCGGTGGTCCGACGCCATGGGTTCCAGGTTCATCCGACTGCTTGGGGTGCCCTAGCAAAGCTTTCCCTGCATGCCTAGCTTCATACCGGATGCTTTCTTGAGCAAGCTATCACGGCTGGGGCTGGATGGTGCATGGCGTCTCCGTGAGTTTCTTGCTCGAAATGTTGGTTGGGGCTCTGCTTATCCTGGGCCAAGTGCCCGCTCTGCTTTTTTCTTTGGAGAAAATGGTTTTCGCATGTCTAGGTGCAGATTGAAGGTGGCAAAAAGTGCGCTTGGAGGGTCTCCTTTGAGACTGCGGCCATCGGAGACTTTCAAACTGAAATTGTTGTCAAATTTTGTTTGTGAACCATGGCGAAGTACTGATAGCGCCCTTTGTTGCTTTGTGCTGGCAGCGGCCTGCAAAGGCCTCCAGAGGCCAAAGGCGAATCTAAGGCCACGCCGTGAGTTTTTGACCTCTTGCGCAAGGCACAAGGCGCGAGCTTGGGCAGTGTGACCGCACAGCCTGCTACCTGACCGGGGGGCGATCAGGTCCTGTGTGTTCTGCTCTCGCAGCATGCACGCGAGCATGCGCGAGCTGAGTTTGCTCATTGAGGCAGCTGGCGAGCGGCGGGTTTGGACTGCAGTCAGAGCCAAGCTCCGCAAGCGACTTTGGAAATCAAGCTCAGCGGCTGTCCACACAATCCTGCTGCAGCCCCGCAGGTCAGCAAACCCATCGAGTGGCTTGCATCACACCCCAAGATTTAGATGTTTAGAATCTGGTTGCTGAGGTTGATTGCACGGTGCGTTAGTGCAAAACAGTTTGAGCTTCTGCTGGCTTTTGATCAGAGGTGTAAATCCAGCGCCAGAGAGTTGGAAGACCGAGGGTTAATGGCTCCAGAGTGTACTCACGGAGGCATCTCCTCCAGCTGAAACTGCACATATCAGTCTAGGCTTAATCTTGCATCTCTCCAAGGCTGAAATTGTGCATGTTGCGCAGAAGCATCGCAGCCGAGCAGTCGTTCTTCTTGTGGAAGACTGTGGCGACACCATGGGCGCACCTGTATGTAAGGCACGTGGCTGTCCTGACTGGCCTCGATTCACTTTGTTCAGGCTTGTGAGGATGTCACCAAAATGCCAGTGGCCCGAACCTTCGGCAAACGTGCGCCAGGGGCCGCTGCAGTGCCTTTGAGGCATCCCACCGCTGCCGGATTGTGCGGCCCTTGCCACACTGATTGCACTGACTCGTCATTACTTAACATCCAGCGAGGAAAGTCGAGCGGTTGAACAACTGCAACTGCTTACCACCGTACCAGTGCTTCTGTCATGGGGGTTTAAGGTATGTAACCTCTTTCCTGTGTCAGTTTCGTGCCGTCGGTCGGGCAGGGCCCCTGAGAAGCCGAGGCTTCTGCCAGAGGGGCGGCACGAAGCTGCTTTTCGGCCAGTCCAGCACCTTCCGGATCCGTTTTAAAGTAGGGCAGATGATCCTTGGGGGCTTCAAACGCAGCATCGCGTCTCGCGCACGGATTAGCACCCGACGCCCAAGGCTAAGACTCTGACTTGAGAGTCTGCCGGGCCAGTGCTGCACCCAAGACGATAGGAATGTCGTGCCAAAGGTCGACTTGACAAAAGGCAAGCATGGAGTCAGGGCACAGGGCTTCTCGGGACGTCGGTCCAGGATGGCGGCAGAGCCCGACGATAGCGACGACAAGCAACATGTTTCCGGGCCTGCAAGCATCGGTCTTCCCAGAGAGTCGGGGCATGGAGGGGATCACCCTTCACATGCAAAAGCGAGTTCAAGTTGTTGAAGCTTGACTTTTGCAGGGATTGGCTGATGAGGGGTGGGTGCCGATCGCTTCACTTCAAGCTTCTTTGGTTTACTCTCATACCTAGAAGATGCAGCACCACCTCACCGGGTGTTCCCCCTCTCTTCTCTCCCCGTATGTTTGTTCCTTTGTACGCGAGCTCCGTGTGACCTTTGAGCATCGCGTGCCTCGTCGAGGGCCCTTGTGCTGGAGGCCTTTCTGTCGAGGGGAAGTCGCAGTGCGCGCAGTGCGCGCAGAGCAGCGACCTGCAGCCCCGCGCATTGTCGTGGAGCTCTGCTTGAGTGTCACGTCGATGCGAGTGCGCACGTGCACGACTGCATGTATTGCATCTTGCACGGGTTCCTCGGTTGTGTGTGAGGCTTTTGGCCCCTTGCTGGTAAGGTTTCGTCGCGGCGCATTTCATGCAGTCCTCCTCTTCGATTTCCGGATCAACGCCAGGGGGCTTCCATGCTTTGCGTTTCCTTCCAGTGGCAGCGATGTCCGTTAAAGTCTGCGAAAGTTTATGAAAGGGCCTGCTTCGCAGCGACGTGCACCAGCTCCACGTGCCAGGGGCTGGTTCAATCCACCCTTCCCAGGGGTGGTGCAAGAAATCATGTGCCATTGCGGGGCACTGCTGCCGCGACGTGTTGCAGCTGACATGGCTTGGCCTGCTTTTTCAGCTCGTCGGCATTCCTCTCGGCTGGTTTGGGTCCGAAGTAGCATCTCATCGTTTTGCTGCGGGGACTGTATGTTAGTTGCAGCCGTGTCGAGCCGTCAAGTTCAGATGCGAACCATATTGCGGAGCAATGAAGCGCTCCCAGGGATCAGCCTGACTTTCACCCCACATCGGCCCATGTCACGGGTCCAGATGTGGAATTTGAGGCTAGCTACATACGAACTATTGTCGAACCCAGCAAGAAGCTTGAGATGATCAGCATGGTTTTTCATGTCCTATAGTTAAAACGTGACCTGTTCGACGGTCTAACATAGATGTTGGTATGGTGTAGGAGAAAATGGCTGAGGTGGACGTGCAGCGGATTGTTTGGCTGCACCCTGCCGATGTAGCAGGCTGCAACAGGCTGCAGCTTGTCAGTGCCACGACTGGGGGGCATTTAAGTTTGTGCAGGAGGAGCGTTTATTAGCCAAAAAGCCAAAATATGGGGACGCTGCATCGCGTGGGTCATCATGCCTGAGCATATCCAGTTTAAGTGCATGCTTCGACTCGCATTTGTTTTCTGGCCCTTCGTTGCAGTGAATTTTTCGGAGCATCTGACACGCTGTTGCCAAAAGCCAAGCATGCCAATCAGCTGGGACAACCGTCCCGCCCACTTCGGTCAGCCGCAGATGTGTTTGGCCACAGCGATTGTCGCCAGCTCGACAAAGTGTAGTTTCAACATGTCTCCTGAGTCTCCTGTCGGCCATCTTCCAACAGGTGGTGCAACAATTCTAATGAGTTTGAACTCCTTTGCCGGGAGTGTTTTCATATGTGAATGTTTGATCCATTGAAGTTGTTGAAGGGAAGCCTGCCTTGCCTTGAGAGCCAGTGCGGCAACAGATGCCCGGTGCGCGATGAGAAGAGAATGAACGTAGCAACGAGCTCATCAGTCAAGGCGAAGCTTGCAACACCTTTGCGCGGGGCGAAAAGCTTCAGGGAGACGCAAGGAAGCGCAAGGAGCTGAGTCGGGCAGGCACGTAAGTTTGCACGCCGGCCACAAGGATCCTGAACCTACCGACATGTTTGCTGGACATTCGGCAGCTAATGCCGACGAGGATCTAGTGAGTCAACTCGTGTAAGCCACCTCATGTGAGCCACCTCGTGCGCCCAGTGAGCTAGCTGAGTGAGTGCCCACATTTGCCAGGCTCTAGGCTTGACTCAGAGGCTCGTTCAAGTAGTGGCAGAGGGGTGCATGTGTGTGCCGGCGCTTGCTCAGTTGTCTTTTTGTCATAGTCATAGTTGATCAACGTGCATACGGCAAATCGACAGATCCCCTTGCCTGCTTATCATGGCAGTAGGATGTGAACTGCATTAGGCCAAAGTGGTTGCCAAACCTGACTGAACCAGCAGAACATCCAGATCCCTGATCAGCGCCATACAGTTGTCATAAACCGCCCTTATCAGCCGGCACATGTCATGGTGAAGGCTCCCCTGCTGCACATTGGGGATCCACACCGTGCAAAGTGGTTGCCCACACGTGCGGTTGCGTGAGCAAAGCTTTTGTGCACTTGCCCTGACCATTTTGTCTCCGCAAATTGCTCCCGTTGCGACTTGCCGGGACAAAGTGGTCTCTCGAAATGATACTGCAGCAAAGAAGTGCAGCATTCTTGAACACCTTGCTCTTTGCAAGCCCGATTCTCCTGACGATGTTACTTCCGGATCGGACTGCATGAGTTGCGATCTTGATGCTCACCACTGCGGATGTTAACGATCACCGGCACATGTGCCAAGTGATGAGCCGTCGCTGAGTCATGGGAGGGCGCAGATCGTTTGCAACCGCACTCTAACTACACGGCTGCAGTAGTGCCTGCAACGCCAAAATTTAAAAACACTGACTGTAGGGGCTTGACTGTTAGCTGCGTTAGCATACATGGGTCTAGCACTGGGAGTGGCTGCTTTGTGTTCTGCTTGCGCCTGAGCCTAACTCAGCGAACTTCTGGCCAGGTATTTCAAAGCTGTGGCTGCTTCGAGGTTGCTGTTGTGCCAAGATGCAACCTTCGGATGTGAAGATGCCTCCTACAACTGGCGAGCGATTTTGTACTGGAAGGGTGCAACGTCGCAACAACGAGGAGAGAAGTGTCCCCGCGCGAGTCGCGAATCAAGTAGTCAGTCGGTAGCAGAGACCAGTTGATAGAGAAGGGGAAGCTGGCACGATGATTTGTGCTGATGCAATGGAAGCCAACTGTCGATGTCGTGAATGCCTTGCAAGTATTGATGAGAGTTTGTCAAGTCCTAGCCTGTAGATTGCTGCTCAAGCCTGGCGTCCCGATGCCGGCTGGCAGTGTTGGCAACCTCGCATGCTCACGTCCACACAGGCCATGCAAGAGGCGTTGTTCATGGAGTGCGCAGTACATCTTAACCAGGAAAAATGCGAGGCGTGTCCGAGGCTTCTGCAGATGGTCCAGCCCGAGGAGCGGGTGGGACGGGAGGCTTTTGCATTTGGCTTGTCGACGAGGCTGACATACGCCCTGTCGGCGTCCAAGGCGTGTGCTTGAAGCGGAGAAGCCCAAGCAAGACCAGAAGATAGTTCTGAGAACTTTGTGGCGTCCATTGCAGTGCTTCTGCCAGCGCGGGTGCCCTGGCTCGCTCCATCATATCTTTGACCCTGTAAGTCAGCCACTCCTCTGATACATTGCAGTGGTCTTGAAAGACTGGCTGCATGTTGGGCATCCAAGTCCCGCATGGTCGACGGCCGGACAAAAGCCAGACATGGGGAAAGCTGTGTTTCTTGGGCAGTGAGGAAGACCAAGGTGGTGTGGCGAAGCTTCCCAGATCCTCCAGGGCTTCGGACGGCGGTTGTTTGCCGGCTAGCGAAGAGAATGGAGAGACACGAGAGACGCTGCAAGGGCTGACAAGGCATGCTTCCTCGTATTTTGGCCGCATGGGCAGGCGCATGAGTTCGAGAAACCCGAGCAAAGACCGGCGACAATGCTGGGCAGTTGTCAATTCCGCTGGTAGTCAGGTAAACATCGGCCACCTTGCAGGTGGCGAGAGACCTCGACAGCACAGGTGCCTAGCGGTCTTTTTTTACAGTGCTGCTGCGACTAAATTCGCATCCCACTTCGCTAAATCTGCCAGAAACAGAGGCAAACTTGTCCAACATGCTAGAAGGGTGCGGCTCATGCCCAACCCCCCACAAAGCAAATTCGGCGAGAGGCTTCCTCGCCACGCGGCCAGCTGGCCATCGTTAAGCCATCGTTAAGCACGCTTCGAGTGCGACAATTTCCTGGTCCAACTTTGGCTTCAATGTGCCGGCGAAGTCGTGCACATGTACCAAGAAATTGTAGCGCTTGGCACGTGATCTAGCTGATGTTGCACTCACCTTCTCACCCCTTGCCTGCCTTGTTCAGCACTGAGCAGCAAAATGTGCCTGTAGAGGTGGTGCTGGCTATCTCCAGGAAAGCCGTGCACAGGGTTAGGCTAGGCCGGCCAGCATGGCGCCCCATGTTCACAGTTCACAGTGTGTCAGCATGTCAGGCAGGACCACAGCCTTAGGCTTAGGCTTGTCTTGCTTATTCTTGCTACCCGGTCGAAGTCTTGCCGGTTGTGCCCGGGCCCGGTTCTGCTGGTGAGATGCCGTCGATGACGGAGGTGTGAACTGAAATCCAGGCGAGGCCGCTGATCCGCTGACGGGCCCTAAGAAAGCCAAGTTACAGGCATCTGGGCCCAGTTGAGACGCAATTTGTGGGCCTCTCGCAGCGCTCAGCCCTGCGTGTTGCTTGGGCTGCATTGCTTTTGGCGTCGCCTGCATGCGTCCGAGTGCACAGGTTGCACAATGCTGGTTGGAAGGGCATTTCGCGGTTCTCGGCGTCTATGTGGCAGACACCCTTTTGCGACTTCGCCATCCTGAGGCTCTTCAAGACACACGTCGCTCACAAACGCAAAATGTTCACATGCCAGCGCAGGCAGCGCTTGCTGCGCTGGCACCTTGCACTGGAAGTACGTGCAGGTTGCGCAGATCACAAGCACAGTCAGCTTAAGTAAGTTGCAGCCACCTGGATCGTCGAGTAGAGAAAGAGCTTCGACATGTGCTCGTTTGATGGCCGGTCATCCTCTTCTTTCTTTTTTCCCATGCTGCTTCGAAAGCAAGCCCCGAGGATAAGGGCGGGTGCTCGTGCACTTGAGCGTAGCGGCGGTTGCTTCATCATTGCCAGTGCTCTCCTAGCAGACGTGGCGCAGACGAGCAGCGGAAGCTGCACTTGCCAGGAGCACAGGCTGCCCGTGCTGTCTGCGACAAAGCAACGATTCAGGACTCGGGGCGAGCTTGTCGTCGGAGGCACGGAACAGCAATCTCAGTTCAAGTCAATCTGCCTGCCTTGGTTTCATCCTGCTGAACAAAGCACTTGCAGTACTTAACCGGAAAAAAGCAGCCTTCATGCCTTCCATCCGTGACTACTAGTTTCGCTACGGGCTCGCAGGCAGCATCTGCGCGACACTCGGGATGGTGTTGAGATGCTGCTCCGAGCTCCTGATTTGGCCCGCTTGCTGTGCTCTTGATGTTGTGTGGCATTTGCGCCTGCAGCATGCCCGTCGTGCTGGCGGCTTCTTGCCCAGACTCAGACTGAAGGCAACGCCTCACCTGGTTCGTCCGATCTGCGAGAAAGGAACTCCAATTTTGCACAGGAGCTGCCTCGGAAGCAAACCTCGTGGCCATCTTGCTTGAAGGCTTGCCCATGTTTGATGCGACGTGGCTGAGTGTGCCTGCCGCCAGCAGGCGGGTCAAAGTGATCGTGAAGAAGCCGGCATGTTGAGAGCATGTTGTGGTGAGGCATGTCTACAGGCCTGCGAACCGAACCCAAACTGTTTGACATGATTGCAAGCATCATCTAACACACTTTTGCCTTTAAAGCGCCGTGAAAAAGGTGCAACTCAAGGTGTGTACAGATTTGAAGCCAGGCTTCCATAGCTACTCTCCTCCCGCTTGCGGGCTTGGTGGCTAAAGCTCAAGTTTTACAGAGGGGGACGTTGTGAGAAGGGTGGTCCAGAGGCCATAAGGCTTCCGAGACTGGGCTTGACTGCGGTGGCGATGCTCGCTCGCGGTCTCTAGAATCTCTGGAAGTACTAGACAGCATATAGAAAATGTAGATGTCAGTGAGGCGTTGCGGGGCATTGGGTGGGCTGGCTGGGTGCGGCAGCAGAGCGGGGGTCTTCCCCTTGCGCTCGGAGCAGCGCGCTGCACGCGGCACCGCCAGCCGCACCGCGAGGCCTGCATGTCAAAGCCCTCGGAGGGTCGGGGCTTCACCAGGCGAAGGACCGAGACGATGCGGTGATGGAGTTGGCACCGAGAACTCACTTGTGGATCGAGCCACCAGAAGATGAGCTTGCTGCATCAGAAGGTGATGGCATTCTATGGCTCGTGGCAGCTTTGGCACAGGTTTGCGAGGAGTACGTTACTGACTGCATGGCGAAGCTCCAGAGCGCAGCACGGCGACCACCACCACCGGTGCCGGTGCATCGCACGATTCGTGAGCCTGGGAGCCAGCACAGCCCTGGCTGCACTGCTTCCCGAGGACCAGGCCAGACTGTGATCAAGCTTGTGTTGCATTCCCATCCACGGCCACTCAACATCACCAAGGTTTGGTGACCGTTCTTGGCCCCACAATAGACCTGCGATATCAAATGCGCATGAAGGCCAGAAATCCGTGAATTAGTGGCATCAAGTGGCAAAGATGCGATGTCGGGCTCGGTAGGCGCCCGGTAGATGCAGTAGACCCTGGAAGTTCCAATGCGCGCCAGAAGCCGATGCGGTCAAATCCTCGGATGTACCAGCCTAGACTGCCACCGCTCGAGGACATAATGGACGACATGCCTGTCATCGACACATCGGGAATGGGCGAGACCAATTGTCACGAACAAGTGGCACGGGACGGCCCGACTGCACAGAACTGCACGTCATTGACTGGAGGGGCTTGCACAGCTGGGTTGCCCTGTTCCTGAGGGAGCATGGGATGGCCTGCTGCAAGCGGAAGGTGCTTGTGCTAGAAACAGGGCGTGGCGCCCGGCAAAACATGCAAGCCTTGCACCGTTCTTGCGATGGTCCCAGAGAGGGTGCCGGGTTGTTCGTGGTTCTGCCACGCGACTCCAGCTCGCCCTGACCGACGGTGGCTAATAGCAAGTTGTCAACGGAGAGAGATGGGATGGTATCTGAGAGCACCAGCTTGTTCAGGAAGCGCCTGCCTTGCACAATGAACTGGCCATCGAGTGGTTTGTCCACAGGCCGTCCTCATTGGCGTCGCCACATGGGCATCGCACGAGACATGGCTCAAGTGCCGCATGCCTCCCGGAGCAACGCTGGTACAGCGACGAGCATTTCCTGACTCGGCTGCCGTCCGGCCCTCACAGTCCTGCTTTCCATCCGACCGCGCGTCGTTGAGGCATCGAAGGTCGACTCGGGGATGTCAGACCAGGTCAAGGTCTCGATGATGTGGCGCTTCTGCGCAGTCCCTTAGTTTACTGGTTTTCGCATGGAAGGCAGTGCCTCAGCAATGCATGCCTCGGCAATGCACGTCGAGCAGCTCATCTCAAGCTGCCGGCTTCGCTGGCTCGGGTGCCCGCACCCAGGACCAGGGGCCGAACTAAAGCCGTTTCGCAGCACCGAGCAGCCTCAGGCCCCATTTCCCCTTCTGCGAGGGAGAGCCTGTGGTGTGAGGTCAAAGTGCAAAGGTTCGAAGTTTGATCGACAGCGGCTAGCTCGCTTATCCGAGCAGCTAAGTTTAAGCGGCTACTTGCACACCCGCGTGCGAAGCAGTTCTTCCCAATGCTCCTCACCATCACTCGCTGGCAAATGCCAGCCCTCAAAACCTGGCTTCTGCCACCGCACTCCCCCATGTGTCAGGATTGTGATTTTGCAGAGTCCTGCGCAAAAGCTCAATGGCACAATTTGTGGCAGGTGCGCCAAGCTGCCTTCGGGGCCCATTGTGGAGATCGGAAGTAGGGCAGGCCGCAAGGCGGGATTGATCATCGCACGCCGCTGGGAACTGCCTGGCTTTGCCTTGAAGATGGCAAGGTGAAGCTGTGAGGCAGCTGCCGGGAGGCGAGGACAGATTTGTCAGATGACGCGTTTTGGATCCCAGGAGTTTCTGCGAGTGAGGCGGCGTGAGCAGCGCCAGCTAAGCCAGCTAAGCCAGCTAAGCTTGCATCACTTGCCGACGAAGCTCCCTCCACATCCGCCACGAGCCATTCGCTGCTGTTATAGGCCCACAAGTAGGGAACCAGCGTGCGACTTTTGGCGTGCCATAGCCGCTTCTGAAGATGTGTCCATCAAACCTCTTGCGTGCGTGGCCTTGCTTGATATGGCTGCTTAGACTTACGACGCGACACTTAAAGACAGCGGCGAGGATTGGCGGGTGAGAGATGCCAATAGGCATTTTGCGAGGCGTTGCTAACTCCAGGGATGCTACGTGTGGGCTTGCCACAACCTTTGCCCAGGCAGGGCATCTTTTCCTTGCCTTCTTGGTGTCGGTGCAGATGGCGGGATGATGTGGGATGCAGCGTTGCAAAGCAGAGCTGTGCGAAGCCTCATCTGCACATTCATGCGTTGAGGCGCTGAAGAAGGCAGATTTCCGAAGACCCTCGAAAACGGCGCCCTCCAGCAGCCGACGTTAGAAAAAGCGGCCACGGCGCGCAGCTTCCGAAGCCCGGCATTGGTGCCTTTCTTCACCGTAGAGAAGTCCTGCAGGAACTGTATGAGCCGGCTGAGACTTAGAGCAGCGTAGTCAGTGCAGCTACAGTGTAGTGCGGTTCTTTCAAAGCAGTGACACGAGTTTGCTTGGACATCGCGGCGCTGGGATGGCCGCCCGTGCCCGGGCAGAAAGACCTTATAGCAAGCAAAGCTCGATGCGCTTTGCGACAGCCTCAGCAATGAAGCAGGCAACTTGCAGAATGTGTTTAGCAACCCCAGAAAGGAAGGTTCCTTCATCTTTCCTTGTCCAGTTGAAAATGCCATGATGCACCTTTTTTGCCAAACTTGTATCGTTCTAGCGAGCGCTTTTTTGGCTTCGCAAGGCAACGTGGAGAATGTGAGGTGAGGTTTGACCTCCGCATGAACTAGTCACAAGTCACGAAAGCTAGCCTCTGAGAGAGCTAGCGGAGTTATGTCAATGTGCCAATGATGGCTGTCAGAAGTCTGCGATTCCGTGTGACCTCAGCTCCGTGCAGGAGATGTTCACGCTTACTTCACGCTTGTGTTAGAGTAGATTACGTGGTTTCGCAGTCCGACAGCTCCTTCTAGTCAGTCGCGGTGTGGCTGGAACGCAGTCGACCAGGATCAAGACATTCCGTGGTTCGAGCTGCTGCGCACGGGCCGAGGGGGCACATCCAGGGGCACATCAGCAAGCCCATGAACAAGCGGTGGGTTGTGCTTGTCCTCGGTGCTTGCGCGGGGCTGTTATTCAGAGTGACTCCGCCGTTGTAGGTGCTGCACTGGGCTTCCAGAAAATGGGTTCCCGCAGCACCCACCGTTGAGAGACAGGGGGCCTCTGGAGATTAGCAATTTGCACTTTGCCAGCCGCTTTCTCCCGCGCTTACCCCACAGCGCAAGTGTGAGTCCATGCGATCGATTCCAGTGCAGCTGGACTCGCTCCTACTGGACGGCCACGCTGCTCTCGGCATCACGGGCTACTCTACACGTTGTCTTGAAGCCTTGGCTGAACCAACTTTCTCAGAGCCTGCTTGCAGCTTTGCTGGCGGGGTCCGCCACTGTCGGATGCCTCTGTGACAGGCGCTTCAGAGCAGGAAGCTGAAGAAGTTCAGAAGAAGCCTCGTGCACCGGTATTTTGAGGTCCACCTATAGAGCCAAATACACCATTGCGGAGACCATGCCGGTTATGATCAGTCAGCATGCGCAGGTTTCAAGCATGTTGACCACATGTCTTTGCGGGGGGCCACTTGACCTGGCAGCTGACTCATCCTAGCGGGTCTTGGCTGAGATCGTGAGATTGAGGGGCTGTTTTGTGATAAGCCGGCTCCCCGCTGTCGTTGCTCCACGTCAGCGTTTGTCTTGACTTCGTCACCAAGTGGCAGAGCTGCTCTTACACACTGCTGTCGCTGAGCTGAGTTCACCTCCGGGCGGAAGGCCTAGAAGAGTAGACCGCGTGGGCATGAAGCGAATCCACATGTCGTTTGCCGACTTTCCTTTAGCTGGTGCACTGCCATGGAAGACTGGACCTTGACATGACCTTGCCTTGAGTCGCTGCCTCCACCCTTCACAGAGGTTTCTTCCTCCCAAACCGGCGCATGCGTCCGTCTACATGTGGTTCCCTCAGTAGCTGTTCCCGAGCTTCCGGCCTTCCTCCGGCCAGCCTGCAGCGCCTGCAGTGCTTCTTACGCACGGCGAGGCTGAAGGGCAGGCTGGCCAGACTGGCCTGTGCGGAGCGGGAATTCTTGGCCAGCCGGCCGAGCAACAAGCTCACTTCTACAGAGATGTGTGGCAGCTCGTCGTGTTTTGCACTGGTCAAGTAGTTGGACACGGCTTTTCACAGTCCGGGCCTGAGCTATCTGAACGAAGTCCGTGGGCTGTCTCGGCTGACCTGACTTGCCTGCGATGAGGGGGGCACTGCTTGTTGGCTGAGGTCCGACAGCGCTGAACTCGACACGCAGCTCGTCACACCCGAACTTCTGTTTCCTTCCCTGCAGATGAAGAGGCAAGAAGCAATGATGTCAAAATGTCATCTCGAGCCTTTGATTTTTGTAGTTGACAGGCAATGGGGTCGGGCTTGCATGCATTAGCTGAAGTGGGCTGGAGGCAGTGACCTTCAAGAACATCCACAACAGCCACATCTCCCAGCTCGTCTGCGCGAGCCTCAGATCACAGAGCCATCTGGTAAATCAGGCGCGGCGTTCATGCATGCCATTTGGGTTTGTCCATTTTTGGGGGGGCCCAGGTTTAAGAAGGGCACACAGGTTGCACACCGGCGAAACATATACCCTGAAACACACCCCCGAAACATACCCCCGAAACATACGCCGTAACATACCCCCGAAATTGCAGGTAAAGTAGCCCATGATGCCGCGAAACATACCCGAAGCATACCGCGAAACATACCCTGATCCCAACACCTGTCGCCCGCACCCCCCCCCCCCCCATTATCGAACAAACCCATAAACAGCCATATACAGCGTAGGACGGCTTGTGTCGCACAGCAGAGAACATGCAATCAGGAATCGTCTGAAGGACAAGCAAGTAATTCAAGTTCAGCTGCAAACTCTGCGCAAATTCGAATTGCGCATCTCGGGGTCGCCATGACCGTCAAAGACTGATGTCATGACGATGTTAGAATGACGTCAGCGTTGTGCTTTCGGTGCCTTTGTTTTGCTGCCAGGTTTCAGCCAGGACGGCGAGGTGGCCACTGTGAAACGCCGCATCACCCTGCACGGCTTACCACGCCCGAGGTGAGGGTGTGTAAGGTTGTGGAATTGTCCCGACATGTGCTGACTGTTGGCCTGTTGAGAGGCCTGTTGAGAACGCAAGCGGGATGATGTGAGAGTATGGTGTGAGTGGCGATGATCTAGCGATCGCACTTGTGAGGGGATCAATGTCGTTCGTTCTCCTTCTTCCCAGAAGGCAAAAGAGAGTGGTCCTCTGAGGGAATTCACAGAAAATTGAACCGTCTGGCAAGACGTCGGGAAATTCTTGCAAACAAGTGTGCAGGTGCTTTCAGATTCAGAACTTCCCAGGCACGAATTGTGCGCCCCCCTTAGTGACCTCAGTGCTGCGGATTGCGGGTGATCTTGGAACACATGTTTATGTACTGCACCGGCGGAGTCCGGCGGAGTATTGAGGCATTACCTCACGACTGCTCTTCACAGAGGACCATGAGAAGCCACTATCCCAAGTCCTGTGACCTTTGCAGCTGCTGCAAGATTCACTGATTGCGATTGCACAGTCGCGCCGGCAAGTTTTGGTATGTGCTGTGCCGCAAAGCACCGGCGCGCCACTGTCCAACTGAAAAAAAGAGTCTTCGCCTGTGCCCCATGCATGAGAACTTCGACTATCGTAGTTTGTCAAACATGCACGAAACATGCATTCTCACCTCGCGGATGGTAGATCAGTGACTCGTAAACTGCCGACAACCCGGCTCAAGCCTTGCTGCCGCTGTCCGTGAAGATGGATGCGCTCGCAGCCGTCCTTTGTATGGCTTCCTGCCGTGCTTGGCCAGGCCGGCCATGCGCTCATGGCTGCTGCTGCAGCCACTGAGACAGGCAGACACCGTTGCTAAAAAGCCCCGTACAGTTTAGGATGCCGTGTTGCTGTTAGTCCTTACATACCTGGATTCAGATATTTATATAAGGCTTACAATTTGAAAGCAACTTTCCAACTTCGGCCGGCTTGAGGCTCTCGGCGACGATGCGGCAGCCTTCGGGGCGGCCTCGTACTGGCGAGGCGGCCGTGTGCAGGCGGCAGAGGAGCCGAACTCTCCGGCACCAATCATTGAAGTCGATCCTTGGCCCAGTAGATAGCGTACGCAGCTGGCACACACTCTTCAGCCACACAGGGTCAGACACGGCAGATCAGAGCATCGCTAGAAGGCCCCAATACCTACGAATGCACCCGAAAGTATACAATCGGGCCATCGAGAGAATAAGCATGCTTCTGGGGCACTTTTGCTGGCATTTTTCGCCCGTGTTGCTAAGGCAAATGGGCATTTACAGATAGATTATCAAGGAGACTCTCCTGCTCAAGAGTGCCTGGAGTACTATATCGACAAGTTGCGCATGGAGGAGCTACAAAACCAGCACCTGAAGGAGAAGCAGGCTGCAGGCCCCCGCCAAAGACGCGGGTCGTCTCGTCCTCGAGGAGTAGTCGTTTTCCTACTGATGGAAAATGCGGATAAAGTCTTGCACAAGGACTTGGTCCTGTCCCTCAGATGCTTGGCACGGTTCTTTTGGCACTACCCGGTGGTCATCTTTCACACCAATAGCACAACAGCCTTGGAATTGAACTGGATGCGCTCCGTCATTCCTGGCCAACTGCAAGTTGACTTTGAAGAAGTGTCCCTGGATTTTCCGGCATCGCTCCTTGAGTCTCCGGGTGGGCCTTGGACCTATCGACATACAACGGTGTTCTTGTTAGAAAGGCCTTGTCATGAACTCGGAAGCCATCCGGCAAGGCCAGATGCATTTCTGCGACCACCTTCCTGCATGCTTGATGGGCACCACCAGCCTCGGCCTTGTTCGGGGTTGCATTTCGCGGCTGTCGGCTGGGTTTCGTATGCTTTCGTGTTGAGAGGTGGAGCTTGCAACGCAGCTGCGGCTGCCGTTGCCCTGCTTGGCGACCGCAATGTTGGCCGCCCCACTGGCACGCTTGAAAGATGACAATCTGTTTCTGCAAAGTTCAGCCATGTGTTCATCTTGGCGCAATCTGTGTTCAAGGAGGTGTGGCGCTGCAACTCACAGATGTACAAGCTGAAAAACATCACAGTCTGTCAAACGATTTGCTGATTTAGTTCTGTGAGGGCTACGAAGGGGCTGGCGTCGCATCCGCAAGGGCAGGGGATGGCAAAGGCTTATACTTTGTTGCAATATTTAGTGCTGCCCATGTTAGTCGTGGATAGAGAAGCGGTATGTAGCTATGCTTCTCCGGCGTCTGCATGCAGCATCAGCTGCGTTCTTCACCGGCGCGCTTGCATCTGGTGACGCGGAGGTGGGCTTTACTTCGGGCTGCGCTTTTTGACATTGTTGTCCACCACTTTTGCGCTGCACATCCCCAAAGAAAGCGCCCACTGCCCGCCACGAGTAGCGCACAAAGCGGCCCTAAGAGCATCTAAGAGCACGGCTTTTGTTCATGCTCTTTCGGTTTTTGGCTTCGACGGTCGGCTTGCTCTGGAATGGTAGCAAAGGCCAAAGCATTCACCAACGCACAGGCAGCAGTTCAAACAAGCTCCGATTCCTAGTCCCTGGTGTCGCGCAGGTGCAGTCCTTCTTGTATGTCCGACTCCGTTTGAGTGCAGGTTGGTTAAGAATGTGCAGCGATAAGAGTATGACCATATGTGAACCAAAATGTAGAAGCTCCGTGACTCCGGACATATAAGGGCAACAGGAGCGCAGCCATCTTGCAGCAGTTGCTTTAGAGCCACTTCGCTAGAGTTCTAAAGCAGCACGTCCAGACAACAGCTTCAGCTCGACGTCCAGTCCAAGCTGCGCTGTCAGGTTCTGGCGCACTACGGCACATTTGACGCGCCCGTGCTGACGGTCACTTGGATGCAGCAAGAGTGATCGTGCATGATGTCCACGACGACCATTTTTTCGGCTGGAGCCTGAGTTGCACAAGGACACGAGCTTCGAAGAAGTCCAGAAGCATCTGCTGCAGGGAAGACCTTTCGTGGTGACTGATGGAGCTCGTGGTCTGCCGATGGCCGAATCTCGAACATGAACATTCACGTGGCAGGTTTAGGCCCAAATGTTGAAGCTTGCCAATGGCTGATGTTGGCATCTTCCCGCACAGGAATGGGACTGCGATTTCGTACGGAAAGAGTTTCCCGACTCGCGAATCCGCCATGAGGGTGGGTCCAGCGACGCTTAGCTTTCATTGTGCCCTCATGCTTCGCTCAAGTCTGGCCCCTGTGACACTTCGTTGCTACTGCAAGGAAACAAACGGCATACGGATGAACAGCAACTGGCCAGAGATGGCAAAGGCATATCCTGACGCTGGTGCGTATCCAGTTGGGGCCCCAAAGACGCGACCATTTTATTGGGACATTGCGAAGGCATATCAGGCTGAGCGAGAGCGAAAGTGGGGCAAAGATCCAAAGAAGGTCGTCAAGAAGATCTTGGAGACCAGTCAGGTCCCTTACTGGCTTCCTGAGCAGAGCGCGAAGGCCCCATGCAAAATCACAGTATGTTTTCCTTTTGGCGTTGCATTTAGTTGCTCATCTGCTACGCTACAGGAAGTAGACGAGGCCACCTCGAGACCCATTTCCCTAAAGCCGGAATGAGGAGATGGGCCACAGCTCAGAGATGTGGTTTCACCCCAAGGGAGCAGGTGCGCGTGCGCACATGGATCCTCAGCTGCAGCTGGCTCTACATGAGCTTCCACACGAGAGCACTCGCTGAAGTCCAAACCGGTCATTTTTATGGGGGGGGGAGAGGCAATACGGAAGGCTGCGGCGACTGAGGGGCCACCAGTAGTTGGGAGATGGATGGGGTTGTTTTGGTTTAGAGTGGTTGCAGTCTGAGTACTGAGGCTCGCGGGGAAAGTTTCACACACACACACACACTGGATCTTCAAAACAAGTGAATGCTGGCCTATGTGTCTTTTGGGACGAACCTGATTCGCATCACTTTGTTGGCCTTCTTGGTTGCTAAGTCGTTGAGGAATTGCAGAACCCCGAGGTTGATCTGTCGACTCTCGCTAAGACACATTGGAAGTGGTATGGCAAGCCGTTTCTACTCGGTCACTTCACCCTTGCTTAAGGTTGCATATACCCTGTTGCGTTCAAGGGGCGAATCGACCTCGAACAGTAGACTTCAGCATAGACTTGCAGGGGTCGGGTTGACCCTGGGCTAAGCACTCACTGCGTTCAATGGGGATTGCCAGATTCGATCTTTAATGCTCCTGCATGTTTCGACACCATTTTTTGAAAGCTGGCTTAGGACCCACATTGTTCCACGACAGTGTCCTTCTGCTTCTCGGGTCAGCGCAAGTGGCGCATGATGGTGGCTTTGCTCAGTTGCTTATATCAGTTCAGTTGGGGAGGGAGGGTCACTGTTAAGTCTTATTCCCTTACCAGCCTTACCATCTTAGCCTGAGGTGCCGCCAGCCGTGCCCCATCCAGAAGGCTACTTTGACGGTGAGATCTACGGGGCAAGGAATCCGTCCAGGCGTGGTGAGTGGGAGCCAACCTTTGAGCTTGTAGCGCCAAATGGCTCGGCAGTTGTCGTGTATCCAGGCATGGTTCATGAAACCATCTCTACAGGGGATGACTGTTCATCATCTATTTCGCAGACCTTTGCGGTGCCAACACCAGCAGCCTACTACCGATCATTTTGGCCACGATTCGCGCTGATTGGCGAGGACGTCGGTGGCTGTGGTCACGTGGTGGAAAGCTTGGTCACGCTCGGCAGCGGCGCAAAGGTTCGCCCAGCACCAGAGCCTCATGCAAGGAAGGTTGCAAAGCACTTTAATCACAAGGTTGACACCAACAAAGACGGCCGAATCTCAGAGCAAGAGCTCGAGATGGCAGGCCAGTCTCGCCGCAAGGGACGGGCACCTGGACTGGCAGAGCTCATCAGCTTCCACGACACCGATGGTGATGGCAGTGTCTCTTCTGAGGAGCTCATCGCAAGCTATGTTATGTTTGCCACTGCAAGCTTACAGGCATCAAAGCAGGGTCGAGGCCGCGATGACCTTTGACAAGAGAAGCAGCAGCGAATGTTTAAAAAGACGCACAAGTCGCAAGCTCTCTGCCATGGCATTTTCCAGTAAGTTGATGGGTTGAGCTGCACTTCTGAGCTGAAAGCCGATCAAAATTCCTGCCCCATCTGCGCACCATTGTCTAGACTTTTGATGCATGAAATTTGCAGACAGAAGCGGCTCAAATGCCTCCCGAAAAGAGGCATATCACGTATCGTGACGCATGGAGTGATAGCACGCCCTTACCGTCCGATCTGTGTGGACCTTACACTTGTTTTTGTGAGTTGTTGCAGTTGTTGCACGGTTCCGCATCGTGTGTGAAGCTACGAGTTGGGGCACGACCTACGGCGTCAGGCTAGCGGACTATGTCTGGTGGCTTCAAAGACTCCTTCACGAAAGAGGACACCAAAGAAGATGTGCTCGGCTATGACGATACAGCATTTTACTACTTCGTCGTCAGTGTACTGACTTGTGTAGCTCTGCCTTGGACGATAGCCTTTATTTACAGTTTTGTTCGTCGAGGGCACGATGCAGACAGCGAATACCCTCGAAGAAGTAGCGAGGGCAGTACTTTGCGCTATTGCCGGACAGCGGCCATGGTCGAAAAGGTGGACAAGTCTCGAAGTGAGGCCAAAAGATTTACGGCCAGAGCGGCCCTAAGTTCACTTCTTCAGTTTGTGGCGCTTTCGTTGATCTGGGCTGGCATCTTCGGTACAATGACGCAGTTAGGTCACGAAAAGGAAATTCAGAAGTTTGATCCATTTGTTATTCTGGATGTGCCCCCTACTGCCAGTGGTAGCGCCATCAAGCGGGCATACCGCAAGTTCTCCCTCATCTACCATCCGGACAAGAACCCGGACGACCCTCTCGCTGCATCACGATTCATTCAGATCACTAAAGCGTACCAAGCTTTGACGGATGAGATCGCGAAGCGGAATTGGGAGAAGTATGGGAATCCGGACGGCCCGCAGACCACAAAGGTTGGCATTGGTCTGCCTCGCTTTCTCTTAGAGAAGGAGAACCATTTGATGATTCTTTGCACGTTCTTCTTCGTGATCGTCTTCCTGGTGCCAATCACCTTCATTTGCTACTACCAGAATGCCAGGAACTTTGCTGCGAACGGTGTTGCCTGGCTGCTGTTGGCTTCGTCGTCTTAGACTCATTTCTCTTCTCGCGGCCAGGCCGTAAGCTACACCAGTCAGCATAGTTACCTGTAAGGTCATGATCGAGACGCTCCAGTTCCTGGGGTGCCTCAGCTTGCGAACTCGTCTCCGTGTCGCGCTCTCCCCCTCAGCCTCATCTTGTCACGAAAGCACGCCTGGTGCAGGGCTGGGGGGCGTGCTGCATTCGCTTTCTGCCGGGTAAGGTACTACATTGCTGAATCCGCGCGGGCAAAACATGGTCCGGAGCTTTTGGCCGCTTGTGCTGAAAGCCGGCTGATGGGCACTCGCCCCACGGACAACGCCGACATCAAGAAGCTTGGAGGAGCGAGAAGGGCAGGTTTCAGCTGTCGGCATGACAGTTGTCATTCGTTCCCCGAGCTTCCACGGTTAGTTTCGAATGCTGAAGGAGGGCAGACACACTTGCAATGGACCCCCATGTTCCCGCCACCCCTTTGGTGTTTGAAGGACACGTGATAGAGCACAAGAAGCGCGTCTTCACTTTCCCGGCTGTCATGAAAAACCAGTACTTGACCTGGGCTCACATGCAGAGACGTCATGGTCTGATGACAGCTCCTCTTCGCCAAGACTTGGATGAGTTGCTGGGGCACTCCATGAAGGTTACGCAAGCCATGATCGAGGTGGCCTGTATGAGAGAGTGGTTTGGAACAGCTCAGGGCATGATCGAGTTCAGGCGCTGCTTAGTGCAAGGTTTGGACATTAAGAGCTCCCAGCTGCTTCAGATACCACACTTCACAGAGAAGCACGTGGAGCTTTGCCAGAATGCATCCCCGCCAGTCACCTCTCTCTCCGAGTTTCTGGCTCTAGAGCCGGATGAGCGCAAGAAGCTGAGCCAACTGAGCGACACGGAGCTTTTAGATGTGGAGGCATTTTGTGGACACATCGGGCAGACCCTCATAAAAGCGCACATTGGTGTGGAGGATGAGTCCGAAATTGTAGTTGGGGACGTCGCCACGGTGAAGGTTCAGATGTGTCGAAAGCATCTGGCAAAAGACGAGGCTCAAGGGCCCGTCAGCGCCCCGCTTTTTCCCGGTGCCAAATTTGAAGAGTGGTGGCTCTTCCTGGTAGACTCTGGTGCGAAGGAGCGGATAGTGCACTTCGAGCGGGTGCTCGATCTGGAGCGCTGCATCGAAGAGAAACTGCGCTTTCAAGTTACGAAAGCTGGCGAGAACAAGCTGGTCCTGTACGCGATGTGCCTCTTGGCATCTCTTGTTGCATGGGTATTCCTGGCTCTTTCCCGCACTAGGGCTCGAGTCAGGTGTTGGGTCCATGGAGTCCATGCTTCAATTCAGGGAGAAGCTGAGGTGATGCCTACGCCGGCATGGACCACAGGATTGAGCTGAC
Organism: Symbiodinium natans; assembly: GCA_905221605.1. Taxonomy (NCBI): domain Eukaryota; class Dinophyceae; order Suessiales; family Symbiodiniaceae; genus Symbiodinium; species Symbiodinium natans. The sequence continues at coordinate 23,374 of CAJNDS010002789.1, read as the reverse complement.
CTTCACTGCATACGCAGAAGAGGAGATGATGCGGAAGATGCCTGTGCATCAGGCTCGTCCTTGCATGTAGCGGTGCCTGCTAGCTGGGTTCACTGTCAGCCCTCTTCCTGCAGTCCTGCACAGGAAGACGAAGATTTGGATCTGCAGCCTACACTCTTTCAACAGTGGATGGGCGACTTCAAGGGCGACGAGAGCACCTTGCCAGACAATTGCCCGGTGTGCCCCTTTAAAGCACGTTTCATCGTACTTCATAGTGAGATAGCTGAGCGACTGCTTTGTGGAGGTGAAGAGGAGGAGGATGGAGAAAGGGAACCAAGAAGATTCCGGGGTCGTTCTGGCCACCGATCGAAGGCCGCATGAATGGCATCCCCAATGAGCCGCAGAGTCCAAGCTCATCAAGCCTTAACTTAAGATCTGTAGACTCTCGACCCTTATCCTGAAGCCCCTTGTTATGCTCACAGCAGTTGCGAATTGGTCCCGAACCGCCTCAAGCCTTCAAAGCCCCAAGCGGTGCGAGGGTGAGAGTCGAAAACCCGACCCGGGGTCAGCAAAAGCCAAAGCCTAAGTAATAAAGGTAGTTAGTTACAAGGACTCACCGGGCCTTTCAGTGAGTTTAGGCCGAGCAGGAGGCACTTCTCCCAAAGTCCCAAATCCAATCAAGCTGCAGAATTTGCTATATTGTTGTCCCGCAGTGTGAGGGTGTGCCAGTGTGCTGGGCGGGTGGCAAAAAGGGCACATTCCCATTTTGTTTGAATATCCGGTGTGATTACATGGCAAACCAGTGGACGCGTTTCTGATGCACTAGCTGCACTAGCTCTTTCAGCTCACATCAAGTGCAGGATGCAGGTGAGGATGCTCGGGAGACGGTGAGAGATACCAAGAAGCTGGAGCAGCCGAGCAGCATCCAGGTTTGTGCGGATTCCTTGCCCACACAGCCCCTCAAACTTAGTCATGGCCAAGGGAAGACGACGAGGACGAAGCAGAGAATGATTCTGATGCCACCTCTTCTGGCTCAGAGTGACGTGGTGAATCAGGTACAGGCCTCGCGGTTCTTTCTGTAACAACTCTTGCGGCTTTCGACCCTGTCAAAGATTGTCAAAGCGTAGACCTGCTAGAAGCAATTTTGCTCCAGTCAGTTTCACCACAGGTGCCGGTAAGGGAAGAAGCCTGACAAAAGTCTACAAATTGTTCCGTGCTGCTGCAGGTTTTCTCCTTATACCCTAAGGACCTGTCACGAATCCTCTGGGAGAACCCAGTCAGCGTAAGACGCTGTATACCATTATGGCGTGATGGCTCATCTGCATGGTCCCCGGAGAAACAACGTCGCGTCGATCAGGGTTTGCTGCGCGTGTCACTGATTATGCGTGGTCGTTGAACACCTCATTCCATTGAATCGTGACTCTGATTCCGCAGTTGCCAGGCTGAACTGGATGCATGCCACGCACTTCTTCACCGCTGGCGACACAGCTTCACAACTTCAGACGCTTGCAGCGTCTGGGACAGATTGTGCAAGTCTGCGCTATGATAGCGTTGTCTCGTTGATGCTTTGTGCCATTTGTGCCTGCGCCGTCTTGCACCTCAAGGGTCGGATGGAATGTGAGTTAAGCTGCTGACTCATCTTGTCGATCGTTGGCCCTTGCTCAGCCACTTAGTTCTTACCAATGTTAGGAGCCACGACAGTAAGCATGTCTCATGAGGCAGCATTGTGGCGTGGTGGCGCTGCTTTCGCTGTACCTGTAACCACTGACCCGGCATGACTTGGCATAGTTCCTTGCTCCTGGGTGTCTAGGCAACTCAACACACAGCTCCTGGGCCTTAGGACACCAAGTAAAGGTGGGAGGGAGCCATGGCCACCGGATATGACCGCGGAGCTCCCTCCCAGGTTGTGCAGAACAGTCTCCAAGCGAGACTGGACCAGAAGGAGATCCCCAAGTCACCCGGCCCGAGTTGCAAGCATCACAACACGCCACCTTCGGAGGCATCACTTTTTCGTGTTACTTGTAGCTCAGATCAGGTGGGTGTGCGAATGTGGTGCTGCGAACCTGTCGACTTGGACTCATTGTACAAAATGCAGCAGACCTCCCCGCGAGGACTTGCATCAGTACAGAATGCGTGTGCAGGTTCCCATTTTCAGGCGTTTTCGTCCTCTCCACCATCCCGACCACCTATCAGTACTCGTTATGCTTCTGGCTGCTGCTGTTGGTGGTGATGGTGATGGTAGTGGGTAGTGGTTGTAAGATCCCTGCGATGGAGCAGGACAGGGAGATGCGGATGCAAGCGCGCGCCGTCCAAGGTCTGGGCCGTGGGGGAGGCTCCTCCGATGTGCAATCCAGCTCGACATAGCTCGACCAAGCTTGTTTGACGAGTGGCCTGTTACAGTTCTTTTGATGGCAGGATACTTCGAGCGCACGACCACCGAGCAGCGGGGCTGTGAGGACTTGAGGAAAGTCAAAGGCGGCCTCGATATCTACGGCCGAACGCGAACGGGCGACAAGTCCCCAAACATTTCGCCGGCATCGCCTCCCAGCAGCCTACCAGAAGGCGGACCCCGAAATAGCCTCGTCTAGACCTCAGTGTGATGCGTGCGCATGGAGCTCCGGAGCAAATCTGATGGCTTGTCACTACTTCACTTTTGAGCAGCAGAGGATGCAGTGGGAACGCTGCCTTCAAAGACAGATCGTCAGAAGGCGGCACTTGAAAGGTTGCGTGCGCCCAAGAAGAAGCGACGCTCGTCAAAACTTGCAGTTCAAGAGAAGCCGCAACGAAGCTCCATCAAAGCGTGCGCAGATGTGAAGTTCAGCATCAGTCAGGAGATGACTTGTCTCCGCCACGAACACGCGTCTACAGAGCACCTTGGTTCTACACACCAGAGGCTGAGCTCGATAATTCGAGACACGTCAACCCTGTCAATCTTAAGGAAAAATCTTCCAGAAGTCGAAGTATTGAGAGACGCCGGGAGTCAAGAACTTGGCGAGGAAATTAGGCAAATGACAGAAGATCATGCTGTATCATGCTGTATCCGCTTTGGGGCATTGAAGGCTCGATAGACCTGCACAAAGACCGCGTTGCCTGGAGAAAAGGACAGGAAAGGGAACCTGTTGCTTGCAGCAGGGGTTCCTACCGCTGGCATTCAGTAAAGTTCACTAGCTGACTGGGATCGCATACACACCTTGTGAGTTAGACGGAGGGTGAAACCACGAAGCAGCTTCTGGAAAACCAGCTAGAGAGAGATGGACCAAAGGCAAAAAAACAAAGTGCAACGTGCGAACTCGTGAAGTGCACCTTGCCTTGAGCCTCCCGAAAAAAGGAAAGAATACAGGCCAAAAGTCCCTTAATCGGGACCCACAACGAACGAAAATACAATGAACATAGAGGCCAAAAGACAGAGAATCGAAGTGCGCTAAATGTCTAGCCGCTGATGTTGGGTTCTCCGTGGCTTCGAAGCAGAGGTTGGGTAAGGTGACACAGGACGAACAAACCCTGTTAATTGGATTTGGGAGCTCATGAACATGTACCTTGTGATCGCATGACACCAATGGTCATCGTTTGCATGGATGGCAGCTTCTTGCTCCCTTAGTTGGTCTGCATGCAGTACATTGCGGGCAAATGTTGGGGTTCACCTTCAGTAACACAAAGGTGCTCTGCAAAATCTGCGCAAAAATAGCTGCATCATGCATTTTATAGGTACAACACAACCAACACTCGGAATGTCAAATGCTGATCGTTTCTGCGAGCGAAAGATGCGCATAGAGAGTTTAACGGATGGAAAAAATGACCGACGTTGTGCATACCTTCCTGGGCAAAAAATATTCGTGGCGCTTTCATGGTGCGAATTAGTGAGCAGCAGCTTGTTGCGAGTGGAAAACACGCGCAAGCTTGCGTGCCCCAGTGGGTTTCGCTTGTGCATCTGGAGGTGATCATGACCTTTACACCCTTGGCTCAGGCTGGAATGTTCCGGACAAAGACCTTTCAAGATGGGGGTAGCGCGCTGAGCGGCACCACTCCTTGGGACTAGCTGCGTCAGAAAGCAGCGCTGAGGCTACGATTACTTCTTGCGGCTCGATATTGCTTTGACCTCGGCGTAACTTGCACAGATAAGTCCCGGGTTGCTAGCGAGGGGCTTCTCTTGACACGAACCACCTGACACCTCGCGACTTCAGTACGTTGATTTTTCGCTCGACATGCTTTGTGTCTTGCCGACAAGGACCTTTTCTTCGTGGAGGAGCCCATCTTGGATCCCTTCCAGCACATGGCAGAACCTTGGCGAAAGGGCAGAGTCATCCTTTTGCACTTTTGCACATTCCCCGATCTATGTAGAGGAAGGGCAGCGGAGGAAGGCTATGCGTCCCCAGCCTGGGACAGTGAAAGGGGGAACACAGGGCACAAAGGGCGGCACATATGCCTTTCCTCAATAGGGTAACATGGGTGACTTGGTGGCGACATGGCTACCCCCGCTCGTCGATGCTCTGACTGGGATCGAGATACTAGTTCCTGAGTATGGGGACTCTGCTGAGTCACAACTGCATGGAGCGGATTGGAGCGGATCAGTGGTCATCTGCGTGGACTGTAGCAGCGTAGCAGGGCTGCCTGAAAGCTGGTCCATCTATGCAGGAGCCTGCAGCCTATGTAGGCACACGGGGTCAGTGGGAGAAGTAGTTGTTGTTTACGTTTATGTGGCTTTCCGAAGCTGACCAGTGTGAGTTTGAGTCCGACAGAATGTGTTTGAGCCTGGGCGTTTTTCCCATCACTGCAGTGCCACAAATGGAAGCATACAGTGTCAAGTATTTGTTAAGTTAAATCCAGAAGCTCAGGACCATGGCTGTGTCATGGACCGGGCCCCGAGCTGTCCGCTGTTTGTTCGAATGCATTCCTTCCGGCAGGCCAGTGGTGACACGTAATGATTGGTGCAGGTCTATGACCGGCTGTCGCGTGAAGCGCCTGGTTGCTTTGACGACTTCGACCATCGTTGCCAAGAGTCGGAGACTGAGCACGGGCACGCATCCAGTCTGACATTTCTGATCAGCATCTTCATTGTAGTGGCACAGGCTGGCCAAGCTATAGTTCAGGCCCATAAAGCAAGAGGGCAAGCGATGGCAGGTACCTGGACAGGATGGAGTATTTTGGCCAACCCGATGTTGACATTCTTCAAGTAGGCAGCGATGCTCACAAGATGCTGGCAGCCTTTGGCACTCCCCTAGTGTTCGTCCTCACGCCGCCCTCAGCAATAGAGGAAGGTGTTTGTGAAGGCCCACAACAGCACCGGAGCACCTGTTTTAAAACAGCACCCTGTTGCAGGCCATGGTCCTGCAGCAGCCGGCGGCCAGTGAGCTGCTCAGCCTGGCATATTCTTCGCTGCACGGACATTGCATGTGCACACGAGCGTAGACCTTTAACGGAAAAGGCCGGGAAGAACCGAGGTGGACCATTGGTGATGTGCGGTTGTTTACCTCACCGAGGTGCGTGTCGCTGCACGCCTTGTGTGTTGGGTAGCACGCCAGTCTCAAACAAAAGGTACCTCCACTTCGCTGACCATTTTGCCAGCGGGATCTACTCGCACCGCTGGGTGAGCCGTGCTGGCATCCGCCCACCTAAAACTCTGATACAATGCGAACTTCACTGGGCCAGGCAGACCAGCTGATCTTGCTGCGAGGTGCAGCGCTCTTTGGTCCTCGGGCCGGGGCACCCACAAGCAGTTCTCATTGTGGCGCTAATCACTGTGGGCTGATGTGAAAATTCATCTACCTTCAAGGGTGATGCATGAGAGTGCAAGAGACCAGGCGTCGTGTGAACATCCTTTGTTTGAGAATTGCGAGCTGTTGCCGTCCTGGAAGCCGTGGGCTGCCCCGGACTTGCCTCAATGTAGGGCCTCCGCGCTGCGCACGTTGCGCCCAAGCAATGGACAAGGCCAGCAACAGTACACCGGACCGTCAAGACACCACGACACTAAGTCACTAGGCATGTGCCGGACAGTGTATCACTGTGTTCTCATCCACAAGACGTGAGATTTCAACAAGCGCCTCCGCCCTGGGCCGTTTGCTTTAGAGACGTAAAACCTCAAAGGAGAGTGGCAAATTGATACTGGTCCCAGTCTTGCGGCTTTACAGTTTTCCCGCCCTTACAGGCAGTGGAGAAGCTGATGCAAGCAGTCGTGCATGGCCAGGCGCCCAGACTCCTGGCAAGAACTGGCGAATAGCCACCAGTGGCCTGTTTCACACGAAAGGCTCCACGGACGACCATTTTCAACTCAGGTGAGGGTGAACACAACGACGGCGACGACGATGCCGACACTGATGCCGATGATGCGATGCTTCGCGTGCAAGAACTTGTAGGGAGCAACGTGAAGCTTCTGCAGGAGCTTGGCTGAACGCGCAGTGCATCGCAGTGCCATGCATCGAATCCGTTTGCAGTGTCACAGGATCTGATACGTGATGCAACAGCAGAGTCCTTCGCAGAGGATGAAGTTATTTTGCCCGCTGGGGTCGTGGCCTTAGAATCCTGCTCCATGGTAGAGAAGCACGTGAAGCATGTACACGGTGTGGGCCAACTGTGAGCTTTTTCCGGAGGTCGGCAGGAAAATAAACAAGCTGTGACTAGATGGGGATCATAAGGTACAATGTAGCAAACCCAAGCCGGCCTCACGATTCATTCCACATATCACATATCACTCACTGGCAACAGATGGGAGAACTGCGCAAACCATGTCAATGTGCTTAGTGTTTGTACTTACCAACACCGTTGCCTGGCCTTGCTGCAAGGAGCAGATCGATAAGATCTACTTTCTGCGATCTGGAGAAGCAAGCGTCCATGCTGCTCATCTCAAAGGCTCAAAGCAGGCTCAAAGGCGAGACCCGGCTTCTGGCACAGCGGGGTCATTGCAAGCTTAGCCAGTCGAGTCTCTCGCCTGGCCTGTGTGGATCTTTCCGGATTGAGGTTGGTGGTGTCCGAGTCGAGCGGGTTCCTCGCGGGTCCATTTTGGGACTTGCCGCTCTTTTGCTGCAAGAGGGTTCATCAATGTTCATCAGCTTGATCGTCGTGACATGTCTATTGGCAAGTGCTCTCAGGCCATGTTCGATACTCCTCAGCTGCCCGTCGAGATCCGGGCTGCCAGACCATGCCACTGCCGCGCCATCTCGCGCTTTGTAGCCTGGTTGGTGTTGGCATGTGCTGGTGCATTCGGATGAAAGTTGCCGTCTTTGCAAAGCTGAGTTTTCCGTAATACCACATATCGATGCATACCGCTTGGCTTCTGATTCCATATATGCCATATATGTCCTGAGGGTCTGCAGCCAAAGGCATTGGTTTGGCTACAGCAACTAAGGACTTTCATGCTGCGCTGCAGAACTATTCAGAGGACGGCAGGGAAGACCGCTCAACGATGCTTCACTTCCCCGATGGTACATTATCAGTGCTTCGTGTGACCCAAAATGTTTGGACTTTCTGTCGAACCGCCAGCTGTCGGACTCGAGCAATGTGTGGATCCATTGGGACAAGCTTCCAACCGTTGATCCAGCTACGTTGCTGTTGCCATAACTGTGGGCGTCCATGCTTCCTTCTATAGCCCTGATGCTGGACCTGTGCATTCTTCACGTTTGCTACAGGTCCGGCCTTGAAGTGTTCCCGTGAGGAAACTCTCATGCAATTTCAGAACGCGGGGGCCAAGATGCAGAAGCAGGCACTCTTGGCACCTGCTCGGCGTGTTTCTGTCGTTTGCACTTTTGAATTCGCCTGCGGGCAACATGAGGGTCAGACGGGACGCAGGATGGGGCAAGGTGGCAGCGCCTTGGGTCCATCCAGCGAACCAAGCGGAAGCTGAAGGCCTTCGCACGGAATTCGGTTATACAATGTTCTACGAGTGGTTACGCTGAAGAGAGTCCCCAAGAGAGAGCAGAGCAATGCCGAGCAAAGCTCCTCGGAACTGTGACGCCAGGCTATTTCTCACATGCGGGCTGAGCGGGCTTCTTTGAAAGCTGATGAGGTGCCCCTTGGTATGTGATGAACTCATGTGACGGGCTCAAAATGGCGCTGTGACCTCGATTATGGCCCTGCTTTAGGAAATGTTTCCGGGGGGTGCTGCGTCAGTTACCGAGGATTTCTGGTAACATTTTTGGCGGTCGGAATTGTTACCAGGACACCTCCCCCCCTAGGCTTGGTAACATTTTAGCTTGTGTGTCTTGCCCACGCAAAGACCTGCACATACGTGCTTTAGTTCTCTGTCTCTTTCCTGTTTTTGAAATGTTACACGGATTGTGGGGTAGGTTTGCATGTTTTTCCCCGATGCCCGGCGAGAGACCCGGAAATGTTACTGGTAACATTTTGGGGTCCCCCCCCCTAAGGGGAGGGCCATCCTCGATTATTTGTATCCTTCTTTTGGACATCTTTTCATGTATTATCTTGTCCAACTTTAGGGATGTGGCCTCGGGAAGCTTTCTATCTTCCAGATCCTTGTGAATTAACTTTTGCTAATGCACTTCCCTTATCTAATGCCGCTTTATCTTTAGGAAATGTTTTCATGAATTCAGAAATTTCATCACAAGAGATTATTTTCTTCATGTTGTGGTCATTCTATTCATCTTCTCTTTTACTAGCTTGCAGATTAAAGAATTTCGTATTCTCTCACATTCAAGTAATGATTCACGTTACAGTTGTTTTTTCTTTCTTCTTACAGCATTAAGTTTATTTCATCCAATTCTTGGTATTTCGCTGATTTTTCTTATCTTCGTTTGTTGTGCTCGCCAAAAAGCCTTTTTTTCCCTATTCTTTTAGGGGGCTTTTTGGGCACGCTTTTACAAATGTTTCTTCATTCGCGAGCAATTGTAGTAATAAGTAAACAAATGAACACACGCCCGAATCAAATCATGTGACGGGCGTGATAACATGAATACTACGGGCCAGTAAGGATATTATATTTCGGCCCGTATTTCGTTCATTAAGAGCTCCAATTTCATGCTTCTCTTCGTTCAAGAAAAATGGGCTTTTACTTCTCTTCATCTTTATTCGATTAATATCAACCTCTCCCGCGGGCACAATATGAAGTGAATAAAAAACCCGCGTGCTTCGTTCACATTTTTGATTAGTTTCACGCGTTCGTTCACTATGTCCACTCCTTGTAAACAAACCAATAGTGTTCTCTTCACCGAAGGAGTGAAGGAAAAGAACACTATGAACAGGAGTGAAGTGAACAGTCTTTTAATGAGTCATCCTGGTGATCACGCGACTTCCAAGACCAAAAGTATGCTGTCTTAAAGTTAGAGCAAAATGACCCTTAGAAGACTGGAAAGGTTGGGATTCAGTCTGCGACCCTGAGAAGTAATTCCAAGATGACATGCCTTTTGTTCTATTATAGGTGCATGAACTGGATGCATTAGATGACAGGAAGGGCGCTTTCACGGGGTCCTTAACAGTACTGAAAGCATGCTGGTGATGGTGTCTTTTGCCTATTGTCAGAGAGTGAGTTCTCTTGTCTAGCCGCAAAGAACCTGGCCTGGAGAACATACGAATATTTGTTGGTTATGATACTAGAAGCGTAGGAAGCATGCTATCTTAAGGTAACACACCAAAAGACCTGTTAAACAGAGGTGAGGCAGGGAACTTACACCAAAAGACCCATGAAAGCAGAGGTGAGACAAGGAACTTCCTTGATGCTGAGGCTATACTGCCTCAGAAACCCTTGTACTACGGTGTGTGTCAGGGTCTCAATTGTGGATTCATGGTTATAACTTGTGATGGTGACAACGGTGGACAAAACCTGGCCTGGAAACCCACTAAAAGGCCCAGAAGTTGTATTAAAAGGCAAACCTGCACGCTGTCAATGTAATTTATTGGACTTTTCTCTTTTCCCCCTTAGTTTTATACATTATTTTAAGGGGCTGCGCCCATGGGCGGGCAGCGCACGCAGAAGCCCAGGGCGAGCAGTTTCTAAGCATGTTGAGGCCCCCTTAAGATCTCTAAGCGTTAAGTTTCTAAGCATTTTCAGGCCCCTAAACTCCCTTCAAATCTCTAAGCGTTTGAGGATCCTAGACTCCCTTAACGTTTCTAAGCACTATTTATAAGGCCCCTAAACTCACTTTTTCCTAGCCCCGGGCTTAGACACGTCGCTTATGCCCGCCCTTTGGGGGGCATCATGCTCCTGATGCGCCCCCGGGGTCCCGCCCCGTGAGCCGCTGATGCTCCTGATGCGCGCCTGGGGGTCCCGGGCTGGACCCGCTGATGCTCATGATGCGCGCCCTCTGGGGGCCTCCGTGGCGACGCAAAAAACCACGAAAAAAAAACCGTTCACCGGCGGCACGCGGGGGTCGGCGGCACTGGCGTCCGGCCTAATTCTGCTTCGCAGAAGGCCAGAGGCCAGCAAGGCTATTCCCGGGACGACCCGGGCTAAAAGGTCCGCCAATGCTCGGTCCTTGGGGACCTCGCGCTGCCCGATTTAATGGCTACCGCCAGTGCCGCCGACCCCCTCCAAGGGGGGCCAAGGCACTGTGGGCTCCGGCCGCGGATTATGTATATATATATATATAGATATATGCGCAGGGCTTGGTCAGGTTGTAGAGTTCAGGGGGGCGAAACATGGAGCCCTGATGCGCAGGGAGTTGGGGCTAAACCCCAAATCTAAAACCGCAAACCGCAAACCCGAAACCCGCAACCCTGAAACCCCAAACCCCCACACCCTAAACCCCCGTAACCAGGAGACTTGAACCTGAGGCCTCGACGTACACCCCAAACTCGAAACCACAAACCCGAACCCCTAAACCGCCGTGGCGGCGGAGACCATGGCGGAAGCGCCGGGCCGCCCAGTCAGGGTTTGGGATGCCGAGGAGGAGGGTTTGCAGATTTTCGGGGATAATGGAGGGTTGAGGCAGTCGAGACCTTGCAAGGCCTAGAGTTCAGGGTTTAGGGTTTAGGGTTCTGGCAAGCAATCCAAGCTCGTGGGGGGTGGGGGTGGGGGTTGGAAGTGTGGAAAGGGTGGGGTGTGTGGGGGTGGGGGTTGGGGGTGGGGGTGGAGCCATGACGCCAGGAGCAAGGGGCCCATGACAAGCACGGGCGGCGGGGCAGGGTGCGTGCGGGGTGGGGGTGGGGGTTGCGGGTGGGGGTGGAGCAGCTCAAGGGATGAAGAATGGGACCAGGAGCCATGGGTCCATGAAAAGCATGGCGGGGTGCGTGGGGGGCTTGGGCAAGGGGAATGTATGCGGAGCGGGAAGGGCGGATGGGCGGGGAGCGGGTGCGTGGGTGGTGGGGGTAGGGGCGGAGGGGAGCCATGGGGCCAGGAGTCATGGGTTCCATGAGGGGCATGGGCGGCGGGGCAGGGTGCGTGAGGGGTAAGGGGTAGGGAGCTGGGTCCATGAGGGGTAGGTCAAGGGGAAGGGGATGGAGAGTGGGAGCATGGGCCAAAGGGGAGTAGGCGGAGCTGGAAGGGCGGAGGGCGGAGCGGGCGGAGCGGGCGGAGGGCCCGGGCATGCACTGGGGCCTTTAAAGTCAGCTGAGAAGCCACATCCATGGGCCGTGGACCATGAGCCAATGGGGCCAGGAGCCATGGGTCCAGTGGGGGGCGGGGTGCGTGGGGGGGTGGGGGTGGGGGTTGGAAGTGTGGGTGCGTGGGGGTGGGGGTGGGGGTTGGGGGTTGGGGGGTGCGTGCGGGGTGGGGGTGGGGGTTGGGGGTGGGGGTGGAGCAGGGGCCATTTTTTTGACCAGCGTTGGCAGCCATGCATAAAGAATGGGACCAGGAGCCATGCGCCCATGACAAGCATGGCGGGGTGCGTGGGGTGCTTGGCAAGGGGAGAGTGGGAAGGGCGGATGGGCGGGGAACGGTGGTGCGTGGGTGGTGGGGGTAGAGCAAGGGGGATGGAGAGTGGGGGGAGTAGGCGGAGCTGGAAGGGCGGAGGGCGGAGCGGGCAGCCGGCGGAGGGGGCGGGCAGCCATGGGGCCAGGACAAGCATGGGCGGCAGGACAGGGTGTGTGCGGGGTGGGGGTGGGGGTTGGGGGTGGGGGTGGAGCAGGGGGAGGGATGAAGGAGCCATGAGCCCAGGAGAAGCATGGCGGGGTGCGTGGGGGGTTTGGGCAAGGGAGGGAGTATGCGGAGCGGGAAGGGTAGAGGTGCTGGGGGTAGGGGCGGAGACGCCACCTGCTTGGGCCGTGGACCATAATGAGTGGGGAGCCATGGGGCCAGGCCATGGGCCCATGAGGAGCATGGGTGCGTGAGGGGTAAGGGGTAGTGAGCTGGGGATGGAGAGTGGGAGCATGGGCCACAGCGGAGAGGCGGAGCTGGAAGGGCGGAGGGCGGAGCCGGAGCGGGCGGCCTGGCATGCACTGGGGCCAGCTGAGAAGCCACATCCATGGGCCGTGGGTGGGGGGCGGGGTGCGTGGGGGGTGGGGGTGGGGGTTGGAAGCATGGGTGGGTGGGGGTGGGGGTTGGGGGTGGGGGTGGCAGGGGGCGGGGGTGGGGGTTGGGGGTTGGGGTGGAGCAGGGGTAGGGAGCTGGGTCCATGAAGGGCAGGTCAAGGGATGGAGAGTGGGAGCATGGGCCGAGGGCGGAGCGGGCGGAGCGAGTGGAGGCCGGGCACTGGGGCCTTTCAGCTGAGAAGCCACACCCATGGGCCGTGGACCATGAGCCAATGGGGCCAGGAGCCATGGGTCCAGTGGGGGGTGGGGTGCGTGGGGGGGGTGGGGGTTGGAAGTGTGGGTGTGTGGGGGGCTTGGGCAAGGGAGGGAGTATGCGGAGGTGGTGGGGGTAGGGGCGGAGAAGCCACCTGCTTGGGCCGTGGACCATAATGAATGGGGAGCCATGGGGCCAGGAGCCATGGGTCCATGAGGGGCATGGGTGCGTGAGGGGTAAGGGGTAGGGAGCTGGGTCCATGAGGGGTAGGTCAAGGGGATGGAGAGTGGGAGCATGGGCCAGAAGGGAGTAGGCGGAGCCGGGCATGCACTGGGCCCTTTAAAGTCAGCTGAGAAGCCACATCCATGGGCGGTGGACCATGAGCCAATGGGGCCAGGAGCCATGGGTTCAGTGGGGGGCGGGGTGCGTGGGGGGTGGGGGTGGGGGTTGGAAGTGTGGTTGGGGGTGGCAGGGTGCGTACGGGATGGGGGTGGGGGTTGGGGGTTGGGGTGGAGCAGGGGCCTTTCCAGGACCAGCATTGGCAGCCGAGGGATGAAGAATGGGACCAGGAGCCAATGGGGCCAGGAGCCATGGGTCCAGTGGGGGGGCGGGGTGCGTGGGGGGGGGTGGGGGTTGGAAGTGTGGAAAGTGTGTGGGGTTGGGGGTGGGGGTGGAGCCATGACGCCAGGAGCAAGGGGCCCATGACAAGCACGGGCGGCGGGGCAGGGTGTGTGCGGGGGGGTGGAGCAGCTCAAGGGATGAAGAATGGGACCAGAATCCATGAAAAGCATGGCGGGGTGTGTGGGGGCTTGGGCAAGGGGAATGTATGCGGAGCGGGAAGGGCGGGTGGGCGGGGAGCGGGTGCGTGGGTGGTGGGGGTAGGGGCGGAGGGGAGCCATGGGGGCGCAGGGTGTGCGAGGAGGGGTAGGGAGCTGGGTCCATGAGGGGTAGGTCAAGGCGGAGGGCGGAGCGGAGCGAGCGGAGGGCCCGGCATGCACTGGGGCCTTTAAAGTCAGCTGAGAAGCCACATCCATGGGCTGTGGACCATGAGCCAATGGGGCCAGGAGCCATGGGTCCGGGGGCGGGGTGGGGTGGGGGTTGGAAGTGTGGGTGCGTGGGGGTGGGGGTTGGGGGTTGGGGGTGGCAGGGTGCGTGCGGGGTGGGGGTGGGGGTTGGGGGTGGGGGTGGAGCAGGGGCCATTTTTTTGACCAGCGTTGGCAGCCATGCAGGTCGAGGGATGAAGAATGGGACCAGGAGCCATGGGTCCATGAGAAGCATGGCGGGGTGCGTGGGGGGCTTGGGCAAGGGGGGAGTATGCTAGGACCAGCATTGGCAGCCATGCAGGTCGAGGGATAAAGAATGGGACCAGGAGCCATGGGTCCATGAGAAGCATGGCGGGGTGGGGGGAGTAGGCGGAGCTGGAAGGGCGGAGGAGGGGGGGCATGCACTGGGGCCCTTTAAAGTCAGCTGAGAAGCCACATCCATGGGCCGTGGACCATGAGCCAATGGGGCCAGGAGCCAGTGGGGGGCGGGGTGCGTGGGGGGGTGGGGGCGGTTGGGTGTGGGGGTGGGGGTGGGGGTTGGGGGTGGGGGTGGAGCCAGCTGGGGGGGGGGGGGGTGGAGCCACGGGCAGGGTGCGTGCGGGGTGGGGGGGGGGTTGGGGGGTTGGGGTGGAGCAGGGGCCATAAAAGGAGGATGAAAGAAGGCGCGTGGGGGGCTTGGGCAAGGGGGGGAGTATGCGGAGCGGGAAGGGCGGATGGACGGGGGGCGGGGTGCGTGGGTGGTGGGGGTAGGGCAAGCGGGCGGCCATGCACTGGGGGCCGGTCGAGCTTGGGATGAAGAGTGGGACCAGGAGCCATGGCTCCATGAGAAGCATGGCGGGGTGCGTGGGGGGCTTGGGCAAGGGAAGGAGTATGCGGAGCGGGAAGGGTGGATGGGTGGGGGGCGGGGTGCGTGGGTGGTGGGGGTAGGGCAAGCGGGCGGGCATGCACTGGGAGGAGCCATGGGTCCATGATAAGCATGGCGGGGTGCGTGGGGGGCTGCAAGGGAAGGAGCGGGGGGCGGGGTGCGTGGGTGGTGGGGGTAGGGCAAGCGGGCGGGCATGCACTGGGGGCCGGTCGAGCTTTGGATGGGGTGGAGTAGGTGGTAGGGGCAATGGGTCTTCACTGACGCCGCCCCCGCTCCCGCTGGGGTCGGCGGATACGGGGCCATAAGCGTGTTAGCATTATGGGCCCCGTAAGAATATATTCCTTTCATGCTGTGGTAAAAGCCCCTCTCAAAGACTTCTGTTTTAATGGGTTGTTTTACCTACAGCATGAACGGGGGAAAAGTAAAAGCGCTTATTGAATATACTGGGGGCATGACAACCTTCCGGTTTGCACACTTCCTGAATGCTTGCTCTGGGATGCGGGCGAATCGGCGAATGTGTCGAATTCTGTGGCTGAACTCACAAGCTGGGACCAGTGCATGCCTCCAGAAGCACTACTGTAGAATCTCATCAGATTTTGCATGTAAGCGGCACAACCGATGAAAGGACGGTTGCTTGATTGGCGAGGATGGTTGCCTGATTTGCATGGAGAAACCCTCATGGTTCAGGGGGCAGGGATCGCACGCAGAATGAAAGCCGTTCGGGGATGCGTTTCATTGCACGCTGGGCTGATGTAAGCTTCTAGCTGTCTTAGTGTCTTAGTGTGCAAGAATCGTTGCTTGCTCAGCGTGGGCTGTCCTTGTGCAGGCCGTCACGCAGACACGATCTACACGTGCACTTCAGAGGGCAACCGCAACTACCGAAGATGCAGACGATGAAGGGGAACCTGACGAACCGTCGACTTCCAGCCTCAGCCTCGGCCTCGACCTTCAGGCCCTTCAGGGGACCCAAGAGGCAGATGGGACGCAGTCCTCGCCGCTACCACAACCGCCGACCCGGCCGCGGCACGACGAGGCTCTGCCAAGCTCTGCCAAGCTCATCACCAGCACATGGCATCATGTTCCAACAGTGCTGCGACACGATGCGACCGAGAACTTCGTGACAGGCCAAACGCCGGGCAAAGGTTCAGATGATCCGAGCCCAGCTACAGCTGAGAGCTCGAGGCCTGGTACTTAACAACCTGGCAACGCACGGGGCCTTCTGCTCATCTGAAGCAGGTGGTGTTCAGTCTCTGCCGATGGGGAAAATCGGCAGACCGAACAGGTTGCGGTGCCGGACTTACTGATTTACAGTCTGATCAGGCGCAGCCCTGCGCACAAAGCTACTGAAGCTCGACCAACCACCAAGACTGCCCAGGCCTGGTGACGAGACCGCAGAGTGGGCAGGGGCGGCGACCGGGCCACGCGGCGCTAATCTTTTCATCGATCTGCGCTTTCGGGGGCTCAGATAATTCAACAGGTCGGTGCTGGCGTAGCTGATGTTTCCCCAAGTTGCTCCATGATGTCGCATGTACGCACAATGTATGAATTCCTGGCCCATGAGGCCGGTTCCAAAGCTTGAGGATGCCTTGCTCGGCAGGCCCGTGCAGGGCCAGGCTGGGCAATGCTGCAATGCTGGAGCTTTCGGTTGTGATGGAGGACATTTTGGGCTCCCCTGCCGCCCCTGCCCTGCGCCAGGACTCGGAGAGTGACGGCCCGCGCTATGAACAGTTCGCATTTGCTGCTTGGTCGATGTAGCACCAGCATCGAAGGTCTCGAAAGCAAAGAACCGAAAGAACCGTCATTTTGCATCATTGTTCTTTCTTATGCCAACACTGCACAACCATCATCTGGAAATAGCTCCTTGATCGATATAACCCCCACACGCACACAAACACAAAAATTCTAGCTGCTTGCAGGCACATGTCTTGTCACCAACCTTGGGAAGTTTTGCACATGGCACTGCAATTGCCTCTGCTTTCTGGCATCTTCCACGCAGATTCCTGAATGGCGTTCTGATTACATTGTGTGCGCGTGTGTCAGCAGATCCTTTTCCTTCACCTTTCTTACTCCACGAGTACAAATCCTCTATTCTTGCCCGGAGCATGAGGTGCCCCCAGACCGCACGAGAACGGGAAAACCTATTCGGCCAAATTCAGTAGAATACGTAGGACCTCATCATGAAGCAAAAGCATTCTCACGGCCGTGCATTAGCATCCAAGGACTTTGATGTGGAGTCCGGCGCACCGTCTTCGCCATTGTCGCCATTGTCACCATTGTCGCCATTGTCACCATTGTCACCGCGTTCCGACGCGCAGCAGCACCCATTCCTCAGTGTGCCTTCGGTGTTGGGAGAGGTGTCCGGGCGTTCCTGTTGGTTCACAGCCTGGAGCCCTGTGAGCCAGGAACTCTTGCTTATAGTGGGGAGTGCCTGCATCCTTGTAAGCCCAGGCAACAAATCGCTGGAACTGGCAAGTCGGCAGCATTTGCAAGCTTGCAAGCAGGGGCAGAATGTGATGCACTGTCTGCCGTTCGGCAACATGTGCTCTTGCATTGCAGATTTTGAGACCATGGCATGATGCGCTTCAGAGCCAAGTGGTCAGCTCCCCTTGAGTCCCTTGAGCACATGACAGCCGCAAACATCATGCTTGGTCCAAAAGCTTCTAGACATGCGCAAGTTGCGCAGCACAGTACATGGAGATTGATGGAGATTGCAAAGTGCGAAGGCAGACGCCAGAGGCAGATTCCGGGGTCCTTTCTCTAGGCCGGCAAAGATTGATGCTTGCATACTTGGTTGCAGCTTTGATGGCATGCATCCTGGCGTCACAACTGTGCAAAGAGATGTTAATGAGGAGACCATGAGCATCGGCCCACCTCCAAGCAAAGCGTTCTCCTGGTGAACAACCCCTTCGGACGAATCCTGCCTGCACAGTGTGCGCTTGGGATGTTTGGGCAATGCCGAGTTTCTTTCATCTTTTGGAGCTGCAGCGAGGGGGCCAGCATGTCGTCAAGGCAAGGGGTGATCCAACTTCACAAAGACGGGGCAGAGTAGGTTTTTGTTGGAGAGCAGGTTGGGCCTGAGACTCTTTTTCTTGGTGTACATACAAGTGGTTGAATCACCAACACAGAACAGAACAGAAAAACTTACCACTAATGGCCTTGACATACAAGTGGAAGACGAAGACTTCGACCTGCTAGCCAGAAAACCCCAACCCACCCTTTGCAAACCACCCCTCTCTCTCTCTCCCATCATTTGAACTGGATTTCGCCTGGTTTTGAAGCTTGGATGGGTTTGTGGGTTTTGGATGGGCGCGAAGAGAAGTAAGTAGGTCAAAACAACCGATCGCAAAATTCCCCTCCCTTCCCCCCCCCCCCCCCCCCCCCCCCCACCCCTTTTGGGAAAGTTGCTTGCTCAGCAGACCGAATATTTTCAGAGTCGGGGTGCAAGGCGGCGAGGGCAGTGCAAGATGCCGAGATTTCGACAGGCCGAATGCGCTCAGGGCATTAAAGATTAACAATATCATTTTTTTCCGCCCTCCCCCCTCCCCCTCCCCCCTCCCCCTCCCCCCTCCCCCTCCCCCCACCCTCCCTCCCCCCTCCCGCGAAAAAAGAAAACTAACATTTTGGGAAGACGGATGTGCTGCGGTGGACTGGCGGTGTGCCCGGCATCCCTTGCAGTGTGCTGTGATGCTGCGATGGCGACAAATCACTCGAGGGTGCACTTAAGGCCCCGGGGTTTGGGTTCCTTGCCGCAACTTTGATTGAGGTACTGTCAGTGGAGACAGCAGAGCCAGTTCTCGACGAATGCGTGCACGAGATGGCGGCCCTGAAGCTGCAACTCTGCTGCATGTTAGATCAGATGGTCACAACAGATTTTGGCTTCGTGTTTCATGATCTTCAACCCGCCGGCAGGCCCAGCCAAGTCGCTCGCTTCCTTTGGGGCGCTTGGCAGCCGCACACCCAGCGACCAATGGAGATGTAACACGCCAGTGCAACTCAAGTTGCATGAGGCGATTGGAGGACGAGCGTCAAAACTCCGAGGAGTGTTGCCGGAAGTGCTGGCTGCTTACAAAAGTCGCGCGCGCACTTCCAACACTTCCAGCACTTCCAATTGCTGCACCTGTGGGAAGAGCGACCGACCAGGTCCGACACGAGGTCCAGGACCTAAGGCGCAATCCATCTTTTGATTGCCATTGGAAAGACTACCCAGCCGCAAGCTGACGCAGGCCGCCGCTGGCACACCGCCTCTGCTATGCATGGTGAATGTGTTTAAGTGTTTTTCGTGCTCTGTCGGAATTCAGATGGTGGCTGAGAGATTTTCCGGAGGAAGATCGTTCAATTGCTCAGTTGCTGGATGCAGTCATTGGACATCCTGGAACGGCAGCCTGCACGCTGCATCGCAGAAACGCATCCCAGCACTGACATCTTGGAAAGCCAAGAGATACAACACATTGCCATGAGCAAGCGAATTAGGCAACCGAGGTTGATGTCACGTGTTTGGGTTTGCTGGAGTACGAGCTGAGTGGGCCCATGTCTAAGACATGGGACGCCCTACTTGCTTCGGCTAGATTGGATGGCAGCTATTGGTCTGGCTTTCATTGGGACTGTTACTAGTACCGGAAATCTTCGACCAAAAGTTTGGCAGAGGCTTGAGTTGCACCTTGCCAGGCCTGACGCGCGCCATGATGTAATACGTTGTGTCGTTGTGCCGCGAATCTCTAATCTCCAGAAGATGGAGCTGTTAGAGGCGGCTTAAGTCGATCACGAATGCCACACTCAGGCAGCAGGCCTCCAATCAACACTCTTCCGCTAAGCAATGTCTTTTCCACGCCATGCTTGCAATGCCATGTGTAGTCTTGGAGTGTGACGCTTACGGCTTGTAAGCCCTGGTCCTGTATGATTTGCTTTTGTCCATCTGGCTCCGCAGGGAGTCTGGTTAAACTCTAAGCGTGCCCTGCACCTCAAAGCGCGCGCCGCTTTGCTTGCGATTCGAGCCACAGGAGCTCCTGGGCCGATGTAGCAACGCATAAGAATGTTGGATGAGGCGAGAGACATGATGCCGTTTGACTGAGCATTTGTTTTTACAGGCTTAGTTGAACCAAGCTGGCCGACCTCGTACCATTGCGTCGGCAGAATAGAAAAGATGGCCTTTGGCTGGATGTTGGGGAATTGAGGGGATATTCGAGAGAGTCTCTGCAAGATGAGATCGTCACAACGACAGAGATATCGCCAAAAAAAGAAAAAGGGGGGTCCCCACTGTCCTAGGAGGGGCACTTACAAGCACCGACGAAAAGGAGGAGAGAGCCGATTAAGGCGATTCTGATGACTAAAGGCTCATGAAGAGCTGTCGTACTCGTAGGAGCTGGATAGGACTTCTGACTGTGTGACAACTGTGCCAAGTGGGCTCTCCTTAAGAAAAGAACGTGGCTCTTCCGGAAGCCCTGGTAAAGGTACTTGCGGAGGGGCCTATACCGGAGTGTACGAATTCCACGAGCAGCATGTCAGAGAGCGTTGGGATGTGAGCAGGAAGTGGCAGAACTTACCCTCTGGGGCAGAAGGGGGGATGTGGCCATTTGCGGCCCTGTCTTGACACACCTCCCTTCCCTACACCATGTGGCCAGAAGGCTGAACAGGGCCAACAGGTCCACGCTGTGCGTGGAATTTCGTGAACGTCGTGAACCACGCAGTCAAATTATGCAAAACGTTCGGGGGGCTCAGTGCAAGCCTGAAGGGGTGCATCTGCTGGATTGTCGCTGGGTATGGGGGACTTGTTTGTCGTGTTCGCGATGATGGCAACGACACCAGCGATATCAACAACACGCAAAAGCCTGGATGACCTTAGAATTTCGAGGTGGGCCTTGGCTGCTTTCAGCGCGGCAGCCACAAAGGTAGCACAACATCAAAGGCAGCCATTCCAATCCACAAGAGCTGGCGGAGCCATGAGCGGCAGCACGCTAAAGGGGCGTGTCCACGAAACCACTGAAAAGAGCACAAGAATAGAAGAGATCCTTTTGGGTACGCGCGGCGCACAGCCTCACTTCCCAAGGTTCGACCCTCGTTGATGAAAGAGGAAAAAGGGACATCGGCAGCGTGCAGTGCGGCACGAGTATGGACAGGTGAAGCAAGCTCTCGTGGAAAGACCCTGTGTGCGCTGCTCCAAACCCACATTCAAAGTTGTCCGACTCAAACAGGAGCAAGCACGTTTGGCTCCTCCACGCGCCATGGTCCCCCAAAGACAAGCAGAAGAAGAAACCCACGAAGAATGAGAGAACAGAGAGGTGCAGAGTGAGATTCGAGCCACACTGAGGCAAATCTGCAACCAGAGTCCGAAGTCCCCGCAGTGTGCCCCGATCGCATCTGCCAAGCAAGTGAGCAGAAACTAGACCTCGGAGCGTTTGGACATTGTGCCGGCCAGGTCTTTGTGTCTAGCATCTCTCTTTCGGCAAGGTGCTGAAGGCCACATTATGCATCTCGCGGTTCATATGAGCCGAGCACCTCCGACAACTGAAAGGCGGCGTGGGTGGCGCACCCCCTGGTCTTGTTCACCTGAAGGGCGGGTTCCGCAAACCTGGCACAATTTCGGTTTTTGACGTGTCTCAAGGGTAGAAGCTCAGCACAGCTGCGTGTGTTGCCAGGACAAGATTGGCTGCTGGAGACATGTGCGGCTGAAGATGCCTTCTTGAAAAAGTTCTTTGCACGCAAGCTTGTCCGGTTGTTACGAGTTTCTTGGTTTCCGTGACGGATCGTGACGGCAGTCCTGGTTCCAAAGCCTACCCTCACGACTGTGCAGAGACCTCGTGCTCACATGTTGCCGCCTCGGCCTCTATTCCTGTAGGGAGATTGCCCGGGCAGAAACGAGTGCCATGACTGCCCAATTGTAACGCAGATGCGGGGGTGCAGTAGCAAATTTTGCAGTTCTAGCAACCGGCTGAGATTGTCATTGCTGAGTTTTAAGTTCGGTCTTGGAGAGGGTCAGCAGTTTCTGGCCGTCCCCACGACTTCAGCCATGGACACAAAAGATGCAGTGGCCACTGCTGCTTGCAACCCAGCTGGCGCAAGCATCCTGAGAAACCTGCATGGGAATGCACACTGTTCGCCTTCTCCAGGCAGAGCTCCTGAATTGCATGACAGCCGGTGACCTGGCGCTGGCATCAGCCCAAGTGCTACAGCTAGTCTGACTACTTGGCATCGTGTTTTACAGTGCGACCGCTGAAGAAGAAATGGTTGTTTCACGGCCTGGATACTCCGGGTACGGTCGGTCAATGGTTGAGGGAAGTGCGCTGGGACGAATCCGCTGTCCCACGCTTGAGAGTTAAACTCGAGAACTGAGAGGCCCTCATTTCATTCTGGGGTTTGGGGTTTTGCGCTGCTTCTTCCGTTGAAATACGCAGTCTTGCGGCAGGCAACCCTAATTTAGAAATGAAAGCCCTCGGCTTTGCCGAGATAAGCGGCCGCTTTCTTGTTCTTCTGGAGAACTGAGTCGCGCGGACTCTTGCTTGGAGACAAGCTCGCGCATGTGTTCTTTGGGCAAGTCTTTCGACGACTCCATCTGAGGGTTTAGCAACCAGAGGACCGTGTTGCCATGAAGGGAGGGGGGGGAAACAGGCTAAGGCTAAGGCTTGATTCAGAAAGAGTTCCTGCAGTCATCATCGCATCGCATCAGCGGCAGCTTCAGGGTTCTCACGCAGGTCCACTCGCAAATCCTTGCGCATGGAGGCAATGCATTGTTACTCGGCAATCCGCTAGGTAGTCGACCTTTTGGAGCCTACAGCCTTGCTGGGCCTGATCCCACGCGGGTGCCGGGCCAAACCGCCACCGAACAGGATTCAGCAATTGACGCCTGATGGCATGATGCGCTAGGCAGACGCGTCTGCAATCCCACATACAGGCCGGGTGAGATTGTGATAAAGAGATCCGGTTCGAGCCGCTTCTCTTGTCCCTCCCTCCTTCCATCTCACACCAAGCCTCCCTTGTCTGCCTGTTTGTGAAGATCAGTATAGGGATGTGTTGAATAGCGGAGCCGGAGGGCGGAGGCGGAGCCGCCATCAACGGAGCTCGGGGGCCAAGCTGAAGAGCAGAAAGCTAGTGGAGGAGCAGCAGAATGGACACAAAAAAAGGATTTCTTGATTCATGGTTCTGCACAGAACGCTTGCTGCAGGAACCTGGGACTTTCGGCAGACAAAGCGCGAGAGACAGAGCCCTCGAAAGTAAAGAAACAGAGAGACAAAACGCGGCCATTTGGCCGATGGGACCCCCAGCAATTTCATGCGCATATCCGATCCTGCAGCTTAGCTGCGCTGCATGGCGCCAGTCCTAGACAGGTTGTGACATTCCGAAACCATGTCTGAATGGTAGCTGGCATGTTAACCAAGGGAAAGTAGCGACAATCAGCGAGACCAGCCTATCTTGTGTGACCGAGCAGTGGCTGGCGATTCAAGCCATGGGCGAGGCGGAAATGGGGGGGGATCAGAATCCCAAAGATGATGAGCAGCCAAAGGCCGAGCCGGGAGGCCCGCCGAACACATCAGAAGAGTCTCCAAATGCACATCATGGCAGTGCGCCTGTCTTGCACTGCATTTCGAAAGGAGGTCCGATCTGTGCTTTCAGGCGAGTTGATGCTGTTCGATGATGGCTCCATGACAGCAGACAAGGCGCAGTCCAGCGCTATGAGCAACACGATGGCAGCGAGATTCGTTTGATTTGCTTTGGGGTATCCGGACATAGTTCGGGATTTTCGGGCCTTGCTCACGTTGCTCTGGTCACTGTTGTTTCCTGCGAGCCCTTTGCACCTCTGAGGCTTGATCATCAACTACGCAGATCCTGTCCTGGCTGCTGGCACCGCTGTCTTGGGTTTGGGCCTGGTGGTGCTCCCTTTCCTCAGCAAGC
>CAJNDS010002788.1:117500-277760 GCA_905221605.1 Symbiodinium natans | reverse complement strand
CCGTAGCCTTCCGTCGCTTAAACAGGGGCCTCCGGGTCCCTGGGCTTCGAGGTCGCGTGGGGGGACTCCATGCAAGAGGCAATGGAAAGCCATGCCATTCGATGCCCCAAAGCTTCCTTCAAATTCGACAACGAAGCGGCGGCAGCCTGTGTACTATGTGTGCATGATGTGCCTGACAGAGCAATGCTGAGTTAGCAATTAGCAATTAGCAATTAGCAATGAGCAATGAGCAATGAGCAATGAGCAATGAGCAATGAGCAATGAGCAATGAGCAATGAGCAATGCGCAATGAGCAATGAGCAATGAGCAACTAGCAACTAGCAACTAGCAATTAGCAATTAGCAATTACCAATTAGCAATTAGCAATTAGCAGATAGCAATTAGCAAATTGCAATTAGCAATTAGCAATTAGCAATTAGCAATTCGTAATTCGTAATTAGTATTTGGGAATTAGTAATTAGTAATTAGTAATTAGAAATTAGTAATGAGTAATTAGTAATTAGTCATTAGTAATTAGGAATTAGTCATTAGTAATTAGTCATAAGTGAAATTAGTACTTAGTACTTAGTAATGAATACTTAGAAATTGGTAATTGGTAAGTAATAATTAGTAATTAGCAACTAATCATTAGCAATTAGTAATTAGAAATGAAAAACGAAAATTGGAAATTAGAAACTCGGAACTCGTAACTAGTGCGAGTAGCTAGTAATGAGTAATTCGTAATTCGTAATTTGTAATTTTTCATTCGTAATTCGTTTTTCGTAGCTCGTTATTCGTAATTCGTAAGTAGTAAGTAGTAATTCGTAATTAGTCATTGGTCATTAATAATTAGTAATTAATAATTAGTAATTAGTAAATTAGTATTTAGTAAGTAAGAATTTGTAATTAGTGGGATTCGTTGTGCTCGTCAGTCTTTGCCAAGAGGGACGACGAGGATGACACGGCAGCCGCGCGACCCTCGTTGTCGCTTGACATGACTGCCGTTTGAAGGCAAAACTCAGAACGAAGCTTGGATGGTAGACGCTCTCCACCCTGCTGTGAGGCACGCTTATGAGTGAAAGGCCTACCTCCGCTGCTCTCTTTTCCCGATGAACGAGGCTAGGGACGCCAGGTGGGCCCCTCTGAGCAAGCATCCCAACAAAGCAGGTTCTACCCTCACGCTCAAGCGCTCCAACCCTCACAAGCCCAAAGATTGAAGGGAGGGGCGACGCTGTGAATCTTACGAGAAGGGATGCAAGAGGACTGATTGTTTCAGCCTTCGCCGTCAAGTCCTAACAGGATGCCCCGTGTCACAGCAGAGGTGAGAGCTTCGTCGATTCGTTAACAGTCATTTCGAGGTGCTAAAGCCTGACGCTTGGACAAATTTTGAAGCCACAACATCTACTTGGCTTCACCTCGACCCTGCAACCGTGAAAATATTCTAAGTTCCGAGATTGTCTATTCAAAGCCGCGCAAGAAAATGTGGCTTGTCAGGCATGGTCAATCGCCACTTGTATCCCTTCACTGTATCCCTGGGTCTACACGGCTTCTGGCCACCATTCTGAAGAGCACTCCAGCTCTCAGAGAACGCAGCAATCCTTGGAAATGAAGGTGCACCAACTCGCGTTCGCCCTCGCTGGTGCAACAACAACCAGGCTAAAGAGTCCCCCCCGCTTGCTCAGGTTCGCTTTATGCTTGCTGGAGAATGTTGAATGCCAAGCAACCTGCTTCTGCACAATCTCGGGGCGCATGAAGAGGTCACGGGTAGCCTTCCAGGTAGTAGTGGATATGGGTTCAGGCAGAGGCTTCTGCACTTGCATCCTGCCTCTGTTTTATACATGCTGGAAAGCCTTCCCTACATGAGACTAAACCCCTATAGCAACCCGACAGATACCTTGACCGCCCAAGCAAAATGTATTGGTTTCACTAGCTTGAGAAACGCCAGGGAACCACAGCTAACCATCGTGTCAGGTCCGAACCCAACCCAACCCCGAACCCCAACTCCTTAAAATCTCCACAAGGTCAAAATTCCATCGATAAAAAGCCATTGAAAGCCTGAGCCTTCACAAATCAGCAGTTATGGACTAAGCTGTGAACCCCGGCCCCCCTAACCTGCAAAAACCAGAGGGCCATCTAGTTAAGCCCTGCTGCGCCTTAAGCGGGGTGCACGTGGATGAACTCTCCGTTTTGCCTGATCCAAGGCGGGATGCCTCATGCCCTCAGCTTTTCCGAAAGCATACCGCGAGTCGACGGTCAACTTCAAGACACGGCGTTGGCGCAGCAAAAAGGAGGCTTACCCTCTGCGCACGCTTTAGAACTGTCTTTGCAAACCTGCGTTGTAGATGAAATTATCCTGTACTGGGGTTTGCCCTCAGCTGTGTGTAATTTACAGTGAGGCCCAAAACGCAAAGCCTGTTGCAAGGCTCAACTTGCACAGCGCACAGCGTTGCATACTTAGGCATACTTCAGACAACTTCAGACTTCAGGTGCTGTAGCCCACAAGTTGCTTCCTGACTTGATTGACTGCGCGTGTGTGGAATTCGGGAACTATGACACTATGATTTCTGCAACGCGGTACAGCATGGTATTTTTGCATGACCGATAGGTCGATGATGGTCGATGAGCTGCAGAAAAGACCCTGAGTACAGCGGCCTCATGTGCTTGGTGAGGCATTGTCCATCAAGGTCGAGATAGAGCTTCAAGGCGTACCTACGCTGCAGCTCAAGAACGCAGAGAGCCTCTAACCTCCAACTCACTCCATCCTTGCATATCTTTGCTCTATCCAGTACTACACGGTTGGAAGCTGTTTCAACACCGAACGTATGCAATCTTGAAGGTTTATGAGCAGAATGGACACGCGCACTTGGGCTTTGCAAAGTTGATGGACGCGTAGCCCATGTTGATGTTCAGATGGAAATTGTACCTCAGAGGGAAGTTGCGTAGCCTCGTTGGATTTCCTCACCAAGACACCCGAACTGAATGCACAGTAGAAGGATTTCCGCCAGTGCACCAGCACCATGCTTCATGAACCTAGTTCAGTATGGGCGTCCTATCTGAATCAAAGGCTGGAGTCTTGGTTGCAGTGGATTTCCCCTGTAGCTTCACGCAAAACCGGACCTTGCAAATTGAGATTCCCCCGCAAAACAAGACCTCCAAGTTGCATCATCCTTTTTGGCGGCAAGCTATTGGGGAAGTAGATTTTGGGGTCCTGTCCTGCATCAAACCATTCATGAATTCAAACTTACAGGGCTCGGTCTCGCTCTTGTGGCCGGCGAAAATCAAAGCGGGGAGATATTTGGAACTTCCACTTTGCAGCGTCTTGTCTTGCATCAAGCCTCCCCCCCTTTGCAAACCCAATGCTTGCACGCCGGGTTTAGAAACGATTCGTATGTGTTGACACTCACGTCTCCTGGGCTGACGCTCTTTACAAAGCAAGCTCGCACGTGTTTAAAGAAAGTGGGGTTGGGGCGAGTGGAGCAGAGGACCAGCGCATCAGAGGAGGCCCTGACCCGAATCAAAACGACGCCAACAGAGAAAAGTTGGAATGAAGGCCAAACTCTGAACCAGGTTCTTGCCCTGAGCCCCCCAGGTCTCCGGGCGGAAGGTACAGGTAATGGAAGCACCCCTCGTAACCACGACGATGCAACTGCCGGGAAGCAATGGCTGCGGGGCGTAAGCTCTGGGTTTGCGCGGGTTGTTTTAGGAACTTGCTACCCCGCGTGCCTTCGGGATCTAGTATATATAGGGTTCACATGTCTTGGAGCCTAGGGTTCAAGGAACATAGTGTCTCTTTATAGTGTCTCTTTTTGGGCACCTAAGGGTACACGCTAATTGCAACTGATACCTGCAAAGGGGCCCTGCTAATCAACAGGGGACCCCTGTCCGAGGTTCTTCTGTTCTGGATGGTTTTACGCAGCTCCCTAATCAGAAGCTCTGTTCGATCTCGGCAAGCCTTTGGGACTATCATCCGAGTTTCTGCCCGCCTTTCTGGCTGCGACATACAAAATGTTGCTGAGGGCTTTGCTTTGGAAGCAAAGATCGCTGAGTGGCATATGGGGCTTCCATGAGTTAAACCCGAACCCCTGTCAAAGGTTAGGATCGGACCGGGTTGAAAATGTCGAAAGGCGGTCTAAGGTGGGTCGGAGGTCTCAGGCAGTACAACCACGGAGCGCCTCATCCGCAAGCTGCTGCTGCGTGTAGTGTGGCGGGATATTCCTTGCAGGCACTGCGCTTGAGAGGATCAGATGCATGTACCCCCCAGTCTGGAATGACCTGGCGACAACACGAAAGTCCAGAACATGAAGATTCCAGTCCACTCAGGTCTCATGCACAACGCATGCCAGAAGGCGACCCTTTCTTCGGAACGATCTAGTTGAAAATGCGTTTCCGGATCCAATTTGACCGCGGCTACTGTCTGTCAGGCTGCTCCTTCATAAAGCATCTTCGCTTAGACTCCAAGCCGGATTGTGTGAAACAAAACACAGTGGCTTCTCTCCGTGCCTCATGGTCACCGTCACGGTGTTGTCCTGCGTGAGAGCTTATGTTTCAGGACCCAGCATGTCGGGCAGATTATATATCCCCGAAACAGTGAGCCAACTGCTGGGGGGTCTTGCGTCCAGAGCGAGAGGGTGTTAGATTGAGCTGCACGTGAAGCGGACAAGCGAGTATGGCTGGATATCGTGCTCCCCCCATATTACCTTTGTACTACAAAAAGTCGACCTTCGAGACGCGGGAGCTCAGGACGTCCTCGGCGTACTACGTGTGTACTGCATAATGTCGACTTTCGAGCCACCATAAGCCACCATAGCTCCGGACGTCCTCGCTGTACTACGATTGTGCTGCAACACTCGACGGTCGAGCGGGCTCCACATTGTCGCTCTTGCGTGTCCCCGTGAAGCGTCATCCGTGCTCTTGGAGTGCTCTTGGTGCTCTGCGGACCCTTGCAATGCTCTTGCGGCTCTTGCGTTTCCACATGGTCTCTCACTTTTGGGGGTCTGCGCTGGCATCACTTAGGCCTCAGGGGTTCTTTCAGGGGTTCTTAATGGGAGTTTGGGGCTGGGAGTGCTTCAACGATGAACAACAAGCAGAAACCCAGAAGCAGCCGCTGCTCTGAACCCCTATGCCTATCCTACCATAGCCGACAAGTAATCGACAGCAGCGTTTGGCAGCAGCGCAGGGCTTGCGATCCTCCAGGGGGCCCTAAGACCTGTTGTACATCTGCGGGCTTCCGCCATTTCACGGACGACCGAGCCACGCGCGCAAAAACACAAAACTCAAGAACAAGGTCGCCACAAGAAGCGTCAGAGCTACATGGAATCCTCAAAGTCCGAGATTTGTTCACCAGCATGGGAGCTCGGAATCCTATGTCCTGAACAGGCTCATATCAGCGAAATCCTGACCTGGCCCCCAACGCATGAGCCACGCCACAATCCCCTGGTCCCCCATATTCGGAACATCCCGGTCCTGCCACTGGGAATGCGTAGCCCTGCAGGCTCTTGCAGAGTTGGAGCTCAGAACCGTCTGTGTTGCTTGGGGATGGGATATGCCATCAACAGATCACCAACATGTAGAAGTACAAGACATGGTTGACCTGCGGATGAAACCTCAAGCTTCGTCAAAGTACAGCTTGTCTGTTGGATGACACCGAAAAAAAACAAATCAGTGATCATCCTGGGCTGGGTCATGACCCGAATTACTTTTCAAGCATCCAACGGAGGAGTTTGGTGCGGCCACACATCCCTCAAACCCTGGCTGAAATCCCTTCCTGCAATCGAGATGCTTGGATTTCTTGTGCAAGTTGCTGCCACTGGCGTGCCGGCGGGCCTGACTAACCAGGACAGTGTGACGTTCTTTTTCAGGGTCTTAGGCTTGCGTTTATTTCTGCTATGACGAGGTTTGAGCGCATGATGCTCGGATAACTTTATGAAAATCCCCATGAGCACGTAACAGCTACTTGACTCTTCTAAACCAAACAGGTATAACCAAACCAGCAAGGCACATGAAGTATGAGGTTGGGGCTTTTGGCTTCGGATAGCTTCCAGAGACTCCCGAGGGCCGAATCCGTATCCCGCAGAACAACATTCTCCTCAAACCAAAAGCCAAGGTCGAAATTTATGGTCTGACGCGGTCAGACTCCCTCAGCGCTTGCCCCCAAAAGCTCCCAACCCCCCAACCCCCCCAACCTTTAGGGTCTTGCCTCATGCCTATGAACTCGCGGGCATATTTGAAGGATTCTGCAAGGTTCTGAACAAAAGGTCCTAGCTTGGGAAGCGGTTCGAGGCTACACTCCTAGCTCCCCAGGCTGGCAAACCTTATGCTGCACATCCCTGACCCACACGACGTCACGTGGCCTTGAGGCCTTCATCTTCTGAGATTTCATGAAACTTCTATGCTTGCTAAACTCTAATCTGCGATCCAACAGACCTCAAAAGCTCCATAAATGCAAACACGTGGCATGCCGGTGATTTGCGCACCCCTCCTCGCAGGAGGAGTTTCTACCGGTTCTGAGCATGTTCACAACATACGTCACATAATGGCAATAACAAGCAAAAACAAGCAAAAACAAGCAATAACAAGCAAAAACAAGCAAAAACAAGCAATAACAAGCAGCAAGACGCAGTAACAAGCAGTGAACGTCAGCATAGAAGTAGGAACTGTAAAGCACAATAGGGGCCAAGGAGGAGTCCGTGGCATTCCTGGGAACCTTCGGAGCCCGTCAGTCTGTCTTTCAGAACTCTCATGTGACACAAACAAACCTCTGCCAGCGAAGACCCAAAACAGTGAGAGGCCGCAGAAAAACACGAAGAGTTGCACGGATCACGAAACTTGCCCGGACGCCACCGGAGCCCCAGACGCCCTCCGCGTACTACCCTCGTACTGCAAAAGTTCACTTTGGAGCCACGTCCGAGTTCGCGCCAGCGACGAGGATGGCGAACCCCGACGTCCAAAAGCCGCTACGAGGATGGTGATGTCGATGCACGGCACATATGCGCGAACGCGATTTTCCAATCGCGAATTGCAGGCCCCCTTAGCGAGTCTGGAGGCGCCCAACGAACCCATTCAACGGCACAAAACGCTGGATTCCATGCGCCTGCGACATCCTGCGACGTTTGGGACGCTTAGCGAGAGCGCAAACACTGTATATAGGTGGAGAGCACGATTTCCATCAGAAACGCTACGAGATGCGCACGAGGCCTAGGCGAGAGCGCGCTTCGAGAACATCCACGAGGCATCAAGAGCACGAACTGAACTTTGCTGTTGCAAAGGCCCCGGACAGTCCTTGGATGTCCTTGCCCAAGCCCGCGGGTGGAGAAGTAAGCATTTCGTGCAAAATGCGATCACCGCTCGCGATAGTGTTAGCACAGTGCTTGCATGTGCTTGCGGAACAAACCATATTCAAAGAACGAACTCCAAAGCGCCCCAAGGGCCCAACAAAGCCGGTAAACAGTTGACGAGCCCACCGCCCGAGCGCTGAATGGAAGGGTGGGTCAAGTTTCGACAATGTCACGGTTTCTCACACACACACACACGCACAGCCGATCTTTTGCACTAGACAGTAGCTAAGGCATCCATCCAGTTTGTTGGCAAGCGCTGTTCGCAACGAACTGCTTGTGCAGATGCTTTGCCATGACACAGTATGACACAGTGCCATCAATAGCTTGCTTGTGATAACGTTTTCTTGTCCACAGCACTGGCTTTCATCCTTGTCACGTTTCACCTTTACTACTACTTTGGCAGGCATCTGCTCCGTGCGAGACGCAAACTGTCACAGCCAACACTCATCCCACACTTTTCCGGTGCATCACGCGATTTACGCTGACAGGCCATGGCACTCTGGGCATTGAGCTCATAATCATATGTCGCCAAAATGGCCAAAAACGCTCTCAGACCTAGATCGCGTCCCATCTATCAAGAACTATGGCTTGGCAAGCTTTCAAAGACATGAACAAGCTTCCATGAACATGAACCTAATAATGACCTACCTCAATGTGCTTGTGCATCACCATTGCTTGTGAAGCATCTAGATGCCCCAAGTCCGCGCGCGTGTAACAGAGGCCCAGAGCCAGCCTCCCCGACCGAGGGCTGGGTCTCGGCTATCTGCCTGGTCATGTTCTGCATCAGGTCTGGTCCGAGCTTCTGGGCTGTTCTATTCGGATGGGATGATGCTGGAAGTCGCAATTGTGCACAGTTGGAAGCGCCCCGACGTCTACATGTTCCGGCTGTACCGCATTCAACGAGCAACCAACAAGCACCTCTTGTTGGGCTCATACGAAGCCTGATGAAGCTTGAGGGTTTTTCTGGAGAGAAGGACTAGAAATGGTCGGAAAAAATGAGTCGGGAGCGGGAAGCCACTGTTTGCCGTCCAGGTGCCGCTCCATTATCTTCCGCTTCTCCTGCCGAAGCATCCGGAACCTCATACTGCGCCTGAAACCAGGGAGGTTGAAGCTGCTCCCTGCTACGTGGCGAAAAGCCTAAGGCTTCAACTCTCCCAATGCTCTAAAACAGCCACAGGATGGTCGCGTGACCCCAAGTAATCCTAGAGAACGGATCAAACCCACCCAGTCCCAAAACGAAAGGTCTCTGCACCCCGCTGGGATTGGCAGGGTTGCCCCGTTTGGTTTCTTGGGGTACTTTGGGGTCCTACAAAAATTTGGAGTACCTAAGAGCCTCGTAGGACGGCTTCGAGAATCGTGCAATTTAGCGCCCAAGGATGCCCAAGGCAAAAATGCCCAAATTAAGTTCCTTCACTCAAGCACTTTATGGGGACTGAGGGAGTTCAACGCACTGTACCCTCGCGTTGGGAAGCCAAGAAGAGTGGGAGGAGACCTTCCCCCCCCCCCCCCGCCCCCAAAAAAAGGCTTCCCGAAGCATCCAAACTTGTGAGCGCACATGGGCCTATGAAACCCCCTTGCAAATTCGGGTTCGAGCTCTCTGACTCCAAAATCCTTGCATGGACCTGGCAGAGGAATCTTCAAGGCCTCCTTCGGAATCGGGAAGTCGGTCACAACAACAACGGCAAAGTTCTGAGCCAGAAAACAGCTGCGAGAACGGCGCACGCGTTGGGACTGGGCACCAACAACAGCAGAATCTTGGTCAAAACACCGCGGAAGAGCAACCCAAAACCTATAGCGCTGCAGGGATCGGCATCGGGGTGTTGCCAGCTTTTGACAATACCAGGGACATCCTAAGCAGACGTTAAACATCCTTCACTCTTTCACTCCCTCAGTGCCAAGAAGCGGTGGCTTCACAGTGCACAGCATAAAACTAGGTATGTTTTGTTGTTTTTTCTTGTTTGGTAGGGCATTCAGAGGTGGACACGACAATGCATCTGCAACTGCAACAGGAAGCCGAAGCGCGAATTACATTGATGACAATGCGATCCCAAAAGAAGCTTGAAACACAATCCCCCCCCGCCCCTTTCAAACCCATGCACTCACAGTCACACGAGTGTCGAGCACATATGTCATGCATCGGCATGCCTCATGGTTTGCATCATTTTGTGTGGCTTTTGCCCTGGCATAGTCCCTGCCTGATATTCATTTTCTAGGAACATCCGTCCAATCGACATGCGTAAGACGAGCGCGCGGAGTGCACCTGGCCACTGAGGGGGCGACCCCTTCACCACTCATCTCATGGAGCTCGAATACATCCGAACCTGGGCTGGGAAGTCATCTCCTGCAATTTGCTGAGATGCTGACCCTATGCTCGCCACGCTCAGCTGCAACGTTAACAGCAGCTTCTCTGTCGCACGGTGCCGGCGGGGAACTGTACCATCCCTGTGGCACATGCGCCACGACTATGCATGTGCACATTCTGAGCAGGAGCTTGCATTCGGGACTTCAAGCTCCAGAAACGGAGGATGCACGGGGTCCTTTGAGGCCTTGCAAGCATCCCAAGGGTTGCTCCGAGCACCACCTGGCCCAGCTCCTGACGTATGTCATGTACTGGGGAAGCTTAGCTTCCCTCGAAGAAGGGCCGGGCGCACTATCTCTGCGAGGAGTGTGTGCCGGTGCGGGACGCTCATGGCTGGCATTGCTCACTGAGCCGATTGAGTCAATGGAGGCAATTGAGCCTACGGACCCTACGGACATTGCATCGTCATCCTCGATGGCGCTTCCTGCTGAGGAGTCTCGGCCATCCGAGAAACCGGCGACACTCATGGCATCCATAATGCCACATTCGTGCACGCACTGGCGGCGAGTAAGCTCCATGTCTTGGTCTTCCTGAAGCTGTTCTGCAACTCGCTGTGCCCTTTCGTAGGCCCTGCGCAGGGCAAGGGCAAAGACTTCTTCCACATCACTGCCTGCAAGCGACTCCAGCGTCTGCGAAAGCAGCAGCAGCTGCTGGACTTTCACATCTCTGGCTGCAACAAGGTTCCGCCGCTGGAGGTGATCTGCGACCTCTCGCTCCAGATCAGATGCACGGCGAAGTGCGAACATCGCCTTCACTGCCGGATGCTCCTGGGCACGCCCACGGTCACCACGGTCGGCAGTGGTCGTTAACTCTACGGAGCCCGAAAACTGTACGGTGGCCCCATTCCTCTGGTATGAGAGCATCCACTCCGCAGCTCTGATGGTCGCGCCAAAGCCAAAGTCGCCTGGAGGAGAGCAGGCGAGCTCCAGCAGCACCATTCGTTCATTGGCGGCATGCAAGTCGCCCAGCTGCAACAGCCCAGCACTTGCCGTGTTGGCTGCATCCTCATCCTCGTCATCTCCCCCATAGACCTTGTCAACCACAGTGTGGCTGCCCCCCCGGATATCCAAGACGGCTTCGCTGCCGAACAGCTTCAAAAGGTCATGAATGGACTTTGAAACGAGTCGAGGAATATCTGGGGCTGTTGCAAGGAAAGTATAGCGGCCCTTTCCGGCTTCAGCAATTCCCCGCATCAAAGGTTCATCAAAGTCTGCCCCAATGCCGAAGGTGGTAGTGGTGATGCCCGCATCAGACCAGGCGGCGACCTGTCTACAGATGTGTGCCGGATCAGTGACGCCCGCGTTGACACATCCGTCGCTGAACAGGAAAATGCGTCTCACCCTGGAGCATGGTGTACTTGGGGTTCGGGCTTCGTCTTCGTGGGCTCCTGGTGCATCCTGTCCCAACAACTCGGCAGCAGATTGAAGACCTCCGAACAGGTTGGTTGAACCACCGACACCCACTGCATGAATCTGGCTCTTGAGGTTATCTTTCCCGACGTCCGACAAGTCACCGTCTGTGAAGATGATGTTCACAGAGTGGTCATAGGTGATGAAATGCAGCGTGTCCTGTACCTCCAAGTGCTTGACAAGCTTGGCGCAAGCACGCTTTGCGAAAGCCAACTTCGCACCTCTCATAGACCCGGAGCCTGCGATCTTGGCGAACAGAAAAAACACTCTGCAGATCTCCGCAGACTCTGCGCGCTGAGATGCGCTTAGGTCGCAGAGGCTCATGGTTCATGTGTAGCAAGAACTTCGCGGCACCCGAGCAGTTCTGTGACAATTCGAGAGGGTAGAGCTGGGAAGAGGTAGCAAGAACGAGTGCTAGATTGCTCGATGCTGCTACATAGTGCTACTATGTGCTACTAATTGCCATTTTTGGCCGAATTTGGCCGAGATGCGATCCAGGACGCACGCCACCTGCACAGGCGGCCGGCTCGTGGAGCTTGCAGGCGTCTTGATGCGGATCAGAGTTCGGATCGTGTTGCGGGAGCCGCACAGGATTGTCTTGCCTCTCTTGCCAGGAGAAACTGCAACTGGTTCTTGGCATCCCTCGCATCCGATGCCCCCAAACCTATACCCAACTGTTTCCACACGCAAAGCTTGGAAGTATCCTTTTTTGTTGAGATGTGCAACCGCACAATGCAAGCGCACAATCACCTGCACAATCAAAGCTTTCTGCAGAATTCCGGCCGGGCCGCGCTCGGGAATGACGGTCAGCTCCAAAGCGTCGGCCTCCGAGCGCGGCACCGCTTCTGCCTCTGGCTCCGCCATTGCCATGCTGCCTCACCCTACAAAGTACCCTACAAATCCCCTACAATAACCTGCTGGGATGTCGGAAGTTTTTTGGGGTTTATTGAGAGCTGCCCTGGGTCAGCTGGGTTCAGAACCAAGCGATGGGTCTCATGTATTCCTCATTGAGCCAATCCACTGATTCGGAGGAGCCTTGAGGCAGGGGAACTAGGAGCCATCAGAGATTTATGTGGCGTGCATGATGACATCATGAAACCAGGCCCAAAAACTTAAGTCGGTTACCTCAAGAGTCTCATGACGGCTATGAGGGAATTTCCTAAGCATGAGGTACTGAACGCTGCATAGCTCATTGGCAGGCCAAGGGCCTGGCGCCTGGAAAATTCTGCAGCTTGCACGGAGAACTCGCGGCGACATGCGGTCAGCGCTGCTGGTAACCTCTGAGAACTATTGAGGATTGTTTGCTTCCGAGCTCCTCGTCTACAGTACGCCTCGGAGAGGGCGTGGTCAAAAGCGAAACTTGCTTCCTGTCCCTAACCTAAGCTGCCTAAAACTCAGAGGACTTCCTTCTGAGCCCTTCGGTGCGTGGACCTGTTCCCTAGCCTTGGATGCCAGGCCCAGCCTTATTTCGGTGGATTCGTGAGCTTGAGCAGGAAACGGAAGGCATCTGCATCTCAATACTGGTCAATTCTCATACTCGACCGACTCGTACCAGAGCTCATCTCTTGCGTATTCTTGCGCTGTGTTGAGAGTGGGCCCTCTGCCTTTGTCACTCCGGCGCTGCGGAACCAAGCAAGGTGCTTGGAAGCTAAGGAGGATTAAACAACATGTTGAAGCTCTGCGCAAGCCGTGGCTA
The DNA here is from genome assembly GCA_905221605.1 of Symbiodinium natans. Taxonomy (NCBI): domain Eukaryota; class Dinophyceae; order Suessiales; family Symbiodiniaceae; genus Symbiodinium; species Symbiodinium natans. The sequence continues at coordinate 264,983 of CAJNDS010002788.1, read as the reverse complement.
TTTCCCACGACTCCTCTACGATTGACCTATTTGAGTCCCAGTCCCTCTTCGTCAGATAGAGAAAATACTAGATTTTAGTACTTTCTAGTAACTAGAAGTTGAGAACCGACCACAGACCACGCGGCCCAACATCAAGGCATGCGGCCCCTGTCTCGACGGGTGCACCGAATTAGAGGTTGGGACATCGAGTAGCAAAGTCTACGGGGATTCGTGTTGTGGCGCTTCGCAGTTCGCCTCAGTTCGATTTCTGCTCGCAGCGTCATTAGGAACGGCGCCGCTCGAAATTTCCAACCTTGCATGCCACCTTGCAGAACGTAGTGAATTAGCCGCACATTGAAGCGCTTTGGTTCGACGAACCAGGTGATGCCAGGGCAGAATTAAAGGATTGGCCCCAACACTGCCCCGTCAAGGGTCCGAAACCCGTCCCTGCATCATCAGGGATTAGATACATGGTCTTAAAAACGGTCACCAGTTCAACCATCCCCTCCGAGGGTTGTCTTGGCTTCGGACTCCGCCGCCCCGCGCTGGGGCTCGACAAGTATGGCACGATCCAGGAATCCAAGATCTCTCAGTGCCGAGAGCCTGACCGGGTTTGTCGGGCGGCGGATGTGTATGCCGTTGGCATCCGCTATGGCAGCTCTAGGTTATCATGGGCGGTTCATGGGGACGAATGGAGGGGCTTGCTGCGAACTGAATCGGAGTCGAGTTGGGCTGCTTGTGTCGTGTTATAAGTATCACGCAAATCATGGAGAAGCCAACCCTTGCAAAGGAAGCACATCGCAAGCAGCAAGGGTCCGAGGACGGCGCCGAGGCGCGACCGGATCTGTGCAGCCTGTCGAACATTGATTCATATGGGGGGTGACGAAAAAAAGGGACCCTGATACAGTCCCCCAAATCGTCGGATTCCCTGATAATAAGGACCCCAATAAGGTACCCCTAATCTCGTAAACCCTCATGTCCTGCCATCTCGGCAACTTCTCTTCAGCCTCTGAAGCCTGAACCATTTTTGGAATCCTGGCTCTACCTGGCTCCGCAAAAGGAATGGACTACCAAAATTTTCATCCCAAGAACCGAAGCCTTTTTCTGAGGCCTTTCTGAGACTTCGGAGTTTTTATGGGCTTGTCTGAGTGGGAGATACGGCTGCCCGTACTCTTGCTACGGGTGTTCTTGCACGTATTCCTCCGCTTCACGGGATCCCCCAAGCCCCGCGCCTGCATCTCGGCCAGCTCACGGTGCGCAGCCTCTGCCTCGCAGGGAAGCAGTCTGAAGCACTTGAAGAAGCACTGCATGCGAGTGGGCAACTCGTAGTTGTAACACAACTTAAGTAACTTAAAAACCATATCAGAGGAATCATAAACATCAACATCACAAACCTAAGAATATCAATGACAATACCAATAACAATACCAATAACAATAACAATAACCATCACAAGAACCGCACGAGTGGTAGCAGGTAAAGTGATTTGCATCAAGTCTCGTGTGCATGGCAGCTCCATGGCAGGTCCACGCAACGCTGGACTTGGAGATCGGCCTTCAGCTCTGCTTCTCGCGTGCGCCGCTGGGAGTCCTTGCCCAAAAAGGGTCTCTTAGAAGAGCACAGCAGAAGGGGGGTTTAGGGATTAGGCTGTAGGGAAGGCTTCAGTACTTTCGTGTAGCTTGAGTTGATGCTCAAATCAGGTTAGATCACTGTCTATGGTTTTGCCCTTTTCGCTTCTGACTTTCTGTTGATCCTATGTCCGTGGCACTGTCCGCTTGTTGATCGCCCATGTTCAAGTGAAGAGTGGAAAGGACAGCGGAAAGTGAAAAGGAGAAACGTGGAAAGGCTTGGGTGGCAGAACACCATTGCCGGTGCGTAGACAAGGTGTCGCCGATTTGGAAACAGCCGCGACACTGATACATGTATGTATATATATAGTATACAGTAAAAGCGCCCTACATACGGTACACATACCATTGCAAATCAGATATGACATTGTCATGCATTGTCAGCCCATGAGGCTTCCAAGAACCCTCCAAAGACCGCTGAGGCTCCTGGAGGCAGTCCCCCATGCCGCGTTGCAGGCTCTCTAACGTCCCCACTCGTTCCCTGAGTTGGGTCACCTGCAGGAACTCAGAGGAACTTACGAATGGAGAGGGGGCGCACTCACGTCTTGCATTGTCTTGCGGTGTCTTGCGCTGTCTTGCGGGATGCTGGAACCTCGGCAAGCTCCTCGCTGAGGCGCTGGATGCGGGAGACCTGGTCCTGGTGTCTCACTCTGCTCTCTGCTCACGGTAAGATTGCTTGAGATTCCACGGAACTTTCCTCACGAGAGCCGTCCGACGGTGTCCAAAGAAAAATGTCCCACGCCCGCGGCTTCGCTTCCTGGTGCCGTGCGGCGCCCTCGGTGTTCAGGCGTTCGAGGTCATTTCGAAGAGCAGCATTGGCCACCTGAGCTTCGTCTCTGGGAGAGAGAGAGAGAGAGAGAGAGAGTTCCGTCGAGACCTGCCCTAGACAAAGGAAAAGTGCCGAAAGGACGCAGAGCGTGCATATACACACATATATTTACTTATAAACAAGAGCGCGCCTCCAGCTGCGCAACCCGCTCACGCTCGATCGCCACCTGGTCCTGCCCGCGGCTGTTAGGGGCTACCGGGCTACCGGCTAGCCACTGGTTGGAAGGGTTCGCTGGGTTTTCGGGGGCGGAGTCGGCCGACACTGCTGGCAAGGGGCCCCGATTTGCCAAAGCTTTCTGGAGCTTTTGGGGCTTTTGTTAACAAGCCTTCTTGAGCTGCATCTGCCGCCTCAGCTCGCCCAAACTTGCCGCGAGTTCCTCAGCAAAGCACGGCCAGTAAGAAGAAACGCACAAACACACACAAATTGGCAGGAAAGGCAAAGCCAATGTCTGCACACAATCTCACCCACAGAAGGCGATTGCCTCCTCGCCCTGTTGCTGGATCGCCCGCTGCTCCTGCTGTTCCCGCGCAGCGCCTCGGATGGGGGATAATGGGGGAGATGGGAGAGATGGGAGAGCTTCCAAGTCCCATCAAAGCCGCCCGAAGACAACTGACGGGTCACGCCGCCCCCTTTGCGAACTATATCGAACTATTAACTATTGCTTCTGCTCCTTCTCTGAGGTTGGAGCCTGTCAAGGCGTCGTTGAGCCGGCGCACCTGAACAGAGTTTTCATTAAGGCTGAATGTGGGCCGCTAATGTTTTTGACGTGGACTGAAATCTTGACTAAACCTGACACCTGGAGACCTCTGTGGTTTATAGCTACTCTTCTGAGAGCTCGCTAAGCACGTTCCGAGAGATGCTGGGGGAAAAGCTACGCTTCTCGAAGACGATCTCTTTTAATGTCATCCTTGTTTAGGGAGGGCAGCAAGATCTTGCTTCCTTCTACCATGGGATGCCCGCACCTCGTCTTCCAAGGACTCTGCGTGGTGGGTGCTTGCTGCCAACTTCGCCTTGACAGGAGCTTCTGGACCCCGGAATGGATTGGACATCCGAATTTCGGGATTTCGATTCGAGTTTTGCAGGGCTGGAACGAGACCGATTGATGTGGGACCCAGACCTGACCAGCCTTCGCCGGGCACCCCCCCTCCCCCCTCTCGCCGTCCATGTTTGCTACTTCTTATTTGGTTCTATAAACCTCAAACAAAAACACGGCACCTCGAGAACTTCCACTGCTTTGGTGGCAGCCTGGCATCTTCAAAGCGTGCGAAGCTTGAGAAGGCATCCTAGGCCTCTCAACTTGGTGCTCCATAACTTTCAGAGACTGAAGACAACGCGCTTCGGAAGGCCTCTTGGGCCTTCTTGCTGAGGTCCAGCTTCTTTGCCTCCTTGCAAAGAAAGCCCCCCCCCCCCCCCGACTCTTCCGACGCATCTGTTTCCATAAACACGGTATTACACGCTCACAGTGCCGCTCACACACACACACACCTACCTACCTACACACACACACACACACCTACACACACACCTACACACACACCTACACACACACACCTACACACACACACACACACCTACACACACACCTACACACACCTACACAGACACCTACACACACACACCTACACACACACACCTACACACACACACACACACCTTCACACACACACACACACACACCTACACACACACACCTACACACACACACACACCTACACACACACCTACACACACACACACACACACCTACACACACACACACACCTACACACACACACCTACACACACACACACCTACACCTACACCTACACCTACACCTACACCTACACCTACACTTACACATACACATACACATACATACACCTACACCTACACCTACACATACACATTCATACACATACACATACACATACACATACACATACACATACACATTCACATACACACAGGCATGTATACAACTTGTATACATATACATATATATATATCTCTGTCTGTGTGTATACGCAAACATCTTTATATTGTTATGGAGACCAGTATACTAATTCACATACAGAAAATTACACACATATGTATTTACAGATGTGTATGCATATACATACGACAGTCTATCTATACGTGTATATATATACATGGAAATATACATATTTATATATGAAACAATGGATTACAACCACATCCGCGCCTGGTCTTTGAACTTCCGGGTTCTGTCTTTGAGCATCTTCGCAGCCTCTGGGGGGGGGGGGGGGGGGCTTCTCAGGGGCCCCGTGCGGATCTCTCAGCAACGCCCCTTTTATGTTACTGAACTAAGGGCTCTCAGGCTTAGAGGGCAGAATGATTGATAACAAAATGTATATGTGCCTGCTTCTATGTCGGCCCTTCCTTTGGTTGCAGGTATATCGCCTGTAGCTCAAAACATGTCTTGGAGGCTTGCCGGTTAAAAGTTCAATTCGCTTAAAAGATGAAATCATGCTATTAAGTTGCAAGCCATTAGGCATTTTCAAATCAACGTCTCATGTCCTTACAAGAGGAGAAAAAGGCCCTTGAGTAGCAGTTTAACTTTAAAACTAAGTTGCGTCCAATTATGTGAGTCAGACTAGTTGAGCTATTTGCATTTTTACCTCGGAATGGGGTACTACTATGCTTACGGCTTGTTGCTATAAGCTGGAAGTCGCATATGTTCTTCGGCCGTCGCATTCTTCACATCTGTACTACACGAGCACTCCTCGAACAGCCATTGGTTCAAGACATGTCTTCAACATCAAAAGATAGGCTGCTCCTGGAGGGAGGATAGCATTGTATGTATATAAAACTGTAGAAAAAGTGTGTGTGTGTGTGTGCGCGCGTGCGTGCGTGTATGCATATATATAGAGAGAGAGAGAGAGAGAGAGAGAGGGAGAATACAGAATTCAATTTAAACCCCAGACCCCAGAAGGCCCCGTACATTTGTCCCCCCTCCCCCCCACCATCACCCCCAGAAAGAGCGAGCGCACACCTCAGAAGACCCTCTCATCCTTAAAAGGTACATACGAAACAACACAGGCTCCAAAGGCCTACTTGTACCTTATTGAGACCCCGAGGATGGGGTTGCACCTCTTTCCACTCCTGCTCCTGCCGCGCCGCGGAGGCGGCCTTCTTTTTCAGCCAAAGGGGATCCCAAGAGTCCGCTCAAGAAAGCCCCAAAAGAGGGGCAGCAAAGAGGCAAACTCAGCAAAGGAGCTCTGCGCCTGCCCCTGCAGCTCGGCGATGCGACGGGACGCTGCGGCCAGCTCCTTCCAAGGGCCCGCGGCAAGACTCGATGGGAGAGATCTTAAAGGAGCTTCTTGATTGCTCTTCACGTGTGCTTTGATCTGTCGGCCCGGGTGCCTCCTGCTGCAACCTCACGGAGCCCGCGTTGGCAGCAACCTCCTGACAGCGCTCTTTCATTGGGCCACAATGGCCACAAGCTCTTCAACCTTTCAACCTTGGGTCTGCCAGAGGGCCATGGCCTTCTCGAGAGCCTCTTGCTGGGCCAGGGCCTGCGCAACACCCGCCGAAGGCTCCCCGCAACCCTGTAATCATCTGCAAAGTCGGGCTCATGTCAATATCTCTTGAGCTCAGAAGCCGACTCTATTTTGAGCAGCTCTGCGTGGCGCGCGCCCTCTCGGATGTCTTTTTGCAAGCGACCCCTCCCAAGGTAGGACAGGCGCTCTTTGCTCCTTTCCGGGGATGCAGCCCGAAGCCCCAACTCGATCAGCAACTTATTGTGTTTTGTGTAGACTTGACCTGAAGACTCTGAAGACGTCTACCGCTTTCTTGCAAGCTCCCGAGTTTGATGGCCCCCTGATGCCTCCGTACACTCCCGCGACAGTGCTCCGTGGATTCGCCTGGCCTTTACCTAGACTTTCTGTGGTCACTCTTGGGGCCCTTAATCCTCAGAAGAGAGCCCACAGTAATGGGACCAATAAATGATCACAAATGGTGAGAGTGCGCAGGCAACGTGTGCGTGTGTCTGTGTGTGCTTCCCTGAGGCTTCTTGGCTGCACCCGCAGCAACAGGAGACTGTACGTCAGCTCGCGCTGACCGCTGACTCATCTGGCTGATCTGCCACCAAAGGTGGGCAACTTCCTCGGACTCGTTCTTGCATCGAGCTCGCGGCTGCGACGATCCTCTCGCTTTCCTTGGAAGGACTGCGGACATCGGAAGGTGCCCACCAAAATGGAGACGGCCGCCTCGATGGGAAAAAGTACTTGCCTTTTACCGAAGCGGCAGTTTGGGAGCTTCATTTCTTTCTTTCAAGGGCATGAACTTGGATGCCCTTGCAAATCCCTGTGAGCCATTAGCTTGCTTTTGAGGTGTCTTGCCCAGCAGAAGTCCCCAAATCTCTGACGACGCAATCGACCTTGCCGATGTGCTCTCAAGGTTTCCACCTTTAAAGGCGCCTCGCAATCTGTTTTTGGAGACTGTTCCAAGGTTTTCTGTGAGGTTTCTGTGAGGTACTGTGTCACTACGAGCCGAAGTCAGGCCCTACCGCATATGCAAAGATAGGAGATCGCGAGGCGACGCAAAACATGCTGCGAGGAGAGCGTTCTTTGTCTGCTCTGCAGATTACGCATCTGTACTTCCCCCCAGGGTCGCAGGCACATTGAAATGTATGCACAATGCCCGGGTCTCACGTTGCCAAGGAGCCGAACGCTCTGATGCCACAACCCGTCAAAAAAACGTACAAACCTATAGATTCTAGACGCCAGCTCTTGAGCCGTCGCATCCCGAAGCCCTGAAGAGGTCTCTTAGAAGCCGATGTCGCCCAAGCAATACCTGAGCTGACGGCGCGTGGCCTTTTCACGTGATGCTTGCCCACAATTTGCCAACTTGACCACGATGTGACAAGATGCTCGATGTCTGCGCAGAGTGTATCCGCGGTGCCCTTCATGCCAACCGGAGGCCGCGTGGCCTCGAGAAGGGTCACAACTCCCCGACACGGTGGAGCCCGGCTGTGAGGCTCATGTTCTTTTCGCTTTTTGATACCCTTTGGGGGAGTGGGAGAAGGAATCATGAAACTTCTAAGCTGCTTTTTCCTTCGAGCTACTGGAAGCATAAAGGGCTCATGGACCGGAAGAGCCCCCCGAGTGTCCTGCCTTGCAATCCTGGAACTTCTCAGGGGCCAGGAGCACCAGGCAACTGCCGACAGGGCTGGACAAGAGGGGGAGGCGGGCGTGGAGGCAAGACATTCTGCAAACACTTCATCAAACCTTCTGAGACGCTCTCGTGAGTTTAGGCTGCCGGAACCCTCAACCCTCGAATGGCCATGCCCGACACGCATGGTGACGGAACGGCTTGCTGAAAAACAGCTCCGTTGCAGCCCACCCGTCACAAGATCGCAAAATGAAGCGTGCGGCGACTACAGCATCTATTACTTGTAGTCTCGTAGAGACCTTACTTGTATGGTTGCCCTGCCAGAATCTGCTTCGCCTGTTGGAGGGCAGGTCCAAGGTGAGCGAGTCAGAGCAATCTGGTCTTGCCTTGCCAGTCCTGCTGAAGCAAGCATGGCAAGCTCTTCTGCTTATCCACCTCACATTTTTCTAATGCACACACACACACACACTCACAACCCCCCCCCCTTCGCCCTCCCACACAGGCAGTTCTCCCAACTAGGGTCCCCCCCGTTGCATAGCCCGAAAAAACATGAGAGAACGGAAGCCCCAACAAAAAGGTGCCCTAACCGGGACCCTCATTTAGGGGGAACCCCCCCCCCCCTACATGCGGGTCCAGAGCATGCTCGAGTTGCCCGGGCCGCCACCTCGCCCGCCGTAGCGGCGGTCGTCGGAATTGAGGAGCACCTGCCAGCCTTCAGGCGACTGTCTGAGTTGAGCTTTGCCATGTTCCTCTGGGTTCCCGGGCTTAAGATTTGGGCGCTCTCCTTGTTTTCGGCTAGGGAGCGGGAACACACCCTTTGGATTTTACGCATCGCCGCTTCAGGCTTGCCATTCCCCACTTCTCTCCTTCGAGAGGCCACTCCGTCTTCGGGGTCTCGGATTTGCCATCGAAAGGGTGTTTAGAGTTCCAACAAACCTCCTTTCAGGGTGCTCCTCCGCCTTGAATCACAATGAAAAAGTTTAGGGTTTGGCTTATTTAGGGTTTACAAGGTTTAGGAGTTGCCACAGTGACACTTTCACCGTGGTTTTTTGAAACCCTCCACTCCAGTCTACACGTGAGGACAGAGATCTCCTCAATGAGACCGCTGGCTCGGTCTCTTTCTTACTGTTGGTTTCTTGTAGCAGGGAATGGGGGAATGAGGGTTATACCCTTTAAGTCTTTAAGTCTTTTTGGCAAGGTTAGGGCCGCAAAAAGCCCAACCTTGCGGGAGCACGTTGTCATCCTGAAGTGAGGCCAGAGTCTCGGAGTCCAAAACCCAAGCGTTCTGCCCGAAGCAGCCCCCCAAATACCCTTACAAGTTGTATCCCTGAGTCCAAAGAAATCCCAAGAACCTATCAAAGCCTCCTCTCCCAGACACTCACATGCTCTTCCACAAACTCTCGATGCAAAGGCCCGGGCCTCCCCAGTAGGGGCTACCTGGGCTCCAGGATTCGACGGTCACTCTGTGCTTCCCTGTGCTGAAGAGCACACTGGCAAAATTGCGACGGGGCACCGATGGTGTAGCCATGGTGATACTGGCTGCCGAAGTTGAAGATGGCCATGACCTGGGCCCAACATCAATACCTTAACAAGTCTCTCCCTGGCTTCCTGAAAGCATTGCAACCTTGTTTCGGTGTGTTACTAGCATCCTCGACGGTGCCATGGCAGTGCCATGCGAGCAATCGAGATGGTTGTTGGCCGTTGGCTTGCTAGATCTTGCTAGAGGGTTTGGGGTCTGCGTGTACAACCGTGTTCAATTGTGTACTTGAGTGGGTCACTCAGTACTTAAAGCCAGGCTGCAGGTATCTCTCCCTTCCAATGTCGGCAGAAGGCAAGAACGCAGGCGCCTGCGTTGTTCTCCACCTCGCCACGCCATGCTACGCCATGCTCTGCCATGCTAATGTTGCACCCGCAATATTCTAGGGGGCCGCTATTATGAAAAGTTTTTCGGCCATTCAGGATCTGGACCCTTTGTTTTGGAGGTCCGCTATAATGAAAAGTTTTCGGGCCGTGACTGTTTTTTTGGGGGTTTCAGGAAGGCATAAGCTTCTCGAGAAGGAGAGATACTTGAAGCCTGAAGCCTCGACCTGTCCAGGATCTCCGACAATCTTCTTTTTCCAGGGCGCCTTTTCTTTATAAATTCCTTACTTAAAACTAGATGATTCCATAGGCGAATCATATCCGGAAAGGGGGTACCTTACGGAGGCCTCCGGACACACTTTAATACCTTTGTTTGGGGGCCCGCAAAAATGCAAGTCTCCCGGGGCCCGGGGCTCAGTCCTTCGGTTTTCAGGAAGTAGGCATAAGCTTTCTCGAGAAGAAGGGATACTTGAAGCATGAAGCCTCGACCTTTCCAGGGTCGGGGGGTAGCTTAGGGAGGCCTCCGGGCTCCGGACCCCTCTCCTGCCTGACTGTTTGGGGTTTTTTTTTATTCAGGGTCGCGACTGTTTGGGGGGGGTTACATTATAAAAGCAGGTCCAACATTACACATCATCGGGAGGGCCAAGATGCATTGAATTTTAGGCCTTCCACTGGGGCGGCCACCCACTCAAAGCTGTTGGACCCGACCGGATACTGCCGCGTCTGTGGGTAGTCGTCGCCCATGTGCAAGGGACCTAGCTACGGCGAGCGCGCGGGGTTCAGTTTCGTTTCCTAAGCAGGAAGTTCCGCTATGTCATGTGCTTCTGAAAGGTCGGAAAGCAGAGATGACAGGCACAGGCACGGTGGTGCTGATAGACTCCCATCAGATCAGCGAGCCAAACGCAGACTCCTGGCTGGGGCACCACGTTGCACCACGCACTGCACAGAGTGTTGAACACCACGCATTCGTCGCTATCTACAGCACGCCGGCGTCGGTGCAAAACCTCTTCAGGCTACCTGTTCACTCTCACCATGCCCATCCACAGGGTCCTTTTCTGAGCTCCTCCTCACCCTCGTGCCAGTCGAGGGACTGGTAGCAATTCCATTCGCGCCCCTGGGCGAACTCCTGGCCTGACATCTGGCACTGTCACCCAAGAGCGAAAGAACTCTGTACTCCACCGATGAGATTCCGGCAGCATGCTAGAGGTGAGCAACTCTTGCCTTCCTAGAGAGACGGCTGAGTAAAAGAAATGGGAGAACGGCAAAGCTCTCGTGATCTGCGCACCAAAGGATCGCCATATCCTTAACATTCCCGAACCTTCAAAGCATGCTTCCAAAGGAGCCCATGAACAGCAAGGGCCGTCCGGGAGCCGTCGCCTGGTAACCTTGCAGTGCTCACTCGGTTCAGACAGAAACGAGCAACGTGGGTTCCTCTGACAAACGCATCCCAACCCTCAACCCACGGACCCACGGCATCAGAACAACAGAACAACGATTGAACACCAGTGAAGCTAAGCCGGCTCAGCTCCAAACCAGCCCTCAACCAACACACTGCTGTTAGCAAAAAGTATCTTGAAACGTCCCCCCCCTCCCCCCAAGTATCCTCAACAGAAAGCCTTTGACGTTGGTTCCGAGGCACCATAGTAGGCGCAGAGGAGGCGCAGCTTGTCGTAAAAGCCCAGACCATCCTGGTTTAGGGCTCAGGTTTGAGGGTTTAGGGTTAAGGGAGTCTTTCTTTGCGATTTCAGGAAGGTCATGGGTCTATGTGCGTGCAATTTAGCCATGGGGAAGGGGGAAGCTGCAGACCTTGACCCACATGGGCAAATGCCCTGAAATGCCCCAACAATTACCCGACCTTGCGGCCCATCTTCTCGACCAAACTCCCCTTCATGTTGGCGACCTTCGGAAAGATTCGGCTTTGGTGAGAAAGGAGATTTGGAGATCTTCGATCTCTCTTTGGCGGCAGCGTCAAGGCTACCATTTCAAAGCTGTGTATTCCACATGTTAAAATAATACGAATATGTTGGATCCAACGAATATGAAATCCCGAGTGCTGCATACATGCCTGGATTTCGGGAACCGTGCTTGGCTCCAAGATCCCTCGGCAAAAAAACACATGGCAAAAGCCAGGACCGAGCCTCGTCGTGGGACAAGGGCGAGACAAATCGCTCATTCTGCATGTACCTCCGGTGCTGTCCCCTGGGCCCTTAACCTCTCGAAAAAACTCGGAGCTTCTCAGTGTCATGCGTTTGGGGGGGGGGGGGGGGGGGGGCGAATGTCGCATTGAGGGCTTTCCGACTTTTGCCGGAATTGTTGGGTGTTTGGCCCTCAACAAGGTACACCATGCCCCTTACTGCAACCTGTACGATCGATTCCCATGCAGGCCCTTGTCAAAGAACAATCTGCCAGGGTGCTGAGAACGGAATGTGAGCTTGCTGTGGTTCGAGGGACGATTCCATGCAGGCTCCTCCGGCTGTGGGCTTTCCATTGGCGCACATGGCTTGACTTCAGCCTAAACCGCTCACCCCGTGTACCTTTAAAACACTTAACGCCTTCGAGTGTCAAGGCTCGTTTTCGGAGGGTGTACGCACACTGCGAGTCTAGATAAGAACCGTGCAACTAAAAGGAGCAACGAGAATGCAGCACAACCTGGCATGGACATATGACATGACTGCCGGAGTTCTGTGCATTCGAGCATTCAAAGACCCAACAGCATAGCTTCATGCTCGGTCATACTCGATCATTTCCGGATTCCGCCTTTTCCAGTTCTGCCAGTTCTTCCACGGCGCCCTGTTTTCCGAAGAAGAGGCTGAAGCTCAAAAGTGCGCACGAGAACCGGAGACCACGGGAGACCCACCATCAGCCACTCGACTCCATGCTGGCATGGCAAGGAGGCCATACGTACACACACAGACACAGACACAGACACACAGACACACAGACACACAGACACACAGACACACAGACACACAGACACACAGACACACAGACACACAGACACACAGACACACAGACACACAGACACACAGACACACAGACACACACACACGACACACAGACACACACACACACACACACACAGACACACACACAGACACACACACACACAGACACACACACAGACACACACACACACAGAGACACACACACACAGAGACACACAGAGACACACAGAGACACACAGAGACACACAGAGACACACAGAGACACACAGAGACACACAGAGACACACAGAGACACACACACAGAGACACACAGAGACACACAGAGACACACAGAGACACACAGAGACACACAGAGACACACAGAGACACACAGAGACACACAGAGACACACAGAGACACACAGAGAGGCAGAGACGTTCACGCGAAAGAGTGACAGTTTCACAGAATCTCTCTGATCACACAGCAAAGTCGGCACCGGGGCAACATTCCTTCTCTGGATTGCCCTAACCCCCCGATACCCGTACTGCCCATCACCCAAAGAGCAAAGCGCCTCGAGGTAGATGAGCGTATCCTCCAATGACTTCGAGCCGAAGCTTGGGCTCTTAGGGGCACTCGGCCTGAACTTGGGGGGGAACTATGGCTGCGATGTGCTTTGCACTTGCGGCTAGCAATCAACAAGGGCTTTAGAATACTCTTGAGATTCCCATCGACGCCATCCTCTCCAACATTCCCCTAAAGCGTTTTTCACCCTCCCAAGCGACTTCTGAAGCAACTGATGGACTGTGACGTTGTCTTGGCATGCCGAGGCACGTTCATCCAGCCGAGATCCCACTTGAGATCGAAACCCAGACCAGAGCTGACGTTCCTTCGCAGAATAGGAAGAACATGGGGACTTTAAGAGCTTGGATACAGTTGGATTCGCTTTCCGCTGCTCTGCAAGTTCTCGCGGGCTTAGCAGCTCGGCTCTTCTTTTGGATCCCGTGCAGGACGTCTGCTGGCAGGGTCGGGCGTTAGACACTTAAGACTTAAGTCATCTAGAAGATCGAACTGAAGAGGCTGACTTGTGCTTCCACCGTTGGGAAGGCCGAAAAGATGAGATGGATTCACCGTGCACGGGGGTCGTGCACGGTTGCGGCAATGCCTTTTGCATTGCTTTCAAGTTCAAGGCTCGCAGTTCATCTCACAGCACCTTTCAGCACCTTTCAGCACCTTTCAGCACTGTTTATGGCCCTTGTCCAAGCTCCACCATGTACGCAAAATGCTCGACGAGGCCACTACCCAACGATGAATACGACCGGTAGGGCAGGCCGAACTCCTGCAGCAAAGGTATGGGACAGTTGAGGGTTTAGGACGTTAGGAGACAGAGGATCCCGAGTAGGGTACTCAACACGTTTTAGCAGGTCTGAGGTGGGCGCCTCGGCGACCTCCTTGATGGTAGATTGGACTGTCTGCTGGTGATTGTAGCCTTGGCGCACTGTCGATTCTGAGCCCGTTCTTGAACACGACAAAGTTTGATGACACACCATCCCTATACTGAGAAGACAAGAGGCTCAGCATCGGGAACAAGTGATGCTCAATCTGCATGTCCAGCCCCCCCGAGATTGCGTTGAAGCCAGATCTGAAGTTGGTCGTCGTGATAATCTGGCGCTCGCCCCAATCTGCGGGCTGATCATATATCCCCTCAGCCTGCGGGAAGAGGTGGTTTACGTGAAAGGCAAACATCGTCAGCATGCTGGCAAGCAATGCTGACAGGAAAATGGAGAGAAGTGCCTTTCCTTTGTGTCTTTGCACAAAGAGAGGAAGCCAGTTCAGTAGCAGCACCAGTGCCGTAACGCAAGCCCCACCCGCACGGACACTGGCGTCACCATGCAACAAGCGCCAGGATTCCACAGCGAAGCAGCGCAAGTGTGGATGAAGCAGGCCCACTAAACCATGAGAAACCAATGGCCATGAGTGCAGCTCGCTCCACGCTGATGCATTCGTGAGCCTCCATATAGGCACGCCTTGATGGAGATTCTCATCTGGATCAACTGCTGTTTTCGTGTGGATATGATGAAAAAGCACATGCTCATCCCACCAGCTGTCCAGTGGAAAGCCCAAGAGCCCCTCCACCACGCCCTTTGCATACAGGCGCTGTACAAGCGGTAGCTGTGGCAGCACGCTTCCATGCATGGCTTCGTGTGCCGCACCGGTCAAGACAAGTCGGGAGATGAGGTTCAGTACACAAGCTGTGACAGAAAAGGAACGAAAGGAGATCTGGTACCAAGTGCCCGTGAAGAGCAGCACGTTGAAACCGATCTTTGCAAGGATGGGACCGTCGGCCTGACGTGGTTTGGTCACACCGAGGTCCTGCAGTTGCTGGCTCACGCGAGACCGGAGAGTCATGTAGAAGCCCTTCTGCTCGAACAGGTAAGCGTACTCGCCTTCGCCGATATTGCCAACGACGTTCTCGGAAGCTACCTGTGGCAAGAGAATCGCAGGGCAAACTGTGGGGTCAGTGATGGTCAGGAGGTGGGGTGCAGCGTAGTCTTCCTTTAGTTGTTCCCCCTAAGCCCTGCCTGGTACTTCCGTAGGCCAAGCCGTGGACCCTCGGAAATGTGCTGCACCTGGAAGAGGATGGAGGCGTCTGTGCCCTTGGTCTTCTCCAGAGGGAGCGTTGAGCCGGGATGCCAAGAAAAAAGGGGACGAAGGTCATAGTACAAACCGTCAATCTTCCAGAGATCGCTTGCATCCCAGAGCGTCTTGTTCCCGTTGTTCCCGCAGTAGGTGCCGTTCATGGTTTCGCTGTGAAGGCTGCATGTGGCTTCTTGCTTCTCTTCGCCCCGTTGCGCGGACTCGTCTGAGCCAACATCTATGCCGAGGAGGCAAAGACACGCAAGGACCACGAAGACAGCAATGGCGCCAGTTCCATGAAAATTCCCCTGCATGTTACAGGGGTTAGCATTAGCAAGGCTCCGATGTGCAAAGAGCCTTTTGAGCCAACACGGCGTCAGAGAAAGGCCAAAGGCCCCCAGACTGGGGTGCATTCTGAGATTCAAGCGGAAACGCTCGAATCTCCAAGAAAGCAGGCGCCAGCTGACCCTAGCAAATCTCCCCAAAAAAGAGGTGCTCACTGGCCTCAGGGTCGTGACGCCTTCCCACGCTGTGGACTCCTCGGCGATCATGATCACGCCTGTGGCAGAAAAGAGAAAGGCGGAAGGGGAGGGTTGGGGGTGTCCAGACATGTACAAACCCCGATTCGGCTCAGAGCTACCAGTTACCAAGGGTCTTTCTGAACTTGGCAGTACATCAGTTGGGGCCTGGCCAGAATTGCTTCATGGACTTGTTCAGCTCCCTGAGCAACGAGACAGCTTCGAGGTTGCTGTCGCCACCGTGTTCGTTTCGGATCCAGTCCCCATCGGCTTTCCCAAAGTTCCGGTAGATCCTGCGGAACGCAGAACGCGCATGACACCGAGCGCGATTGTAGCTGCAATGGCCCCTCAATTTCCTGTTGCAAATGCACGTGTTCTACTAATCCGTGAAGAACCTGCAGAATAGCGCCGAGTAGCATGGCGGAGACAGCATCGCAACGGAACCCGTCGACATGATAGCCTCGTGGCAAGTCTGCAACATATCTATGCCAAGTGGCTTGAGCAGCCCATGGAAGAGTATGGTTCTCTCAACTCTTTCTGGGGGTGATCCGAATCTGAACTTGCTTCGTGGTTGTCGTTAAATTTGCCCAGCTCGAGCCCGACCTTTCCTTTTAAAAACCAATGGGAGGATTTCCTCACTAAACCATGGGGCTGCGACTCTCACACACACCCAGTAAAAACCACTTGACACGACCAACCCGAGATTTTTGCATGATCCTTTTGGAGTTCCTGCTGGCGAGGGGCGCTCGGCCCAGAACAGCGCCGAACCCACCAGGAAGCTGCGAACCTGGAGCCCCCGAGCCCTGTACTCAACTGTGGCTCTGACTCGCGTTGTCGGATCTTTTCGGGAAGGAGAGCACCTTGTTCTAAGCAGCTTCTTTGAAGGCTGCCATCGTGGCTTTGGTTTTTGGAGAACCCCTTCGCAGAAGGCGCTCTCTTCTACCTGTATCTCCAGTGGAGAACAGGCCCCCGAGCCTCGTTCTTTCGGAAGTTGAAGATTTTGGTGCCCCACTGCCTGCCAAGAGAGTGGCGCTTTGAATCCGCCATGTCGTGTCAGGGTCCCATGGGCTGATCATGTCGAACCCCCCGGAACCCCCCGGAACCCTCGAGCATCCACAGAACATGATCCCCTCGCCGCCCTAGCCCGTCTCAGAATCTCTCAGACCCTATGTTCGCAGAGAGGCCTTTGTTCTCCTTCGCGCGGATCCTGCCAGAGCGCATTCTGAGGCAAGGTTCGTCAGAGAAGGGCCCAGCCCACAAGAACCGCACCTCGTACTCGTAGGTTGGTGTTCCGTCAAAGTCACCGAAGCTACCTGCGACTTCAGGGGCCCGAAACCCAAAAAACCTGCAGAAAGGGGAAATCCCAAGAAAGGGATCTCTCTTCTGGACGAGCGGCAGGCGTCTTTGCAGAAGTGCGCCGGAACGAAGTCCATCACCACACCGATCCCCGCCTCTGAGGGACTCTTGTGCGCATTTCGGGGAAGAAACTATTTGGGAATAGCTGGCAAGGATGAGCCCCAAACGCCCCATCAGAGCCCCACTTTTGGCCTTGTGGAGCTCATTGATGAGGTGCTTTAGATCGTCCGGC
The DNA here is from genome assembly GCA_905221605.1 of Symbiodinium natans. Taxonomy (NCBI): domain Eukaryota; class Dinophyceae; order Suessiales; family Symbiodiniaceae; genus Symbiodinium; species Symbiodinium natans. Next base: position 247,910 of record CAJNDS010002788.1, on the reverse strand, counting down.
GAGCCCATGAGGGAGCAGCAGCTGTAGTACCTGATGGTATCGGGGAGGCGTGGCTCGCTCTTGCTTGAAGATGTCGCGACGTTTGCCGTGTAGAATCACATTGAAACCGTGCAGACCTTTCAACAAGAAGCCCTCCGCTTACCGAAGCTTCCCCCTCTTTTAAAAGTGTCATATCTGCCAGGCATTCCTCCCACCACCCTTTTTGTATCACCTTCAGCGCGAGGTGCCCGGAGACCTGGTAGCCCCAAGAGCCGAGGAAGGGGTGGTGTGCCAGGGCCATGAGCTCCACCCAGTTGAAGTTCAGGGCCTGCGAGGGCATTAAGGCACGAAGGCACCAAGGCACTAAGGCCTTCACTGAGGTTCTTGAGTGCAGGATTTGCGGTAGTCCTTCACGTGGTCGATGAGGGGCTGCGTGAGATCCCGGTAGCCTTGCGGTGCTTTTGAAGCGGCGGGGGTAGCTTGATGTTCTCGTCTGGTATAAGGGGGGGGGGTCTTTTGAAAACGCATGAAAACGCTTTCGCCTGCGAATCATGGCGGGCTTCGACACGAGATTGGCATGTGATTGCCATGGATTGCCATGGAGTGCTTGCTTGCAACCCCATCCGTATTCACAGCATTCACTTCCACAAGCCGAAGATGATGGGACATCGCCAAGGAGCTCAGAAGCTCGCCCTCTGCACCGCGCCTCCAGGAGGGTAAGTGCACCTGGAAAGCCCAAGAGAACACTTCCAACGTCCAACACATGGCTTGGAGATGTCGGGTTGCGCACCCTTTGAATTCTCGTGCTGAGTCTGCAGACCCGAAATCAGGATGTGTAATGTCCTTGGCACTCCGGACGTCAAGTCTATGTTTAATGACAGCCCTGCGCACTATGGCCCTTACCTTTTGGCCTACACTGCGAGCGAAAACCTTGTCACTTCTGAGGTGATCCGTCGTGCGGAGCTTTCGTTGCCAAGCCATCTCAAGGCGCTTAAAAGCCCCAGCCTCGTAGATGGCCATGGGCTGCAGCAGGACGGTGTTGAGGCGACCTCGCTCCTCACGAGCGAGCATCCACGCCTCATCGCCTTAAGGGCACTCTGCCACTCGGGGGCTGGTGGTGGCCCCTTGTGCGCATACGGTAACATGGCCTTAGACCTTTGTAAACTCAACACCCCTGGAACATAGAATCCTGACATCCCTTCAAAGCCTGAAGCCCCACACCCTCTTAAAGCCCATGCCCTGGCGCAAGGAGCGACATCACACAGCCGTTTGCGCAGTTATGTCATCTACCACGTTTACCGGCCTGCATCTGCCAGCTCACGTTCAACATCCCGCGTCGTCGGTCCTGTCAAGCCTTCATTTCCTGAATTTCCTGGGGTCCACGCCCCACTCGAACGGCTCCGGTTGGTAGTTGTCGTCACAGGCACTGACCACAGAGGCGTTGAAGACCTCGCATTGATGTGGCTGCAGTAGGACACGTGCGATGCAGGGTCGCTGTCGAACAATTTCCTGCTTTTGGGCCAGGCTACCTGCGGCCATCTGGCGAGAACGCAAAATGTTGCAAAAACTGGCTTGACTTGAACCATCGCCTCCGACTACCATTCTCTAGCGGCGGCTGTTCCAATCATTCGATGTGCTTCCAACTGTACCTGGCTGGGCAGCTAAGGCACGGGGCTCTTGTGCAGGTCACTGGGCTTCTCAAATTCCTGTGCGAAGGGGTCCATCTTCACCTATCAGCCGGTGGGGTGCTTAAGCCTTAAGCTATTCACCTTTCAAGCTTCTTTGCATGCACTTAGATTCCAGCAGATTCCAGCAGGCCTAACTAACAGGAAGGAGACCGATGATGGCAGGCGTTCAAGGCACTGACGGCAGGCTGCGGTGGCCAGATGTGGCCAAGATAGGTTGAGATTACAGATTGGCAACCAAGTTGCAATATCCTGGCCCGCCAATGTGTGAATCTTGAAGCCGTACCTCTGTCTGAGTCTCTAACAACGCCGCGAAAAGCCAAAGTGCAAGCCCCAACACGAGCAGGAATCCGTCGACACTTGCAGGGGGTGCACATCCGCATCTCCGTCAGGCCAAGTTGCGTGCTGCCAAACGGCACGTCGGACATCTCTGGGCCAAAAGGCACCTTAAAGACTGTTCAGAGTTTCGCGCTCTCTCTGTCGCCTTCTCTGCTTCAATTTCGGAGCCCTTCTTGCCATCGCCTACGCGAACACTTCCAGACGGAACCATGCAGCTTTGAACACTTTCACAGAAAAGCCGTTCATGCGCATACCGTATACCTAATGCTCGGACAGGAGGCAAAGATCTCCCAGAGGCCGGAGAAGCCACCGCCTCCGAAGGTCACGGGGTGTGTCAGGAGCACTAAGGGAGTTCAAAGGGAGCCCCCATGATATGTAACAGAGCAAAGAGAGTTGCCTTCGGCTCGGTGTCGCCTTGCCATTGGTGCTGCACGCCCATCCCAGTCATTCCAGCCTCCTGACGGGGCTTGCGGCTCCTAGAGTCTCTGAGCATCTCAACCCAAAAAAGGCCCCCAAAAGGACGTCTTAACGATTACACAACTTATGAACCTCTACAAGCCTGAGTCCCAAAAAACGCCCCGGCGCTCCCACGACGCTGACGAATTGCGCCCTGGGCGCCCAGGTTGCAAATCTCAGGCCGCAGACGCCGCCTGAGCTCAACATGGGAGCCCAATAGGCCAAGAGAAAAGGAGTCAGAAGTGCTGTGGCGGTTTGATTCGAAAAAGGCCACTTCAAGGGCTTCAAGGGCTTCAAGGGCCAGTGCCGGCCGTGGTGCCGGCCACGACACAGTGGCAGCCCAGGGCGTCCGCGATGGTCGGGAAGTTTCCCTGCTGCAGCTGCTCGATCTCCACCTCCGCTTGGCGCATGCTAGAAAATAGCTTCAAGTAAGTTCGCGAACGATGTTCTCAGACAAGTCCCTCCCTAGATGCAGATCTCATGTTTCCTTAGAAACAGGCAGACTTGCGAGGGCCACCCACCTCGGCGAGCAGGAAGCCAACGTAGCCAAAACAGTCGTGGAGGATTTGCTCTCCCTCCTCGCCCACCCGACACGAGGCCCAACACTGCGCTCATTGCATTTAGAGACCCACTGAGGGCGACTATCTCAGAAGCTGTTCCTTACAACATCTTGGCAAGGTCAGCGCCATGCCGACACTATGCCCACAGCCCACTCCTCGCTCGGGGCCACTACGTAGTATCTGGGGAGGTGGAGGACCTCGGCCGCGGACACAGCCGCAACTGTGCCGAGAAGCTTATGCAAAGATGCAAAAATCCAGGCAAATCCATATTGTTTCATGTCAACCTCGGGCGCAAGACCCCACCTACCGGCGCCCCTCCGGCGCCATCATCGGGCGGCAGCCAGTCTGCCTTGGCTAAGCTCGCAAGCCCCAACGGTGCGAACCCACACTGGCCTTAGCCTTGCCTTCAGCGCGCGTAAAACCCTTGGAAGGCGCGCTGCGGGCAGCCGCACCACGGCTTCGTAAAGCCACGCGCAGCGGCGGAGGAGAGGAATCGGCCTCAACCCCCCGAGTCTTTCATCAGTCTTTCGGGTGAGATTTTTAGGGGGGCTTTCGGGATGAAAGAGAATCGTTACAAAAAATTGAGTCTTTTCTAGGGATGTGGGTAGGAGAAGAGTCCACTTCGGCGGGACCCGCGGTAGGTCAGAGCTTTCCTATGTCGCCTTTGCGGCTGCAATGAAGCAATGTGCAGAAACACCAAATCCGCGGAAGGACTCTAAGAAAGCCGAGGCTGGTGTGGTTGGTTCAAGGGAAGTTTTGAGAATGGCATGCCGCATGTCGGATAAATGGGACTTGTGACATTATATACTCCTGGTCTTTGCAGCCGGAACGCGTAGATTCCTCTTCCAGCAGCAGCTGCAGTTTGACTTGCTTGTTCTCTGCCTGGGTGCCAGGGCGCGGCAGCTTCGGACTTCTAGGAGTAGGACGCGGTGGCCAAGCCTCCCAATCTCTCTCCAGGGCTTGGTGCCAGATGCGGAAGACATACCTAAGGAAGGGAACGCCATGTGAACAATGGAACCTTCCTGACCTTCACCAGCGATTCACTGGGGCCTCTGGAAGTTTCCAACGCTCACACTGAAAAATAGAACTCGCACCACTGCTGAGATCCATCAAAGTCATTTTCTTGTCGACACATGATGACATGGCATCATCGCAGCAAGGGCGCAGGTCCGAGCCACTTTCGTCGCTGTGAGCCAGCCTGCGCTCGGAACTCGATCCGTCACTGTGCCAGGCTTTGGGGCCCCCCACTCAGATCCCCCAACACGCCTGTGGCAACCCAGGATTCTCCTGGGCTGCGGGTGGTGTGCTGTGTGCAGCGCAGAGACCGCCTCCTGCGACCAGGGGGGGGGGGGGGGGGGGGGGGGGGGTTCGGCGTAGGCACGTCCGTTGCTCCACGTCTGGGCCACAAAGGGTACTTGTTGGTACTCCGAGGACTAATACCTGGGCCTCGTCCAGGGACGCATCGGAGGGCCAATTGGCACGGTCCACGGCCACCGGCAGTGCCATGGCGGCTCCGGTTGTTGCGGGGGATGAGGTGGGCTTATGAGGGGGGCTTAGGGCTGGGATGGGCTGCAAGGGGCTGTGGCTAAGGGTACCGGACAGACTGTTGCAGTCTTTGGTGTGGCAGGGCCGAAGGCCCCAATCTCGCCATGTGGGCTTAGGGGCAGTTGCGATCGTTTGAAAAAGCTGTGGATATGGATGTCATGACTCCTTGGGCTCGAGCTTTAAGCAAAGCGCAATTAAGTCAAGCTCCGAATCAGGCCCCCCCGTTCCCCCTAGCAAAGCCGAAAGCCCTCCCACTAAGGAACTCAAAACATCGACCTAAACCTAAGTGGATCTGTGCCGTCTGTGCCTCGGCAGTTCGAGTCCGCTCCGCCTGTGCCTGAGAGGCTACTTGCGGGTGTCTTTCCAACGCCAGCGTACTCCCGAATACTGCTCTCCTTCTTGTGGGCTCTCGGGTCTTAAAGTTACCGGTGTTCGGGCTTGAGTGGGATTAGCCTCAGCATGCCCCGAAGGCCCTCACACCGAGAGATCCCGAAGCTGGGAAACTGAACCGCCACACCCCTAAACCCTTAAAAGCCAAAAAAACCCCCTAAAGTATAAACATAATCCTATAAGCCCTGAGCCCTTCCAAAAAATGGGAGGCTTTCCTTCAGAGGGCCCCCTTGATTCGAGTGTCCCAAGAGCCCCCACATGCCACCTTGGCCTGGCTCTCCTGGAGCTTCTGCTGCAGACTCCGCGCCGTGGCCTCACACAGTGTACATATATATATATATATATATGTATATATATATATATATATATATATGGGTTTGTATTTTAATGGGGAGGCGCGCGACACGTGTTGGGGTCGGGGTATGTTTCGCGGGTATGTTTCGGGGTATGTTTTCGGGGTATGTTTTGGGGGTATGTTTCGGGTATGTTTGGCGGCATCACGAGCTACTTTACCTGCAATTTCGGGGGTATGTTACGGGGTATGTTTCGGGGGTATGTTTCGAGGTATGTTACGGGGTATGTTTCGCGGGTAGGCAACCCGTGTGCCCTTCTTAAACCTGAGCCCCCCAAAAAGACACAAACCCATATATATATATATATATATATATAGAAAGAGATGATATACTAAGGGAGGCTCATTTTTCTGAGAAAACGGGGCCTGAAGGGACCTGAAGTGGGAGTGAAACGTGCGCAGGGCATTGGGGAGCAATCGGCTCCATCAAGATTCTTCCAACTCTCTCCCTTAAGAAAGCCGAATCCGACCGCCGCGGCCTCCGCCTTGTCCAAAGCCGCCGCTGATTGCTGGAGCTTCTCTTCTGCCTTGGAGCACGCGGCTCTGCGCATCTGTGATGCGACAAATACTGCAAAAGCCTCACCCAAAAGCAGCAACCGATCATCATAAATACTAAACTATGGAACTGTACACATGACTTACTTCTCAAATATATACTTGAGAAGGGGCTACGAAAGCTAGTCACCGCAGGGGGGTGGCATGCAGCGAGTCGGCAGGACTTGGAGCCGCCGGCGCACCCTTGTGCGGCGCTGCGTGTACCAGAGTCTACTTCCCCCAAAGCACACGGCTCCCCCAAGTTTGATGGCGTGCACATGCAGAATGGGTATCGCTGCTCCAAGCTGCAGCTTCAGTCTCGAATGCATGTTTGAGCAGCTGTTAACAAGCACGTTTGAGTCCATGTAGAGACTCAACCGGTTAGTCAGGTAAGATCGAAGACCCCTAAACTCGAAATCTGAAGCCCTGAACTCCTTCAGCCCCCTTGCTTCCCCCGCTGGAACCCCGTGTCGCAATCGAAGTTTAGGTACAGGGACGCTCTGTTCAATACGACCTCTGCAAAGTACCACAGAGCTTCAGAGCATGGTGACTGTGGGGGGCGGGGGAGGACCTTGGGGTGGGGTGGGGGGGGACCTTGTGGGGTGGGGGGGGGGGACCGGAGGGGGGAGGGGGGGGGCCCCCCCCCCTACCTTATCCCACACGCAACCACCTTAAAGGAGGGGGGGGGGGGGGGGGGGGCGCCGGCACCCTTATCTTCGAAAATTGCTTAATGGTGAGGTGAAGGGGGGGGGGGGGCCCCCCCCAACCCCCACCTTAAGTCTTGGGTTTCGGACCTGTTAAGGTGTGGAACCCTTTTTTTCCCTGGAAGCTTCTTAACAAGGTGAATACCAGTGCATGGGTAAACGACAACTCCCGCCAGCTCCACAGAGCTAGCTTTCGTGATATATATATATATATATATTATATTGCACATACGTATGCATCTACCTGCTATTATGCCTGTGAGCTGCTACGAGTAGTACGCTACAAAACGCAGCATATCACAGGTGCCTCCAGGATTGCGGCGGCAGAGTCTCCTTCCGCTTCCGCGCGAGCGGCCTTGCGGGGCGCTCCGCCCGCCAATGTGTCGCAATGTGTCTTAGAGGAATATCGGGGGACTAAGGTTTAGGGTTGAGGGTTCAGGGTTGTGGCGATTGATTATAGGCACCTTTTCAACCACACCGAAGACTCAGCAGGATCCAGAAACACCTTCAGCCCCTCCCATGTCGCACATGTCGCACCTCCACAGCATCAGCCACCAGCTCAGCTTGCTCCTCAGCCTGAGAGAAGCAAAGGGGAGGCGTCGACCGGCCAATATGACTCTTCATCCGCCCGCTACCCTCCCCCACCCCCACCTGAAGAAAGCGCACACCCCTGTGGCCATTTTTTTGTGCTCTAAGCGGCCTCTTTCCGAAGTGCTTTCAACTTCTTCTCCAGCTTTGTCATCGATGCCTACTGCTGAGGCGAATGGGCCATGACTCGCAACAGACACGAGGATTTCGTGCGCCATGGCTCCTTCGAGCGTCGAGAGCTACAGGGTGAGCATTGGGAAATGATTTGGGGGATATTGGGGGGGTTTTGTCCGACCTTCAGAGAGGCGTTCTCCTTCGTCAGGGCATCTGCCTTCCCGTGGAGCTCCGCCACTGCCTGAGCGGGGCTCAAGAAGCCCCAAGGATGCCCCAATCCAATAAAAACCCTATACCTAACAGCCCAAAGAAGGCAGTAAAGTGACTAAGTGACGCCCCCCCCCGAGTTCTGAAGGCGCTCCCGCCTGGTCCCGGTCGGCCATCAGCCGCGCCTCCCGCGCCTCCACCTCCTGGAGCTCAAGGCGGGCGGCCTTCCAAGAGACTCGAGGAGCCCCAACGTGGTGCCAAACGGGGAGAATGCAACAGACTAGAATCTACTAGAACGGCAGAATGCAAGTAGTACGCTATCATTGTAAAGATGAATACACACACATTTCTGAGGGTTTGGGTATGTGGCCTCAGCTGGAAGTAGTGGGCGCCTTATAAGTACGTGTGTGTCTGCGTGTCTGTGTGTCTGTGTGTCTGTGTGTCTGTGTGTCTGTGTGTCTGTGTGTCTGTGTGTCTGTGTGTCTGTGTGTCTGTGTGTCTGTGTCTGTGTCTGTGTCTGTGTCTGTGTGTGTGTGTGTGTGTGTGTGTGTGTGTGTGTGTGTGTGTGTGTGTGTGTGTGTGTGTGTGTGTGTGTGTGTGGTGTGCGGTGCGTGCGCGCGCTGTGCGCGCGCGTGGCGCTGCGCGTGCGCGTAGGCGTGGGCGTGGGCGTGTGCGTGTGCGTGTGCGTGGGGTGGGCGTGTGCGTGTGCGGTTCGTGTGCGTGGGCGTGGTGGGGGTGGGCGGGGTGTGGGGCGTGTGCGCGTGGGCGTGGGCGTGGTGCGCGTGCGCGTGTGTGCGTGCTGCGCGATGCGCGCGCGTGCGTGCGTGTTGCGTGTGCCTTTGCGTGGGTGTGGGGGTGGGTGTGGGTGTGGGTGGGTGTGGGTGTGGTGGTGTGTGTGTGTGTGTGTGTGTGTGTGTGTGTGTGTGTGTGTGTGTGTGTGTGTGTGTGTGTGTGTGTGTGTGTGTGTGTGTGTGTGTGTGTGTGTGTGTGTGTGTGTGTGTGTGTGTGTGTGTGTGTGTGTGTGTGTGCGCGTGTGCGCGTGTGCGTGTGTGTGTGTTTGTTGGTGCTGACTTCTTGCTTTGACTTCCGGACGCAAAGGATCCTCTCCTAAACGTCTGCTGCTTCAAGCGTGCCTGAGCAGGAAGTGCGAGGAGCACTTCTTGGGGTGTCACACATGTCACATTTTGAAACTTCGTTGGAGACCGGCTTTTCTTAGCTTCTATCTGGGACACGTATCTGGAACACGTTTAAAGTCCGAATCTCTTGCTTGTATCCGCAAGGGCGACTCTTGGGCCTCCCAGCATGACCTCAGCGTACGGCCCTCCCACAAGATATCAGGCACAAGAGTGGTAGAAGCCTGCTGAGACGCCATCGCCAGCTGTGAGCACTTGTCCTTCTCATCTGCCTACACAGCGTCATCTGGGCCACACCCATGTTGGCCAATTAACAGTTGGAGGTGCCGTGCTAGGTATATGAACCCCACAAGCCCAAAAACAAAACCGTTTGCAACCTTCCGCGGGCCTCCTTTCGAAGCTTCTCCCACTTCTTCTCAAGCTGGGTGCACCTTTCCTGTAGCCCACGCGGACAATGTGCCAGCAACATGAACTGGGTTGAAGTCCCCAATCCTACTGCGCAAGGTTTGCGCTAGACATTCTACCGAATGGCACAGGATACCCTCAAGTGGGCGCATGTGCTGCTCTCGAGATCTGAGTCTGAGTATGGGAGCCCACAGACTTTACACATTTCTCAAGGTTTTCTCGAATCTCCGCAGCTGCTCCTTCAGCGACTCGTTCTCCGCCGCCGCGCTCTCTGACTTCGCTCGCAAGCTTTTGAGAACCTCAATATGAACACCCATTGTAGAACAATTCTCGGACGGGTGCTACTCACGGCCTTTCACTACCTTTCGCCGGCAAAACTGCACCCCTGAACACGGTTGACCCCAGCCGGAGGCACCCGATCATGATCCGCCCGGAGGCGTCTTTCCGCCTGCAAGGGTGGGAGGGATCCAACATGTGCCCTTCTCGGGGGCACCTCTAAGACTCGAAGCTTGCTTTAAACTGCGAGCGGTCTTGACTCCTCAACTCAGAAGTTCCCGCCTGCCCATGCGAGGCGCGCTCCTCCTTGGCTTCAGCTTTGGCAACCTGGCACCGAACTTCGAGGCGAGGGCCTAATTAAAATATGCACTGCCGTCGATTGCATCGCTGCCTGAGCCTAGCCATGGACGAAAGCACGTGAGGCGCCTTCTCAGCTTCCAGGGCAGAAGTTAGCTCTTCAGCTTTTCGCTCGGCCTCGATGCCCGGCTTGCAACGTACTGCTTGTGTAGCGACACTCATGACTGTACAGTGACGTGACGAAGGGGATGCAATACTTCTGAACACTGTCGCAACCCTGTAAAGAGTGCAAATGTGTGGGGATGCGAAGTACCCGCCTCCTTGCTGAGTGTGGAAACCTTCTTCTCGAGGCGAGTGCTCACCACCTGATGTGAGCATGCGCAGGAACGGCTGCAAAGGCACTTTCCAGAACTGCTGCCATGATCGAGCCTTCAGGCTCTTGTTCTCCTCTTCCAGGGCTTCAGCCGTCGTCTGCAAGCTCACCACCTGCAGACCAGGAGCATCCAGGAGCCACCACAAGCACGAAACTTTGAACAGAGGGCGCACACCTGGTCACCGTTGGACTTCAAGCGTTCTTCGGCCTGTTTCCGTGCAGCCTCACAGTATAGCGAACGTCGGACCACTTTGTTGCGCAGTGTGGGGCAACCAGAACATTCTCTCTACAGCAGAAAGTTAACACGACTCGCCACATCCGGGAGAGGCCTTTTCCTGCTTCAATGCGTCGGTGAGCTCTGCCAGCTTGGTCTTGGCGGCCTCTGGCACCCCATCGCATGAGCTGCTGCCGTCACCAGAAGGTCACCATGCAGCGCCTTCTCCGACTGGGAGGAGGTTGTAAGGTGCTGCGCCTGCTCGTCAGCCTGACGTTGAACATCCAAACTGCTTGTGAATCTCAATGCTACGGTGCTGTGTCTGCCAGCTTGGTGAGCGTGGAGATCTGCTTCTCGAGGCGCGTGCTCGCTGCCTGACGTGAGCATGTGAGACTTACTGGCGTTTAGTTGGTAGCTCTCTATAGGCTTCTGTTCCTATGGTTCCAGGTTGATTTCGGGGCCAGGGCTCACCATCTTGTCGGGTTTATGACGTGTCCAACAGAGTGGGGGGGGTGGGGGGGGGGGGGGTGGGGGGGGGGGGGGGGGGGGTGCGGGCGAAATTGATGATATTTGTTTGGGCTTGAAGTTTAGGATTTTGGGCACGCTGTACACACGCATTGCTGTTTAAAGCACATCGACCAGCTGGGAGGCTACCCCAGGCTAGAGTATCATTGGTACCAGTCGATAGCATCTCTGTAAAAGGCAACGGGCCACAAACTCAAACACTCCCTCATAATAAGGATTGAGCTTTGGGGGGGGGTGGGGGGGAGCGCGCTTGCGTGGACCTTGTTGCACAACGTTGCTTTTGCGTAGACCTAAGCCAAGGGGTATAAGAAAGGCAGCTTTCAAGAGTCAGCAGTGGTACTGTAGTAGCTTGTTGGCCGTTCTATAGCGACCCAGGATGGAGACACATGGGCCAGTGGCTTCAAAAGGACGCACGCGATTGCGCACGGCTTGCATAGAGCTTGCCCGGATCTCAGCGCACGTTTTGTGGCTTGGGATTTCGCCTGCGATGGTTCAAGGAGATCGCGCAGAAAAATGACTGATCCGTGTCGCGCACTATAATGTCATTTGGACAATTGTACATAAGCGCAAGCCAGCTCAGATCCGGCATGTCGTGGTCATGCGTGTGTGCTTGGGGTTCTTCCGCTGACCTTACGCTCGTGGGGTCTTCACGCGCTTCGACATCGTAGTTATGGTTCAGCGCCCAAGTAACACCAAGACAAGGGCTTTTTTGGACGGCGCGTGAGAATGCGCAGGCGGCTGCAAAGGCACTCTCCAAGACTCTCTGCTACCATCATCAAGCCTTCAGGCTCTCGTTCTCTTCCTCCAAGGATTCAGCCTTCATCTGCAAGCTTGCCACCACCTGCAGACATGACCAGGAGCATCCAGGAGCCACCACAAGCACGAAACTTTGAACAGAGAGCGCACACCTTGTCACCGTTGGACTTCAGGCGTTCTTCGGCCTGCTTCCGTGCAGCCTCACAGTAGAGCGAACGTCGGGCCACGGGAGGCAACCAGAACATTCTCTCTACAGTAGAAAGTTAACACGACTCACCACATCCGGGAGAGGCCTTTTCCTGCTTCAATGCGTCGGTGAGCTCTGCCAGCTTGGTCTTGGCAGCCTCTGGCACCCCATCGCATGAGCTGCTGCCGTCACCAGAAGGTCACCATGCAGTGCCTTCTCCGACTGGGAGGAGGTTGTGAGGTGCTGCGCCTGCTCGTCAGCCTGACGTTGAACATCCAAACTGCTTGTCAATCTCAATGCTACGGTGCTGTGTCTGCCTGCTTGGTGAGCGTGGAGATCTGCTTCTCGAGGCGAGTGCTCGCTGCCTGACGTGGGCATGATTAGAGCATGTGAGCTGATGTGATGTGAGCAGGTGCAGCTGCGGACTCTCCCTCGCATCATCGAGCCTTGAGGCTCTTGTTCTCAAGTGCTAAGGTTTCAGCCTTCGTCTGCAAGTTCTCCACCTGTAAAGAGCCACAGGTAACCACCACAAGCACGAAAACTGAACAGCGGGCGCACACCTGGTCACTGTTGGACTTCATGCGTTCTTCGGCTTCTCTCCGTGCAACCTGAAAGCAACAAGAACTGCTCTTCTGGAGCAACATGAGTCGCCATATCCGGGAGAGGCCTTTTCCTGCTTCAATGCGTCGGTGAGCTCTGCCAGCTTGGTCTTGGCAGCCTCTGGCACCCCATCGCATGAGCTGCTGCCGTCACCAGAAGGTCACCATGCAGCGCCTTCTCCGACTGGGAGGAGGTTGTGAGGTGCTGCGCCTGCTCGTCAGCCTGACATTGAACATCCAAACTGCTTGTCAATCTCAATGCCACGGTGCTGTGTCTGCCTGCTTGGTGAGCGTGGAGATCTGCTTCTCGAGGCGAGTGCTCGCTGCCTGACGTGGGCATGATTAGAGCATGTGAGCTGATGTGATGTGAGCAGGTGCAGCTGCGGACTCTCCCTCGCATCATCGAGCCTTGAGGCTCTTGTTCTCAAGTGCTAAGGTTTCAGCCTTCGTCTGCAAGTTCTCCACCTGTAAAGAGCCACAGGTAACCACCGCAAGCACGAAAACTGAACAGCGGGCGCACACCTGGTCACCGTTGGACTTCATGCGTTCTTCGGCTTCTCTCCGTGCAACCTGAAAGCAACAAGAACTGCTCTTCTGGAGCAACATGAGTCGCCATATCCGGGAGAGGCCTTTTCCTGCTTCAATGCGTCGGTGAGCTCTGCCAGCTTGGTCTTGGCAGCCTCTGGCACCCCATCGCATGAGCTGCTGCCGTCACCAGAAGGTCACCATGCAGCGCCTTCTCCGACTGGGAGGAGGTTGTAAGGTGCTGCGCCTGCTCGTCAGCCTGACGTTGAACATCCAAACTGCTTGTGAATCTCAATGCTACGGTGCTGTGTCTGCCTGCTTGGTGAGCGTGGAGATCTGCTTCTCGAGGCGAGTGCTCGCTGCCTGACGTGGGCATGATTAGAGCATGTGAGCTGATGTGATGTGAGCAGGTGCAGCTGCGGACTCTCCCTCGCATCATCGAGCCTTGAGGCTCTTGTTCTCAAGCGCTAAGGTTTCAGCCTTCGTCTGCAAGCTCGCCGCAACCTGCAAATTGCCCGCAGCATCCGGGAGCCACAGGAGGGAGTCCCTACAGATGCGGCCGCATACCGCGCGGCCTTTTGGTGCTCTGCCTCCATGCCTCGCGCCTTCGGGAGCACAGAAGCAACTTGAGGCAACGGTGCAAAAAAGCCGACCTTTGCTATACTTCTCACACATCAGACAAGCGCCTTCTCGGCCAAAGCTGTGATCTCCTGTGTGCTAGCTTCGGCGGCCTGCACTCATCAATGCCCTGCATAGATCTGCATAGCTGCAAAACTCGGCTCAACTTGTTGTGCCCCCACTGCGCCCTTGCAGCTGCCAAGTAAGGATACCCCTAACACCGGGAGATGCTGGGAACTCTAGACTCTAGACTCTAGAGGATACCCGTGCCTTGAGCAGAGCTGTACTGCGATCTACTGTGCTTGCTGGCCACTTATGCGAAGCAGAAGAGCCATGCGCATAAATATTTGGGGGGGGGGGAGGGGGGTAAGGGGGTCGACCCTCCTGCTGGAGCGGCCTGCCAACATACATACATAATTGCATTATATAGCACTGCTCAAAAACCCTCAAAATGGGGGAGGGGGGGGGGGAAATATTTGATCCTCCCATTTTACGTTTCGCTCATATGCTCTCATACTTATACCGTGCTCTTCTTCTCGGCATTTCTCGTGTCGAGTGGGGACTGCTGGAAAAACGACTTCCGGGCCTCCTCACTGGTGCGCACCAGCCTCTCCACCTCTACCCGGGCAGCCTTGACTCAGAGAGAGAGAGAGAGAGAAGCTGAAAAACAAAAAAGGACAGAGCACACGCGACGCAGACGTCCGGCAGATGGCGCCTTCTCGTGCTCCAGGTCATCGTGAAGTTGCTGGATCTGCGTTTCCGCCTCGCATCTGTGCGAAGCCCGTCTTTTCATGCCTTCTCAGCATCTCACCCCTTGCACCCTGTAGCAAAAGTCTCGCTGCAGGTGTGGTGCGGCTGTTGTGTGCAACAATTGGGGGAGTCCATAGTAGCAGTGGCTCGAATTGCCACGAATATGGTTCTGGAACTTCTACTCTTGTTCCCGGCCGTGAGTTTGGGCACAAATGCTTGCCTCATATCCACTGTTCAATATTGTTCAAGGCTGTTCTGCAAGCCCCACTGCAGCACCAGTAGCGATTGTAAAGTGCCCGAGTGGCCTTCTTCTGCTCCATTCGCAGCTTCTTCTCCAAAGCCTCCCGCGAGGCCTCAAGCGAAGGATTGACGGCCCGAATCAATCCTATGAGTCATCGCCGCGTGCGCCCCACATGTGTCAACGCGATCCTACGCGGTCCTGGACCGACTGCAGCGCAGAGCGTAGGTCCTCCAGTTTCGTGTCCGCCTGCCGAAGCCAGCAAACCAGTGAGGGATATGGATGTTGCTTTCGGGCTTTGCACGGATTTGCGTCTGGGCTCTGAGAGCGGTTTCCCGGCTTGCCCATGTCTCTGCGCTGTGCTGTACTGATCTTCTTGCACATTGCATCACATTAGTCGGTGTAGGGTGTATTGTTGCATATTGTTGCTTGCATGCCCCCACCGGCTGCAATTTAAAAATGATCCACAGCTCCATGGAGCGCCATGGCAGCCTCTGCACCCCTAAAGACTTGGAAGTCGGGCATGGAGATTTCCGGAGACCAAGACTAAGAGCACCCAGGGATACAGCCCACCCGCAACTCTGGCTACGGATGCTGCGGGCGGCTGTGGCCCCACCTGGCCTCCCTGGCCTCACTCGGATGCGACACCTGGCCACTGAACACGCGGTTGCTGCAGAGAGTCATGAGTCATGAGAGAGTAGTGGCAATGGGAGTCTCTATAATAAACATTGAGAGTCTGCACGGTCTATATTATCAAGAGACTTTGTGCCGAGTTACCTGTGCTCCCTGCGCGCCTGTTGGGACAGGTCCGCGGCAATCTGCTCCCAGCCTCTTTACTTCAGCGAGTTGCATTCGGGGTCGAGTGAAGGCAGAGCTTGGGAAGTATGTTTGGGAAAGTCTCTCGCGCAGCCCTGCACTTGCAACACCCACAGGTCTTAGAGGCCGCAGAGGAACTGAAGAGAGGATTAAGGAGCAGCGATTTTATGGCAGAGTGGCCACCGATGGCCACCGCAGCCACCACTACGGAGCACGCATTCCAGAATTTTCAGAGAGGGTTTCGATGATTCCCTTGATCTTCTGAGCCAGGACATCCACTTCCGACTCGTCGTTGTAGTAGGATGGACTTACTCGCACGACGGAAGGCTGGCGCCAGTCCTCGTCGTTGAAGGTGTGAAATGGCGGCGACACGGACACCGCGATTCTCTGCTTGGCAAGTGCTCCCTTGATGGCCTCCGAGGTGATGCCAAGGTCTGAGAACGCCTCGAAAGTCACAATGGCGCACCGCGACACGCCCTCCACCTGAGCTTCCTCCAAGCTCGCTGGAGCGTCACAGCAGCGGACGCCCTTGATTGAAGCGAGCTTCTGGCGCAGCGCAGCGGCCAGCCCAGTAGACTTTCGTTGGATGTGCTGCGGGCCCACGTGCTCACAAAGCTCCAAGGCCTTCTTCAAGCCCATGTGGAGCGCTGGCGAAGTCTCCCACATCTCGTAGCGGCGGGCGTCTGGGGCCAGCTTGTAGACGTGGCTCTGTGTCCATCGAGCCGAGACATGGTCGATCATCGGCGGCTCGCCCACCAGTCCGCTCGCGTGGTTCAGTGCCGAGGCCCGGGCATACAAAAACCCAGTGCCGCGAGGGCCCCGGAGCCACTTGCGGCCCGTGGCGCAGGCAAAGTCGCAGAGCAGCGAGCGCACGTCCACGGGGATCTGCCCGATGGATTGGCAGGCATCCAGAATAAAGACGGCGCCATGCTCGCGCGCGAGTTTCCCGACCGCAGCGGCAGGCTGCACCACAGAGGAATTCGTTTGAATGTGTGTCAAGGCCACCACTGCCCGTGCCGTTTCAGGCAAAGACTTCAGAGCAGCTTCAAGTGCGTCTAAATCGACAATGCCATCTGGGCGCATGGGCAACACTTCAAGCTTGGCATGTCGCTTTGCGGCCTGCAGAAAAGCAACGGCATTTCCTGCATATTCGCTCGCCCAGCAAAAGATCCGATCGCCCTCTCGGAAGCTAAAGCTGTAAAAGGCTTTTGCCCATGCGCTTTGCGCAGACTCTGTTAGGGCAATCTCCTCAGGATCGCACCCCAACAACTTGGCCGCTGCCTTTCGAGCGCCTTCCCTCGCATCGGCCTGCGCTTCCGCTGCGTATCCCCCAATGTGGCGCTCGAGCTCGAAATGGTCCAGGAGGGCCTGCGCCCACATTCTTGATTCTTCATTTACTCTACGCACACTCCCACCATGCACATGACAAGAAAGACACGGCATTCTTCTCTCTCCGAAAGGTTGCATGGTTCATGCATACACTTGTGGCGCTCAGGCGATGATAGAAGAGTGCCTGGTGCACCTCGTCCGGCATGGGTGAGGCGCCAGCTGCATTCATGTGCATCCAATCTGGATCCTTCCAAGCCCTCCACGCCATCCCAGCTCTCTGTCGCACAAAGACACTCGCTGCTCTCAGGCAATTGCGCCCGAGACAAGCCTGCATGAACTCGCCTTTGGAGCGCCACAAGCGCCCAACAGCAAGAGCAAATAAAAGCGGAGCAAAGCTTTGTTTGAGCCGCAACGAAGTGGCAGCCGGACCAAGTCTGTCGAACATGCGCAAGTGCGCAAGGCATCGGCTCCCACGTCGAACCGTCAGCTCAACCGGGGGGGGGGGAGGGGGGGGTGGGGGGGCGGGCTGTGTAGTGCGGCTGTAAGACCGTAGGACTGCTTCGAAGAAAAAGAGTCAAGAAAGGCCCCCGCGCTGCTCGGACTCGGCTTTGGCCACCTGCGTCGCTGCGTTCACCCTCTGCCCCATATCCAATCCCAGTCAACCTCTCAGGATTTGACCCATTCTGAGACCATTCTTAGTGCATCTGAATGCTGTGTCCACCCTCAGCTTCAACTCTGCACCCCATCGTCTCGTAATCTCCGGTCATATGCCTGCTCCAGCTCCAGGGCCTGCCACAACATGGTGCAACTGATCACTCCTACATGTCTTCTGAGAGGGTCAGTCGCCGCGATACTTCTCTCTCTCTCTCTCTTTCCTTCTCCCTCCCTCTCCCTCCCTCTCTCTGTTCTAAGCACGGTTCCATGCTTGCCCGTGCTTTCTCGTCGGGGCCGCAATCTCTGCTCACCATGGGTTCCGAAAGCTCTGTAACTCTCTGGTGGATGGTGCGGAGGCCTCCTGAAGCTCCTCTACCACCGAGGTTGCCTAGGAAACCGAGCGACTCAAAAAGATAACAAGGCATACCAGAATCATCTTAAACGTCTGCCGAGGCCTCGGGCCGTACAGTAGGTGTCTGCAGGGTGTCTGGGTGGCATAAAGCAGGTCCCCCCCGACAGGATGGTGCCAATGTTTGCCTACGGGCCGGCTTGCTTGTCTTGCTTTGCCACTTCACATTTGGGGTGCCTGGTCTATACATGAGCCTTCGTGTTACAATTCACACCTGCGATCTCGGGCTTGGCGTTCTTGCCGCTGGCCCAGGCCGAGGAAAGTCGCGTTAGCGTTGAATTAAGGGCATCGAAACTACGGCAAAGACAGGTGGAGCGCGGTCCCAGTTCCCTCCTTGAAAATGTCACCAGGCCCCATCAGCTGCAGAGCTCGGTCTCCCTGCCGTGGCCCGTTCCTCTTCCAGCTCCTGCTGCACCTGCCTCTTGTGTGCCTCGAAGAGCTTCAAAGCGTCTGTGCAAAAATTTGCGCAATTTGCGCCATTGCGCAGCTCACAAAAAACATCCAGAGCCCACAACCGCCTGCTCTGCTTCAAGCATGGTCTTGAGCTCATTCACGCGGCAGCCTGCCTGAACAGGGGGAAAAAGGGGGGGGGGGAAAAAGAGGCTCTCCTCCAAAGCCCTCTGGAAGTCCCTCCCAAAGCCGTCCCAAGAACCCGCTCCTGCTCCTCGAGCTCCAGAAGCTTCTTCTCCAAGCTCCTCTTCTCTGCCTCTCAGAAGTCACAAAAGTACCCTAAGACTTGCGGCTGCCTGAGGGGTAGAGTCGGTGTAGTGGTACAGTAATTTACAGTACCCTCCGCGAAACTCTACAGGGTTGCTGGCCTTCGCCGCCTTGGCTTTGGACTCGGCCCGGGTGACCATGCTCTTCAGGTCGGCCATGACCCCCTCTCAAGGGAGATTTGGTTTGTTGAGGGCTCTGCCTGCTGAAATACGGTGTCTCGGATCCTACCCAGAAGCTTGCAAGTCGCCAAGGCCACTTCCATTCCAAGGCCATCGCTTGGGCCCTAATTTACGAAGCGCTCTTCGTTCCGTGTTGTGCTGTTTTTGATAGCTCGCTTTGAACAACCACAAACCCGACGATGCCGAACTCTTTCATCCCCACACACAGTGGCCCAGTCAGGCTGTCCAGCTCCCCAGCTCAAGAGGCTCAAAAACCGGCCTCATCTGCAAGGAACTTCTGCTTCTCCTGCTCAGCCTGCGGTAGAGCTCAGAGCCCATGCAATGCAATCCAGTATGCCTCAAAGGCATTCACAAGCGCTTCGAGGAGCTCCGCACTTAGCAGCTTAGCAACTCCAAGGCCATGTCAAGAGGCGGCCCCCCTTCAAGTGTTGCCTGCCGCATTTTCTGCGCAACACGCGCCTTCGCCAAAGCCGCCTGCAATGCAGACCGCTCCGCCTGTGCGGAGACATCGCGGGACTGTGAAAAGAAAAACGCTACAAAGACTCTCGGGCATCTGAATTTTGTCTAAAAAAACTTCTCGTACTCGCCAAGCTGACTGATGCAGTGAGTGTGTAGCTTCGAGCTTCTCAGAGTCTCAGCGCCTGCAGCGACTCCAGCGCCTTGCTGGAGGTGGCCTCGGAGTGATATCAAAAGCTGCTTATATTAATGTGCTTAGCTTCCTGCTTTTGCCTGCTTTTGAGGCGTCGGCGAACCCAGATTTCAATCGGGTTTCGGGCACTTCGACGACATGCTCTGAAGAGGAAAAATGCGCAGACAAGTAGCAATGTCGCGTTCCATCTTCGCCAAGACCTGACGGATTGTGGCGCGCGAGGGGTACAGGCGCCCCACCAGGGCACTTCTACTCTCGGAGCTTGGCAGCCCATGCCCAGTCGCCCGCACCCCCAACTACCCAAGGCCTCCTTCTGGGAGTTTCGCCCATGCCGGGCGGCGGCAACCTCCACAAAATTCTTCAGTGGCACAGCGGCTGCGCGCTCTCTCTTTCCGGGTTAGACACATGGCATGGGAAGCTGCCACAGGCAGCCGAAACAAAGCCCTGTTTCCGAATGATATTCAGAAACCCAGCCAAACAAAGGACCTTGCGACATCACCACGCCCACACACTGTGAACGGTTGCAGTTGGCTTCTCCCCTTCTTTTTGCAGGTCCAGCTCGCAAGGAGTGCAAAGGATTCTGAGATTGCAGCTTAAGGGTATGTTGATGCTGCGCAGGACTCATCTCTCAGCTGTGGGGACCTCTGAGAATCCATTGCAATCCTCTATGCCCTCTAGGCCCTGTCTCACTGCGAGCTGCGAGCAGTGGGCCGCGATGAATTCTTCTCCTGTCGCCACATGGAGCCACCAGAAGCACGGGGGCTGTGTTCGGAATTCCTTCGAGTTTTGGGGGGGCTGTGTTCACCTCTGCTCACGGGCATGGCATAACATCATGGAACGTCACCATTCTCCGTTTTTCAAGAGATGATCTCCCTCCCAAAAATCTCCTTAAAAGTCTTTGTCAAGGGCTATAATCGAACCCTTGAAAAGGGCGTAAAAATCACATAGAACCCGTCCTCCACAAGGTGAGCCAAGGGGATCTGGCTCTGCAGGCTGCCGTGGATCAGGCGCCGCGCGGCGGCGGGCACCGCCTCGGAGAGGATTGAAAATCAAATCCCCCCAAATTCCCCCATCCCCCCCCCCCCCCCCCCCCCGAGCCTTTTGAGGACTTTTGAGCCCTCTGCCTCCTCTCCCAACAGCCCCAGCCCCAGCAAAACAGCAAGCAAAAACCCGGATCAACCTCACCTTGCTGCATCCACCTGAGCGCTGCACCTGCGGCCGGAACTCGGCACCTCGCCACTCACGCAACCTTGGCCGCCGTGATTTAGGTCTACGGCGGCTACGGCGGCTACGAGTACGGCGGCCGCGGCGGTTACGGCGGCCATCCCGCCAACACCTCATGCAATTAGGGAGCAAAATCGATGAACCTTCCGAAGGCGCAACTCTCGAAGCAACACCTCGAAACATCTCGAAGCCGCCCCGTGGCCATCCCTTTTCCCTCCCCGGTTGCCCCGCGCCTCTCCCTCGTGGCGGCTGTGGCGGAGCCCAAGGCACGGGCCTTTGCAGAAAAGGCTGACACAGAAGGGCGTAGGAGTCTGTAGGACATTCCACCATAGACACCATGGTCCTTCTCTTCCCTTCAAGATCTGAACGAGGATTCATGGAGCCACCATCCCTCTACCACAATGGGGTGCCAACTGCCCCAAGCTGAATGGAGTGAGGTCGGGGCCTGAAGCAGTGCGTCTCCCGCTGTCAGGGTGCCTGGCAAATCTTTGGTGCCCAGCCAGGCTCCTGTGTTCTAAAGCAGGATCCTCCTGCCGGCTACCAGCAGATGAAGTGATCCTGATGAATCCTGGAATGAGAATTTCGACGGACTTCACCACATTTCTGCAGATTTCTGCAGCCACCTCGCTACCTCACCTGGTCTGCCCGAAGGCCCGCCTTCCGCAGCCCGCGTGAGCAGCTCTCGGGCGTGTGAAGCCCTGGGAAGAGCAACAGAACACAGGGAACTCGTTACACTTTTCCCTCCTCTTTGTTGCTCTTCTTACTCGGCTCGGGCTGGACGTGTTGGGGCGAACACCCTAAGCCATGAGCCTTCACCTCGCGCACGTGCGCACCCGCCAGGTCCGTTAGTCGTTCTCATGGGTCGGTCTTCTCGTCTTCTTCTTCTTCTCCTCCTCCTCCTCCTGCTCCTCCACCTTCTTCTTCTTATTCTTCTCCTGCTGCGGGGCCTGAGGGCTCCTTCTTCTTCTTCTGCTTCTTCTTCTTCTGTGCAATTTAGGGCCCCCCTGGTAGGAGGATAGCGACTTGAGCGAGAGCTCTCCCTATCGCTCTTCTTCTTCTTCTTCTTCTGCTGGGCATGAGGGGGCCCAAGGGTCTGTCGCTCTCTCTCTCTCTCTCTCTCTCTCTCTCCCGCGCAGCCTCCGCAGCGCTGCCACGGCAGTGGAGGCCCCCTCCGAAGTTTCCCGGACGCAAACAGAGCTTGGCCAGGAGGGCCTCGGTGAGACTCCGAGGCCGACTCTGCCAACGTTGAGATTTCCAAGCATCGGGAAGCTGTGCCAAAGCTGTGCGTCTTTCGTGACGAGGCCTGGTTCCCAAGTTCAAGTTCGGAAGTTTTCTGTGCGTGGCCAGCACGAATATGCACAAGGTAGTTGCCCTCATGCCACGATTTTCTAAGGCCACCCGCTTCGGCAGCGACAGCTGCTGCGCCAGGCAGGCGGCCAGCCATCTGATTATTATTTTGTGTGGGGGGGCCGGGGTTCTTCGGAGGGTCCTTCTTCTGGTTCTTGTTGTGGGGGGGACTTCCCCACGCATCTTCAAACCCAACCCTGGATGGCTCACCTCGACCGCGTGTGGCCGTTGTCTGCACCTCTAGCCGGGCCTGGCGGCATCACGCTGCTGATTTGGGCTGATCTGGGGTTCGTTAGAGGATGCCGCGGGCGGACTGAGTAGGGATACTTGGGAGGGAAGGTGCCCCAGCAGCCCGCCTTCTGGCAAGTCGTAGAGCTCCACCTCGGCACTCAAGGACCAGCTATGTTGCATCACGAGCTTTCTTGGGAACGTACGAATTTAGAGGCACGGCTTCGAGGATTGCAAAGGATGTTGGGCCCCGGCCACGTGGGCATCTGGAACATGAAAGGCTTGAAGCTGGTCCTGAGTCAAACTCTCCTTGAGCCTGTCCTATGCCTCCTCGGCCTCCTCTAAGCAAGAACGCATCATGCCTTCCGGGACGCCCAAGACCCCAAGACCGCAAGACCGCAAGACCGCAAGACACAGGAATGTATGTATGCGTGCGTGTATATGTATATGCAGATGCAGATGCATCGCGCTGCAGCCAGCGTCCTCCGTTATCAGCGCCGCGACTCGCTCCGTCGATGCCTCAAAAGGTTAATTAAGTGCTGCCTGCACCCTCCGCAGCAACAAAAACTGCACCCTGCCCCCACATTCAGTGCACCATACCCCAACTGCAACTGAAAGGAGCCCCCCCCCCAGACTTCCCCGCGCCAGGCCGCCGAGAAATCTCTGCCAAAAGAGAAGGAGAGAGAGAACGTGAGAGAACCCAACCCCTCAACCAAACTCCCACTCTCTTTCAATCACCGACACAAAGAGAAAGACAGAGAGCGAGAGAGAGAGGGAGAGAGAAAGAGAGAGAGCGAGAGAGAGAGGGAGAGAGAGAGAGAGGGAGAGAGAGAGAGAGAGAGAGCGAGAGAGCGCGAGAGAGCACGAGCGAGAGAGAGCGAGAGGGAGCGAGAGAGCGCGAGAGAGCACGAGCGAGAGAGAGAGAGAGAGAGAGAGCGAGAGAGAGAGAGAGAGAGAGAGAGAGCGAGCGCGAAAAAAGAGAACTGATCTTCATCCAGAGAAAAAAGAAGAAGCAAAACATGCCGCCTCCGAGACTGCCCGGCTGAAGGGGCAGAAGTCGACCTCCTTCACGGCGGCCAGTGGTTGGACGCCGACCTGGAGAAGAGCACTCAATCAAGTGCCTCTGAGCCTTTGTGCTTTTGCGCCTGAATTGGGAATCTGCTCTGAAGATCAAACAGGCTTGAGATGGAGCAAGTGCCCAGGACTGGACCTCCGATTCAGCCTCAAGTTGAAGGTGCTCGGTGCCTCGAACCCTCGAACTTGCTGCACTTACCCCTGCAAGCGCTTAGAAGGCCCTAGAATGGCCCTAGGAGTTCCCAAGGAGACTTCGGAGTTGGCGGTGCATTTCAGGGCGGGTCGGGTTTAGGGGCTTGACTCTTGACTATGTATATACATATATAGATATACACACACACACACCTTGCTACTTATACTTGTATTAGTTAGTATTCCAATACCAATACTACAGCAACAGAAAGTATGTATGAAGTGGGCGGCTTGGACGATGGAGCATCAGATGAGATGGAGGAAGAGCCAGAAACGGACAGCAGTTTGTTGTGAGAGTGCGCAAAAGAAGTCTGATGTAGCGAGCAGTGTAGCATGAATCCTTGAAATACACAGCATCGGCGTGCGCGCACACGCCCTCTGTACCAGACAAGTTTCTACCGCTTCACCCAGCTCTGCCTGCGGGAAGGCCAGAGAGGAGGTCGCTGTGCCCCGCAGGCGGACGTGCAAGGGAAGGCCTCTTCGAAGAAACAGAAAATGAGCGCATGTGTCATCTTTGCATATGTACGAGTATCATAATCTTCACAAGTGAAGGTGCGTTCATCTTTTGTTGACTTAGAACGCGGCCAAAAACCTAAAAGCAGAAGAAGCAAAGCTGGCCCCGAAAGGCCACCAGCGAAGCCAAACATAGGGGGTGAAATGCCCTTGAACTTGGCCTGAGGCCAGCTGCATGACCTGCCGCAGAGTCCAGTACAAAGACAAGGGCGGAGAACCATCGACGAAAAGGGTACTGAAACCGCATGAAGCCGCATGAAACTGGCCTGCGGCTGCAGCGGGATCGCAGGCTCGGCCTCTCAAACCCGCAGCTCAGCTGATTTCAGAAAAGGCGATTCGGGGGATCCACCGTTGCGCTATGAACACCCACACGGGTGCCCGGGGAGTGAACACCGCGGCTCTGTCGGCCTGTTTTTGGCCACTCTTGCACGCTCTGACTGATTTTGTCGATCTCTCTCACTACCTCTCGCCATGGCCCCATAATGGAGGAAAACACCAAAATCTCAAAACCGACGCAGTGCCAGCTTTATGGCATCCGGCAATCACCATAGTCACGTCACGTGACGGCGACCAAAAGCAAGTAAGACCTTCGCCACTCCATGACGACTCATGATGCTTCTACAGAGGTCAGCATTCTGCGAGCCCAGCCCGCAGCTTCGGCATCAGCCGTGGGGACCGCTCTGAACGAAAATTATAGGCTAGGGTTCAGGTACTTAAGGGCACATAAGGGCACATATACTGGCACAATACTGGCGAGCCGAGCCCGGAACAGGCTGCAACAGCCAAGCATGTGAAAGTCGGGGTCCATAAAGTGCCGCGCACCCTTTTGCCAGGAGGCGCATTAAGGCTCAGATGCGAGGCTGCTTGCTTGCGCAAAGCGCCCCGCAGCCGCAGCTGTCCTCCTTCCATCGGCCCTCCTCTAAAAAACCCCACAAGGCCCCTGTGTAAAAACAAGAAAATTCGAGAAACCAAATCAAGAGTTCAGACAAAAGAAGACATGATGCGAGTACCTGCTCCCGGCACTGCGCTCAGTTTTGTGCAGGACCATTCTCTGGGCTGTTGAACTTGCCACTTGGGATCGATGTTCACACTCGTCGGTCGGGGGGGGGGGGCTTTTCGAGCCCCTAAGCCACAGCGGAAAAAGAGTTCCCTACAGAATCCGATGAGGAACCCCTGAAGCTAGACTTGCTTTGACTAACGGAGGCCAGTCCACGCAGGCCATGCTTTTGCCACGACTTCGCCGGCCCACATGACCTGAGAAAAACCAGAACCTCCAAGGATGAGAGCGGATCTCTACAGTAAGAGTTCACTGGGGCTTATGGATCTAAGCATCGCGGGGATTCCTTGAGAACTTTGGAGGGCTTGTAGGGCCGATTGGTAAAACCGTTTGGGGTGTTATTTGTCTGAAATGGGCTGAAAATTCTCACCCCTGGCCAGGGATGATTGAAACGAATAGAGGCCAAGACCTGCCAGCGAAGTGGAGACGATGCTTTTGGATGACTTGATGAGAAGGGTTGCAGAAAAAAGGGGGGGCTATAAGAAAGCTCAACTTAAGCAGTGCATCGGACTGCATTGCACAGATGGAACGCAAAGCTTCAAGGAGTGGAGCTGATGGTGTAGCTGCGAGTCAGGGAGGGGCAGGGGTGCAAGCAAACTACGCCTCGTTTAGAAGTCGATCATCCCTTTCCGGATGCGAGACTAGATGAATCTAGATGCCGAGGTCTGGAGATTTGCGCACTTGATCAGACTTCGGTTAGACAAGTCTTCTGATGGCGGTGGTCATGGCTCCTGAGCTACTGCCTCCAGTGGATCCCGCAAGGGTGGAACAGCGATGTCATGCCATGAACGGAGCCTTAGACGTTGCTTGTTTGGAGTCCACTTCAAGAGGCACAAAACGAATCATAGAAATCTAAGACCTACCGAGATGGTTCGCCCCGAGCTCACACGTGACACATCGGTCATCCCCCAGAACGGAGGTAGTGCGCAGTATCATCGGCCTGAATACAACCATACTGGGGGAGGTGAGCATTCGAAAGGGCATGCCTTGAATTTTGTCCAAAGACAGCCCTGTGGAAGCGAAGCTAAGTTCCGGCGCCGTGCGAATCTAAACTCAAGCTCTCTGCAAAGAGGGCGGATTTGGCGCTGTGGCTTTCTTTTTTGGGGTGGGGTTTCCGATGCAACGTGCATGCGTGTGCGTTTGGCACAACAGCCACCCCCCTCAGCTATGTAGGTCCTGCTAGGTGGGTATGTGTCGCTCGCGGGAGCCTCGCTGATCGCAAAAGCTTCAATGATCCTCCCTTCCGCACATTAGCAAAAGGCTTAGGCTTCGATTTACAAATCCCATGTGCACCTAAGCGAGGTTCAGTGATTCAGACCTCCCGCCAAGCGAGGGCCACCGGGCTATGGATTCCACGGGTTCCGTGGATTCCGCGCCGTTCTTCTTTTTGTTTTCATGCGCCATATCTGAGGATTCTGAGTTGTTGGCACCGAACGAGCCACTCAGATACCCATCATTGAGCTCAGCCATTCGTCATAAGGCCTCAATGCACACATCGTGCTGGGGACGGCTTGCTGACTACAAGCGCACTTCGCTGCAGCACATGGGATGACCAAATTGCCACACGCTGCGTGAGTGCATCAGTGCACGTGCGAAGACCGAAGCCCTGGGCCAAGCCTCACAACTACGACAGTTTTACACTGACCTTTGCATCAAAACACGCCATCCTCAGCCCATCTCAGCCCGACACTGTGAGGAGTACAGAAGCAAGTGGATCACCTCAGGGCGAACCGGAGCTCTTGGGACGAGTACTTCCCAAGGCTGTGCTGCCCATGATGCCCATTTGGCTGAAGGCAGAGTCTCAGGATGTCTTTGAGTTGAATAGGATCTGGGAGAGAGGGGATGTCGAGACGTGGGGCCGACACTTCGAATCAATTACAGAAGCCCCTCCCAACATTGTGGGCGTGGCTGCGTGGACAAGAGACTCCTGAAGATTCTTCAAGCGATGAGCTTCGAAGTCAAGGTCACAGGCCGCAGGTGCAGGCAGGGGTCTGATGGTCAACGCGCCGCCAGCTAGAAAGCCAACTCCAGCAATAGTCAGCAAACCTGAGCTCTGCGCTCTGCATCAAAACTCGGAAATCTAATCAATCTAATAATCTAAATCTTCTGGGAGTGTCGGAGTGGGAGTGCGACTCAAAGTCGACTCTAGCTCGGGCCCGATACTCGGCCACCCCCCAAAAAAAAACAAAAGCCACAGATGCAACTTGCTCCTCGAACCAAACTCCGAGAACCATCCGATTTCGCCATCATCTCCCCCATCATTGGAATCATCTCCCCCATGCTGCCCGGCAGCTCGTGGGAGAAGCGCAGGCGGGTGAGCAACAGTCGCTGATGGGCCCGGAGAGGAAGCCTGGGATGCTGTTCTACCGAGGCTGTCACTAAGGTGAGACCTGAGAACGGGGGGACTTGAGAGAAGGAGAGAGGAAGACGAACGACAGAAAGAAACGCGCGGATACGTCAACTCTGCAGAAAGAACGAACCAGCTGAGGGAAGAAGAAGGAGCGGAAGCCAGGGAGAGCAGTCAAAGGAGGAAGGGAGAGGCAGAGGGAGAGAGAGCTCCACAGGACGGGAAAGTACGGCTTGCAACAGCTCATCAGCAATCCCGAATCCGAGCACCGCTGTTAAATGCGGAGCCGGCGAAGAGACAATCTCAACCTTTGACGCAAAGACTGCCTGCACAGGAGTCTCATGGCAGACTCCAGCATCCGCTGAAGCCAGTGCTTCCGCTCTCTGAAATTATGTGGAGCCGTGCTATACTAGAAACTACAAACCGATACAAAACGATTGAGGCTGCCAGAGGTGCTCGAAAGACCCCCAAAGTTGGTAGCCGGTAGGCCGTACCTCTCAACTGTGGGATGCAGACAGAGAGTCGGAGAGAGAGAACAAGAGGCGGGGTCAGCTGGCTCTGGTGCGCAGCCGTCTGTCTAGGCACAGCGGTGAGCACGCAAAGGACATTCCAAGTTGCAAGCCAGAGCACGCTTCGGCGGTCGTGATGTTGAGGCTTGCCACGACCAGGCAAGCAAAAACCAACATGCACGGACCTCCCTGGCAAGCTGGGGCGGATTCGGCGGGTTCAGAATACCGAAGAGCATGTTTGTGCAGCTCAGACTCAAAATCGTGTTCTTTTTCCCAAATTTCTCCCCCCCTCCCGGCACCTTCGGCACCTTCACGGCCCCCATGGGAACGGGCGTTCTTACAGCCCGAGCCTGCAGATGAAAATCTGCCACCTTCTGACATCATCTGACTCATCTGACATGTCTGACGCTTCTCCGGCCTCAGAAGTTCAGAGGTTCAGAAATCCGGCCGTGTTTCCGATGGTAGTTGAGCCGGCCCGCCTGGCAGATGCTCCAAGATTCCAGACGTTGACATGAGCTCCAGGAGCCCAGAAACCGGCCTCCAAGAGGGAGGAGCGACGCCAGCGCGCAAAGCGTGAAGAATGGATATCCTGCGCCGACTCGAAGGGGGACTCAGAACTTCGAACCTGCCACTCCGCCCACCCACTCCCGATGCCCCCGATGCCTGTAATCAAGGGAAGGCTGACAGTGCCAGAGCGCCGCGTGCGATGACACTGCCGCTGTTGAGCCAAGTGGCAGAAGGGAGTTGGATGGACTTCGAGTTTGGGGTTTAGGCGGCTGGCTTTTTCAATCTTTTTTACAATACACCCTGGAAAACCCGACATCGCCTAAACCCAAAAACCGACCGCGCCCTCCTTTAAGATCTGTTGTGAGGGAGTCGGGGCGCGACGTGTCCGGCTTCGAAGTACTTGCCATCGCACAAAACAAGGGAGCCAGGACCATTCCCTTGACAAGAACCATCACAAGAACCATCATGTACCTCCAACCCTCCAAATTATATATAATCCTTATGCAAGCTCGGGAGGCAATCTTGTCCAACATGCCCTGGATGCGACGCGAGGTCTGCGACTAGGCCAAGAGAAGCCCGGCGCGAAAAAAACAAATGCAATAGGATTTCCTGGGGTTTCTTTCGGATGCAGGGCCTCACTGCCATACTCAAAGGCCACGCCTGGGAGGCGATGGGGTGCTATCACTTGTAACTGCCATTGGGTCGTATTTGGGAAGTTCCACAATTCCACAAGCTTCGGGGGTTTCAGAGGGTTTCAGAAGCTGAGACCACGTGCCAAGCCGGATCTGAAGGTCACAGAGCACCTTCGACGTCCCCTTTGGGCCCCGCACCCAAGTCCCGTCCGTTCAGCGCGAAGGAGATCGCCACCTTCCGGGAGTCCTCGGGGCAGGCTCCACGCTCCCTCTTGACTCTTTAGTCCAAGCTCGTTCCTCCCCCTGAGCGACGGGCCCATCTCACCGTGGCACCGACGACGTCTCCTGCCTGCCCAAAACAGGCCCCCCAAGGCGATGCTCAGAGCAATGCTCTCAGAGCAATGCTCTCAGAGCAATGCTCTCAGAGCAATGCTCTCAGAGCAATGCTCTCAGAGCAATGCTCTCAGAGCAATGCTCTCAGAGCAATGCTCTCAGAGCAATGCTCTCAGAGCACAGAAAGGCCAAACAGTGGTGTCCCGTATAAACGTAACAAGTGGATAAGCGCCGAACCTGTCCGAAAGGAAGTCCAAATGCTTCGGCCTGGCCGGGCCATGCGCGCAAGAGTGCTTGAACGGCCGCGCAAAGGAACAACGAAGAAAGCTGACAAACCCCGAAGCCAAGGCCAAGATAGAGCCCCGGCCCTTGGAGAAGCATACCTCCTATGCTTCTTGGGAGCGTCGGGCTCCAGGAGTGGCATATGGAGCTTCTTTTCATATCCCCCCCATGCCTCGCTGTTGTGGATGGCTCGCGCATCGGAGGAGTAGCCGAAAGCCTGCAGGCAGACTTCGGTTCATTGGCGATAACCGGGCTTCATTAAATGTGTGCGCTCAATAGCGCTCAACAGTGCGGGAGGAATCTTTCGGTGTGGGCCGCTCAGCATCCAGCGGGGCGATTCAACAGGGTGAGTTTGTTCAGCATGCTTGCCCAGATAAGAACATTTGGCATTTGATGCAAACATCACGAGGACGAGTCCGACATCTTTCTGCAGCCATCTTGGAGCTACGCAGCTACTAAGCTACTCTAGACTTGTCTATTCTGCATGTCGAGTCTATCGAAGAGTCCCGTAATCAACCTGAATTCATCAGCTTCGAGAGCCATCCGTCGAGGGAGCGGCATCAAGAAACAACGGCGGAAGGCCACGGGGATGTACAACTGGAAGGTCAGCACTCGGGACTCTTGTCAACAGCCAAATCGGGCAGGGGCAAGGCGATGCGTATAGGGAAGAACAGGCAAAGACGACAGACAGTGGACAGTCAAGGCAGAAAGATTGTAGCTGACACGCTGCTCACGCTGTTGCAAAACTTGACAGACGTGGCTCATTCATCGAAGTCTCTGCGCGTCGCCACACCAATGACTGAACGGCGAGCAGACCCAATACTGAAAGCGTTGCCTTCTCATGTCCGTGGCTATGGCACTGCAGAATCCCGGGAGTCCTGGTGGTCCCACGCCGTGGCCAGCGACATGGCACCACTCCAGCCCACAGCCAGCTCGCAGCTTCGGAGCAGCTCTACCTGCCACACAAAGAAGCGCACCCACAAGCTCCTGCTGATACCCAAACTGCCAAGCAAAAAGTATCCAAGCAAGCTGGACGCCCTGCATCAAAGAGGAAAGAAGCGCGCGCCTCAAACTGGTAGCTGCCCGACTGCACCACTGGCAGGGCCTTGAGCCCTTGGCACCGGAAGGCCGACTCTGTACATTCGGCCTCAGGGCTCTTCAGCTCAGCAGGGAGGCTCCGCCAGGTTGCTTTACCATTCCATTTCATGTAGGCATGCGCGATGATGAAATCTGCTGTGTCTACACCATACACTGAAGACCTCTATTTCTCAAATTAACACGTAGAAGAGGCCCCTTTGAAAACTGCGTCTTGTCCTGCGTGGGGCCGGGCCTCGGTGCCCGGCTCGTTGAGCAAGATGCTGCCCTCGATCTGCAGAGGGTTGAAGCGGAAGCGCCCGAGATTCCTTGCCACATCAAGGGCTAAAAAATCGCTCTTTTTCCTTTCGAGATTTTCGAGATTTCGCTCAGGGGGTTCGTGACAATCGTTCTTCACATTGCGCGCGTGAAGGCAGCTTTGGGGGGATTTCCGGGCCTCCTGCGCGCATCAGCGCGATGGGCTTCCTTCTTCTATGCGCGCCTTGCAGTTGCATCCTGCCGTTCTCCGATGAGCTGCCGGATCCTAGCCTCCTCCAGCAACCCTCAACCTCACACTATGAACCTACATGGGTATTTCGCAAAGTACCCCAAATTACTTTATCCGAAGTTTTGCCGAATTTGAGAAGGGTTTTACTTTCCCGTCTTCCCTCAAGGGCACCCACATCTACACTCACCAAATTTTCTACAAGGAATCCTTCAACCTCCGACATAACCCCCGTACTATCTCCTTTAAACCCTAAACCTCAAGAAGACTCAAAAATGCACCCGGGCAGCTCGAGCTGTGGGGCCCAGCGCCTCGCCAGGGTCCGGATGTTCGGCGCCGCGGCTGGGGGAGGCTCGGCCTCCTGAAAAGGCGAAAGAAGAGCCGCTGTTTGGTTTCTTTGGGTGGAGCGGGGAGGGATGGAGGCTTTCGTGGCGTGTGCTATGTTTGTAAGGCGGTCTCAACGCGTAGGGCAAAAAGAGGCTTTATGGGACTGATGGCGTTAGAGGGGGGTTTCCCTCGCCCAAGTGTAAACCCTGGAGTCGGCCTCAGCTTTGGCCGCAATCTCCTGCCGCTTCTTCTCCAGCTCGCTCTCGCGAGCCTGCCTTGAATCTTTGTGCAGTCTAGCTTAAAACGCTACGACGACGCGGCGGCAGCGGAATGCTGAATGCTCACTACGCAGCGTGCCTCGCAACGCAGCATGAGCTCCCAACGCAACACGCTGGCTGTTCAAGGAGCTCAACTGTGGTGCTGACTCTCCTCGCCACTATCCAAAGTGCTGATCCCAGTGGCCGGAAAGGCGGAACATACGGAGCCAGGCATCGCCGCTTCTTCTGAAGCCAGCGGTCATCTGCCTCAACACTTTGGCTTCGGAGAGGCCCCCCGGAACACAGATGCGTGAACCCTCGAACTCCAGCCTATCAAAAAAACGTTGCCTTGCACAAAAACCATTTCCAACGCACATCCCAGAATTCTCAAAGATCCAATAATCTCTCCCCCTCACCTGTTCTGAAACGACCTTCCCCACGGCTTCGGAGATGCTGCGATGCCTGGCAGGTGCATCGGCCATGGCGCCGGAGGCAGCTGCAGGTGGAGCCGCTTGGCTCTGCAGGGCACGGCTGCAGCACTGCGCGCCTCACATGTGGTGTTTGCCGAAGAGGCGCGCTTGAAGGCAAATCAAGTGATCATGAGGCTGCAAGAGAGATGGGCACCGCCAACATGCTTCACAGAGTCAAGGGCTGATCTTGCCATGAGAGGACAAGTATGTTTCAACAGCTTAAACGATACCTAGCATACTCTGCATTTGAAAGTGAATTCTCATTACTCCATTATCGGTTATCCAGGAGGAAACTGGAGGAAGGGCCTGGCGTGGGGCGGCGTGTACTTCACGGGCCGCGCGCGCTTCGAGTCCAGCCACTCCTGCCACACCGAGAAAGAAAAACATGAACCAACTCAGAAACTTCAAAAAAAAAAAACACACACACACACACGAACAAAAGAAAGACTTCAACCCTAAAAACATGAACCCCTTGAAAGCCCGCCAGTCCTGATCCTCTTGGCATGTGCACCTCCCATGCCTCCGCAGGCACCGACACTGACAGCCTGCAGGAACAGCAACAACCGCACGTCAAGCTCAAATCCAGGCCACCCCGAGGAAGTGCAGAAGTAGTCGTCGTCGCGAAGCAGTCGTCGTCGTCGTAGTAGTAGTGGTAGTAGTGGTAGTAGTAGTAGTAGTAGTAGTAGTAGTAGTAGTAGTAGTAGTAGTACTAGCAGTAGTAGTAGTAGTAGTAGTAGTAGTAGTAGTAGTAGTAGCAGTAGTAGTAGTAGTAGTAGCAGCGGCAGCAGCAGGAGTAGTAGTGTAGTCGTCAGGATAGGAGTAGCAGAGTAGGTTGGCGGCGTAATAGCATCATTGTCGCCGTGGCAAACTAGCACAACTAGCCACGGCAAGCTTGTCAGGTCGTTCTTGATCGTGACGGAGGACCAGGTGCCGCGTCAGTGTCCGACTGCTTGTAGTGATGTAGTGGCTAGGGCTTAAAATGCCGAACGGTCAGGAGCACATGCGTGTCCGAATGTCTGAGTTGCACGCTACTTAGGAACATGCGAGCAACTACTAGGAAGGGCAACAGCCCAGCCAAAGAAACAGTACCGTACGTATAGCTATTGTCGTCGCGATACTACATCTACGTACCACATAATTGCCGGAAAATTAGAACGCTTTGGCACAACTGCATGCTGTATCCGCGTGCCATGTTCATGATTGTCCAGTGCTCTGCAAAGCCTTCCTCCACCACCACCACGTCATCATCACTGTCAGCAGCTGGCAGCAACTGCATCGGGATGCCAAAGGATGCAGGCATGTCCCAGCAACCCAGTACGCAGGCATGCGCCGAAAGCATAGCCAGTTCACACTTGCATGATGCCAGCTAAAATGGCGAAGACAGCTACAATTCAAGGGCAAGCCAGTTCTCTCCCCCACCGGAGCTCCTCGGCGTTTCGCTTCCGTGGTCTGGGCGGCTCCTCCTCTGTCGTGTGGCTCACGGCCAAAACTGATGATCTGCGAACTTTTATTGAAGGAAAGAGCTGGTTTCAGGCGGATGCCTTGCAGAACACCATCTAGACTCACATATAGAACTTGTGCGTACATAATATATATATATATATATACAGGAAACTCCCGAGACCATCTCCTCAACCTCCTGACGTGTTCGGATCACGGCACGGCGCTCAGCCCGGCAAGGTTCCTGCCATCTCCATGTGAACTCCTGAACCCTAAGCCGTGTGCGTTTAGGGTTTGTAGAGAGCCTTCACAATTTGATGCGACAGGCATGCCAAGCGCCTGGCTATCCCCTGACTCACTTGCACATACAGGCAGGTCAATGAGCAGACATGCAACTGCAGAAGCCGGCCCAAGGGACCGTGAAAACTATTCACCGTGGCACCTCAAACCCTGGATATGAAAGTCGCTGACGATGAATCTCCCAGCTGATGTCCCGACGCCCCCCAAAACCCACTACAGCAGGGGGCTTTGCCGGCTTTGCCGCCTCGGCCTCGGACGGCTTCAACGCCGCCCGCACTCGTGGCCCCGCCGGCATCGTCGGCGGCCGGGGCATGCGGCCCAAAGGGGTTTTCAGGGGGTTGAGGCTTCTTAAGGTTCAGACAAGGCTCTTGAAGGGGAGGGATAAGGGGAAGGTAGCAGTTTCGGGCGGAAGCTGGGGTCGGAGTTTTGGGTGAGTGATGGCTCTCTTCTGGCTGCACTGCATTTGTGTCCATGTGAACTGCTCATGATACTCATGTCCTGTCATGACAGACCCCTCCCAGATGTCCAGAGCGGCCAAGCAAGTTGCATGCTGCGACACCCAACAGCTTGTCACGGAACCATTCATAACCCATGACTCAATACCTGTGCTGGCTCACTGTCAACGAGGATCGAGGAGTATCGAGTATCCGATTTGGAAGGCAAAGTCCGGACTTGAGTCCAACACGGTTTCATGCTACATCAGCACGGTAACCTCCTTCTCGGATTCGCGAAGCTGGCTGGCAAGATCCTCCTTGGCAACCTCTACCTGTGCCATCGGCTTGATCTTGGGCTGGGGCAGAAGGCATTTCAGCAAAGCCCCAAACCCTAAACCCTAAACCCTGAACCCTAAACCCTAAACCCCAAACCCCAAACCTCATTTCGAGGCCCAGGGCGAGCTGTGGTGCCTCGGAGATGCGCCTTTCCGCGTCGGAGAGTTGCTCCCGTGCCGCCCGCAGCTCCTCGCAGGTCTCGGCGCATTCGGGCTGCTAAGGCTCAGGTGGCTGAGGGAAGAAGCTTAACAATACCAGTCATAGGCAAAGTACTCACAGTAATGCCAAAATCCATAACAGTAACAATAATCATCATCTTCTACTGCCCTAACCTCTCAAAACCCTGAGCTACAGGCCACCAAAGGCCCTGCTATGCCGTCTCAGGGGTTCGTAGCCGCGTCCTGCTCCAACGTCTCCTCTCTGCCTGAATTTGCGGCCAGAAGAAGAATTCATCTCTTGCATTTCTTGGGTTTAGGGTTTCCGGTTTCGGGTTCAAGTTTTTGGGAATGGGGGGGGGGGGGGGCGGGAGTGGCAGGTCATGGCCCATCGGGCGCTTTGGTAGGAGAGGGGGGCACTCGAGAAGGAAACGGCCCACTTGAAGGAGGACCATGGTTGCTGCTAAGCCTAAACTGTTAAATGGATTTAACCCATTGAGAGCTTCTCTCTATCCTTTCCTCTTTCTTTCTTTCGGCGCACTTGGCCCCTCCCCGTTTGGAGGGGCCGCCAGCAGGCGTGCGTTACAAGGTCCGTTGGTGTAAAACTCCCCGCCTGCTGAGTCCACCCGGGAAACCCTTTTGTGATAATCCCCAGAACCCAATGTTACCCGACACCTCATCCCGGTCTTCTCATAGGCTTGGCCTTTCCTGCTCTCTCGTGTTTTTCTTCTTCTTCTTCTTCTTCTTCTTCTTCTTCTTCTTCTTCTTCTTCTTCTTCTTCTTCTTCTTCTTCTGCTGGTGCTGGGCTTGAAGCCTCGCTCTCTCTCGCTCTCCCCACCCCTTCTAGACTGCCAGGGTCCCATATTGTCGCGTCCGTGGCGCTGCCAAGGGCCGCCCGAAAGCCGGCCAAGAAGTCGCCGTCGGCCTCTTTTTCCCCCGGCTTGCAGCTCATTCATAGAGCTCTCTTGTACCGCACAGCTTCCTAGATTTTTTTTTGCATATTATGTCAATAATGCAATAGAAATTGCGTAGCTGGGACTGTCACTTTGTTACTCCAGTCGAGCGAGCAAGATTTGATCACAACATATGTATATTTAGAAATGCTACAGCAGCCGTACAGAATTTTGTACTCAGCTGTGACTCCCTTAAGCTACGTACTCCCTGGCAGCTGCTGCACTATCTAGCATTTGCTCATGGGGAGTTGATGTCGCTCGTTTGTGAACAGTTCTTGTCACTATCTCTGCCATCATCGACGAAGTAACCGCAAGAGGGAAAATGAGCCCTCTTGCATGGCTTGGGGCACTGTGTTGCATCTCGAGTAGTTGCAGAGCTGGCCGTTGAGACTTCCCAACCTCGCAGAATCGTAGAAACCCACATCAGGGAACCCGCCAAAAAAGAGTCCTCGGCGCCTTCGGTCGGGCGCCCTCCACTTCTCCTCCCCGACTCCGGCACGCGCTACGCTGCCTCGCGAGCTCAGGGCTCTCCTGGGGCTTCTGAGCTCCTGCTAAAGGTCCCCTGCATCACCGAAGGCTCTGCGAGCTTCTGTGTACCACGACCTGCGCTTAAAGCCCGAACTCAAGGTATGCCAAAGA
Organism: Symbiodinium natans; assembly: GCA_905221605.1. NCBI lineage: Eukaryota > Dinophyceae > Suessiales > Symbiodiniaceae > Symbiodinium > Symbiodinium natans. The sequence goes on along the minus strand of CAJNDS010002788.1, from coordinate 211,673 downwards.
CTCCAAATCAAAGGCCTCCACTTTCCAGCCAGCCCAGCTGCCTCAGGACAAACACAATGAAGTCAAAGAATCCCCAACGATCCGGGAAACCCCTGCATAACCCTCCAACCACTATCTCACCTGGTCTCTCTTGCGTCTCGCTGTGCCAGGACAAGTTCATTCGCTTCTTGATTTGCCTTCCATCGTCTCTCGTGAAGGTCAGCCCACACGGCCAGAAGGCCAGAACATCAGAACTTTGAACTCCAAGCATCCAGCAACCACACCTTAACTCTATGACCGTAGAAACCCTCTGAACCCAACTACAATCCCTATATTGACCCCATACTGCCCTAGAAAGGCTGAAAGTCCAACGTAGTCTCGGGATGCCTTCGACCACTGCGTAAACTATGCCAGGAGGTGAACTGAAGTTAGTTAGTTCAGCTTTGCACCTTCATTCGCTTGCGAAGAAATGCTACCCCGAACATTGATGAACATGGTGGAGGCTACATCATGAGCAGGCTGGCCGTCGCAGGACGGAGTTGCAGACTGTCGTAGCCAGAAGAAACACCGCTGAGCACGTGGCTGCAAAGATGGCGGCTGCCGGCATCACGGCATAAACATTTGCTTTGGCCTGGTGGGATGTCTGAGCTTCTGCAGTCCCGGGCTTCTGAATGCCGGAAGCTTTCCAGGTCGAACAGCAGGAAAGCGTACAAGAAGGACCTTCACCTTTCAAACCCCCTCCCCAAGGCGCCTCTGAGCTTCTTTCTTGCCATTGCACAGGCAGTCCTGAATAGAGTCTTCAAGAAGAAGATCTAGATTGTGCTGAAAACAGGTCCGGCGGAGTGCCGCTCAAACATACCCTATGGGGTGGGGACGGAAGGTGAGTGTGGGTGGGGGCTTGCCTGGGGGAAGAGATGGTCAGAATTGCTGCCAACACCAACACATCATCTTGAACCAGCACAAGCATGAGTGAACCATCATGCAGGGTGGGTCCTGGGCTGAAGCATTTTGGTTCCTGAAGGGTGAAACAGTGATGAATATGGGATGAAACCAGGATGCAACAGCGAGGCATCCAAGCAAAGCCTGCACTTAGCCTCCCCACAGCCTTTCCCAGTCAGTGTCCTGGAGCAGGAAGAGCCCGCGCGCAAGGGATGCCTCCACGTTATTGTTATTCGTGCGTCTGGCTGTTATTGCTGTTTCTTGTTCTTCTTGAAAGTATTTATTGGTATGAATGTTAGTTTTGTCATGATTATTAACATCGCCGTTCTTGTTGTTGTTGTTGTTGTTGTTGCTGCTAGTGGTGTGAGTGTTGCCTGTCATTCCTGCTGCTGTTGTTGACTATCATGTGGGATAACAATCAGAATACACCAAAACGGACCGAACATGACCAGCGAGGACAATTCATCAGGGGCCGACAACCGGAAGCACTATTGAGAAGCAGCCGAAGCAAAACCTGGAACCGAAATCACCATAAACACACACACACACACAAAAACAAAAAAAAAAACAACAACAACAACAACAACAACAAACTCTGGTTTTTGAACCCCGGGACGCCGCCCTTTGTGTCAGCCGCACGAATACACTTTGCCAATACAAAACAGTGCAGTAGCTGCAATGCATATCCGACTGACCTAATGAAGCCCACCTGGCGGAGACATCTTCACATCCAATTGGAAAGTCATGGCCGTTCACCAATTGAAAACACGCGATGCCTTCTCTTAGAATCAGCTTTGGGTGCAACCATCTGCTTGCGGTGTGGCCAATGGGGGGTCGTGCCGGAACTCGAATGACCTATGCTGCCCTGCAGATCCCGACATCGCCCTTCTCCGAATCAAAGCCCAACGCTGCGGCCGACGAGAAGTTAGGATGTGAGTGAAGTCCGGTTCGACCCCTAGGTCGCAAACCCCGGCCCTCCACCCCCCCCCCCCCCCCCCCCGGAAAACACACGCGCACGCGCACACACAGATTCGCTTTCAGTGTTACCACGCAAGACATACATTCCAAAGTACTCCAATCTGGATCCGAAATCCGAATGCTACAACTTGCTACCGTGATGGCGCAAATTGCCTGTCGGGGCAGCCATCAGGTAAAAACAGAGGGTCGCAAAGGCAGATCTGCTTGCTTTGGAGTTCCAAATCGGTAATGCGCAAACAGGCGCAGCGCTAGCAGACGCCACCTGACATTGCACGAGCTGTGTCGCCTTTTAACCTCTCAAGAAGCCGTGAAGCCCGACCTTTACAAGGCCGGGATGATTGAATCTTGGCACTTCTTGTACGGCGCCAAATGGCGGAAATTGGTTTCAGTCTCTGAAGAGCTGTACAATATATGGGCTGTACAATCTTCCGGGTTGGACGCGTGCTGAAGTATTCTAGGGTTCTGTATGCGCACGCCCATTGAAAGATGGGGGGTATAGACATGCTGCGCATGCCGAAGACGTTGTGAAACAACGCACCTTGTGGCCTTCAGCATCTTGTGGCTGGTAGTCGCACGCACAATCCCCACTCTTGGCGAAGACTGTGGGATACATTAGCTTGTTGTGGAAGTGCCACTAGCATGCCACCATAGGGACCATAGCCGCATACAGTGCACGATGAAGTACTATGCGTTCTACCAGGATACCACCACAGGCACCATCACCTCGAATCAAGGGACCTGCATTTCTTCGTCTTACAGTCTTACAGCAACCTCCAAGGCAAGGGGCACTTCTGGGATGCCTAGCTTAGATCTTCGAAGCGCGAGTCGCCCTCTTGCTCGTGGTCCGAGGTCTGATCTCTTCTTGGGGAAGGCGCGCAGCCATTGATAATTCTGTGATATCAGCTTCTGCGTAGCATCATGCGTCGCAAGAGGTCGCGCCCGGGAAACTATACCTTAAGTGGTGACCCGCTCAAGCCCGCGCTCCAAGAAGCGCTCTCAAAGCGGGGCGTAGCGGGCTGCCTGGGCCAAGACCTGGCCGATGTAGCGCTCGCGCGCGATAAACTGGGCCACCTGGTTGATGTCCGCCTTTGACTGCTCCAACAAAGAAACCCTCTCTTCTCCTCTCTTTTTTTGGAGGCTTGGTGGAGTTTAAGCGGGAAGGGAACCTGGGCCATCACACAGTTAAACAACACAGAAACCTACAGCTGACAACCGGCCCAGGTGCGAAGGCGCTAAGGTTGCCCGTCACGTTGCAGGAAGGATCCGCAGGGCCAGTGGCGGATCCCACGGGCTTCGTGCAGTCGGTCAGCAGACCGTAGGAGTCGCAGTCGCTGACTGTAAGGCAGCTCCTCAGGAGGGGATCCGAATGGATCCGATCACCATAACTTCCGGAACACGGAAGTTAAGCGAATGACTGCGCTTCAGATGTTTTAAATGCATTTTAAATGCATGTGAGCCGCTCGCCGCAAACGTCCACGCACTCCCCCTCTCTGCGTATCCAGCTGGGCTCCAGTTGAGTGCCTTCGGTGTAGTCCTTGGATCACAGGGGCGTACAGGGCGCATCCAGTGGGGGCCTCGATCAATCTCTCAAAGTCTCTCGACATACCCGCGAGAATCTCAGCCACGGCTCATTCCAGGTCACTAGCTGAACATACTCCGGACGGTGCTGCCTTTCGAGTAAAGATGGTGGGAAAAGGCTAGAGCAAAGAGGTGGAAAGAGAGAGGGACAGGAAGAGGATGGACACAGAGAGGGCCAGGGAACGACCGTCACGACCGTGACTTAGAAGGAGGGCGGCGCCTCGCCCGGCTCAGCGTGATGTCCAGCTGCGTCACGTTGGGGTCCTGCTCTCTCTCTCTCTCTCTCCCCCTCCCCCGTTCCTTCCCCCTCTCTCCCTCCCCCTCCCCCTTGAGCTCTGAGGGGGAGGGAGGAGCAGTATCGGACGCAAAAAATCGACGCGAGCAACACCTGGAGGACCGGAGCTCGTGCCTTGCCCCGATGCACCTCTTGGAAGCTTGAGAAAAGCACCCGGGGGACCCGGCCCCGGAGCGATCCTTGAGGGTCTTGTCGAAATAGCAATCGCGATATCCACGGAATGCCGAGCCAGAGGAGACCACGGGATGATGTTGCTCGTAGTACCTGAACAACGTTGCCAACGATCCTATCACGGCCCTTGCAACGCATGCTTAACTTAAGCTTCTGCGGCATCGCGCAGCATGCTCAGGCCTGACGAGGTAGTCATCCTGAACCCAGGTGTACGTGTCGGATGCCCACTCGGGCGGGTCGAACTCAAAGCGGGAGATGTAGATCGCATTCACGGGCAGCGGCGTGAAGATGGTGAAGTTGTTATTCCACACGGGTACAATCGGCAAGCCTTGGTGGCGGTAGTAGTGAGGCTCCTGGGTCCAGTTCTTGACCTTCTCGGCTGTAATATTCATCACATCCGGGAAGGTGGCTGCGTCGACCATGATGGCAAAACCCATGCCTCTTTGCTTCAGACCAGCGACGATCCGGTCTACAGAGGCATCCCAAGTGGGCATCTGATAGTCAATCCACAGGCCGTCCAAACCGGATGCTTTCATCAGATCCAACTGGGTCTCAATCACGCTTGGACCGGTTATGTCGTAGGCACCCAAATAACTGGCGTAGTAGGAGTTCCCGTAGGCGGAACACCAGTGGTCGTTCTTGTAGGGGCAGTCGGGCCCGCTCCTCGCACATGCCTCGTCGACGTTGTTGCCCAGGAACCATGGCAGATAGTGGGCAACAAACTTCCTTGGCCATTCGCAGTCAGTAGCAGCTGGGCACGGACAAAACCATCAGTCTACTGGACATCTTGGTGCAGACAGTGCAGGGACGGACGACGATCCCCGCGAAGCGTCGGCGTGCGCACCGTCCGCATCTCCCCGCTGGGCAGGACGACGCGCGAGTAGCCGGAGGCCCGCCTGCTCGGCAGACGGCGGCTTCCAGCCGAACAAGCCATGAAAAGAGAACACCCCCCCTACAGTAAAGTCTGCAGCATGCAAGTTGCTGTCGCAAAATTCGAGCCTGCAATTCCAAAGGATGACCTGGCTTCCGCTGGTGTTGCCCATGGGCTGCAGGCACATGTCCAGGTAAGTGGCCCACCTCCCGAGTCGGGAAGCTTACGAGGCAGACCCCAAAAACATGTTCCTATTCTACTCTTGTAGGATGCATCTGACACATGTGCTGTACTCTTGACCACTTGCTACACTTGGTACTACTTCTGAAGAGCCGCATGCCCGGAACTGTATGGAATCAAGAAGAAGTCTTCGCGCCTGAGTTGGCCAACACCACCGTCTGGAAAGAGAAACTGCATGTTGCCGTGGACCTGGGCTGGCAACAAACACTCTGGATATATACATATATATATATATACATATTGCACGCTATACGATGCTTATTCATATACTCATTTATATATATATATATATGTATAAGGTGTGCCATGTGTACGTAAGGACAGACATGCCGTGGAACTCATGACCTGTCAGAACCCCGGCCCGCGCAGCCCGTACGCCCTTCTCTGGTTCAGCCGGGTTGCCGGAGTTTCGCAATCCCAGACTTGGATCCGCGTACCGTTGCCTTCAGTACACTTCCAGGCCGGGTGAGTCTGTGAAAAATCGTCTGAAAAGCAGATGGCGTGGGCCAAGCGGCTTTTGACCCCACCGGACACATCTAAGCACTTCGTCATATCCTCCGCCAAACGAATCTGAGCTGTGCCATCGTTCATCACGAAACGAGCCGAGGAGGAGCACGGCCCCACTTGCACGGAATCGCCGTTGTTGAAGCCCGCAATATCAAGGCAAAGCCGTGGGTCCAATGCCAAGTGGATCTGGCCCACCAAGCTTCCTTCACGTGACTCTTGTTGTTATTGTTGTTGTTGTTTTTTGGGGGGGGAGTCTTCAGCAACAGTCGGCCCTTCTTTTGGGACATGCTTTGAATGCAATGTTCACGGCCTGCACTGGCGACCCAAATCCCATCATGAAATTGTCACCCGTTTGAGGGTTGACGTTGTTTCCCGATCTGTGGATCTGTGTTGAAGTCTCCCAAGAGTGCAGTGGGTCTTCAAGCCTTTCCCTGTAGGAAGCACACTCCAAGCATCCCGTCATATTATGGCAAAAGCTTGGAGGATGAATGCAAGCTGGCTTCCTTCTTCGGTGGCTCCAGCTTGGGTAGCCCCATGCCGGAGGCATATAGAGCCGTAGGCGGTTGCCGTCGCGTCGATTCCGCCAGGACGCGTCCAGATCAAACACTTGCCAGTTGGCTGGAACTCGATACCTTGGTGTTCAAAGCCTTCGTTTTTCAGCGACATCCATGTCTGACAAGCAGTTGGTAAGATTCTCAAATAACCAGAGGCTGAGCTGGGGTGGGAGGAGTCGAATCAGCACCGTGGTTTGCTACTCTCTTGAATCCAGATCCGTGGCAAGTGAGGCAAGTGTTCGCATCCCTGCTGTGCGTCAGTGTGTGCGCGCGTGCTGTATGGCCCTGCATGACACTTCTCTGTCGCAGTCGATGGCATCTACTGGCATCCCTGCGCACACATGCCAGGCATGCACAGAATTCTGCACTCACAATCACCGGAATGCCATCACTGCTATGACTTCAGAGTTCTATCAAGGAAAGATCCCCGGCAGCCATTGAGAACCCCTGCAATCCAGTTATGCACCGTAACCTGAAGAGCCGTGTTGCCTTTGCAGCCAGGGGAGTTTACGCAGGCCACCTTGCAAGCTGCCAACGTCGGGATTGGAAGCGTTGCTTCCCGGTAGTGGGCGGAGGAGTTGTCCCAAGGCTGCGCACCGCGGCAGGCACGGTCTTGGCCGCCGTCGGCACTTGTGAAGGGCTCGTGGCGGAAGCAGCTGGAACCGGCTTTGGCAACGGTGGCCTCGATGCCAAAGGGCCTCGTCCAAAGCTCACAGCCTTCTGAAGGGTCGTAGGAGACTCCCCGGCACCCGGGCCGGGCCACACAGCGCGCCTGGCACTGATCCAAGGAGGGCACCTCCGAGGGGCTGTAGAGGACGAAGTTCCCCGGCGCGTTGTCTGAGGCATCTGCACCCCGGCAAGCACGCCCCGTGCCCCCGTCCACGGGCTCAAAGGCGACGTAGCGATAGCACTGGAACCCAGAAACTTCGGCCGTCGCCTCGATGCCCTCAGCGCGGGTCCAAACTTCACAGCCGAAGTTGCTGTACTCCACACCCTTGCAGCCAGGGGTGACTGTGCAGATCGCTTTGCAAGCCCCCAAAGTCGGCGCGATGTCCAGTGCATAGGACACGTAGTGGCTGGGGTCCATGTCTGTCCGATTCCTTCCGCGACAGGCACGGTCGAAGGCTCCATCCGCGGGCAAGAAGCCATCGAGGACATCCGAGGGGTCCCAGGAGCCGTAGCGCATGCACACGTATCCCACCGCAGCGGAGGAGCTTCCGATTCCCCTCGCCTGAGCACGGCAAGGCAGCGCCAAGTAAGCCAATGCTACGCAGCTACGTCTGCCTTTTGCAAACACTTATTCTGTGACCGTCTCCTGCAGCTAGTTGAGGGAAGGCGCTCGCGTCCACAGCTCACATCGGCCGGAGCTACTGAACTCAATGCCGTGGCAGCCAGGCGTGCTCATGCAGAGCTGCTTGCAGCCCTGAGAAGGACAAGAAATCAAAAAAAAAAACAGGGCACTTGCCTGATAATCAATATGAACAAGTACATGTTCCTTGCAGTACATGGAGCTAATTTACAAGTAGTACATAAAGCAGGAGTGGAAAGGTGCACGCAACATCTGCCTGGACCGAGCTGGCGCTGGTCAGTGTGTAGTAGCCTCAGACTCCGAGGTCTCCAAACCGAAGCTTTGGGTTTCATCGCGTTTTATTGCGTTTCATTGCGTTTCCGTATTCCTGTCTCAACAGGCTGACAAACAATACAACTTCCACATGCCTGCAGCATCAGAACACTCGGAGCACGTTCAATCGTTCTTCGTTCATCCTTCGTTATTGTGCTTGGGAGCTTGGCCAGTTGTCGAAGGGATCCTCCCCGCGACACGCCCGGTCCACGCCCCCTTCCACGTTCGAGAACGGCTCGAAGCCTCCGCGGCTCAAAAAAAAACACAACCGATCACGTCCGGTTCTCCTCAATTCCCCCCCCCCCTCTTCACTCTCATCAAATGTTTGAGAGACAGGGCACGCAGGCAAGAAGATCCCAACGCCGGGGCCTCGGCAACAGGGGTCGCCCTCACTCAACGGCGCTACAGCAGAAGTAGACATGAAGTTGGCCTTCATCGCTTCCTCGCTTCCTTCCTCTCCTTCCTCTCCTTCCTCTCCTTCCTCTCCTTCCTCTCCTTCCTCTCCTTCCTCTCCTTCCTCTCCTTCCTGTCCTTCCTCTCCTTCCTCTCCTTCCTCTCCTTCCTCTCCTTCCTCTCCCTCTTCCATCTCATTACTTTGGAGCGTTCTAGCGCGACCGAAGCACAGTCGCCTGGATGCCTGCTTCCCGAGTCCACACCTCGCAGTGGCCAGAGCTGAACTCGATGCCCTTGCATCCGGACGTCGACGCGCACCTCAAAAGTAGCTGAGATTGAATATGATTGAAGCGGAGATTGTAGCTCAGTGGATTGCGTTCCGCAGGGCAGACGCTACACTCGCTGGATGGAAGTGGTAGACTGGACTGACGGCTCAGCTCCTGGCAGGTGCTCGCAGGTCGACCGCTGTCCTTGTGAAGGTTCGAAGAGCGGCTTTTGTCTGACGTTCAGAGAAGGCTCACAACTTCCGAGGAGGCGGGTGATGCGGGTGCTGCCAAGAGTCCATCATATCCGGATGACAGGCCATAGAAGATCAGGTAGGAGCCCATGTTGTCCGAAACATCTTGCCCGCGGCAGGCACGGTCATGCTGGGATCGACGGGAGGGAACAAAAAGGGAACAAGAGCAAGCAAGAGCAGCTCAAACAACTTCAGAGTGCTTCCAAACATGCTAGCGTGCTGCGAGCGTGCAAGCTTGCTGCAAGCGTCTGCAACCCGGGCGTGAGTTCTTACTGCTCAGTGTTGTGCTATCCCTGCATCTCCCTGCGTGCAAGAGTCGAAGCCATCTGCCGCTTCAAAGGGCTTGAAGCGAAAACACTGGTAGCCGGATGCATAGACGGAGGCCTGGATTCCTTCAGGGCGCATCCAGACCTCGCAGCCCCATCGATTGAACTCCACTCCCATGCAGCCGGGCTTGAAGATGCATCGCAGCTGACAGGCTTCGAGTGTCCTCACCTTAGCCCATTCTGCCGTTCTAGGCCTCCAGGCCTCTGGGCTCTGACCTAGTCAAGAGGTTAAGAGAATGACCCTCTAGCGATGCCTACGAAGCCATGCTCAAAGCGGGGTGCTTTTCGCCGCGATTAGTCGGGGTGATGAGACAAGTTGCTTGCGAGATTGGGTAGAAGATCCAGTGCTTCTCGTCGTTGTCAGTCTCGTTGGCGCCTCTGCATGCTCGGTTGATTCCACCATCCATGCCCGGGAAGGCGTCCGCAGAGCGCAGGGGATCGGGCACGCCGTAGCGGACGCACACGGAGCCGGGAGCCGCGGCTGTTGCTTCGATGCCCTGCACCCTGGTCCAGACCTTACAGCCCTGGAGAGGGCTGAAGTCGACCCCTTTACAGCTGCGTGTACCGACACACTCCACTTTGCAGGCCTCCAAGTTGGGCACCTGAGCCAATGTGTACGACCGATAGTAGAAGGCAGCATTGTCATAGATGTGTCCTCCTCGGCAAGACTGGTCTCGACCTCCATTCACGTCCACAAAGGGCCCGTAGCGCAGGCAGCTGCTTCCAGAAGCCTCCACGGAGCTTCGAACCGTGGCGGTCCAAACACGGCAGCTTGACCCAGTTGTGTTGTAGGAGATGCCGGTGCAGCCGCTGGTGGTGGCACATTGCAGTTTGCAGTCCTGGAGTGACAGTGCCGGACTCCGGCTATAGTAGCCTTCAGAGATGTCTGAGGTATCAGAACCGCGGCATTCACGATTCTCTCCACCATCAACTGGCTGAAAGGGCTCGAAAAGCAAACACGTGGATCCTGCACTCTCTGAGCTGCTTGCTACCTCCCGTGTCCAGACCTTGCATCCTTCATCGCTGAAGTCGATGCCTCGGCAGTTTGGCGTGGACGCACAGCGGAGCTTGCATTGCTCCAAGGTTTCGATCCCTGCCGGCCCATACCAGTCGTAGTAGCTTGCCTGGTCATCAGCTGGGTCGGAGCCACGGCAAGCCCTGTTTAGGCCGCCCTGGAAAGCAAAGAAGGCATCCGTCGCCAGCTCTTCACTCCCCCCAAGCCGGAGGCAAAGCGCGCCCGTGCTCGGGGCCGATGCCTGGATGCCAGCCTGGCGCGTCCAGACCTCGCACCTCCCGGGATAGTGCAGAGAGCCCTGGCGGTACTCAAGGCCCTTACAGTTCCATTGCGTCAGACACGCCTCTTTGCATTCCAAGAGCGAGCTCGCTGACACCAGAGTGTAGTAGCTACTCCAGCTGTCCGCGGCGTCGGCCCCACGGCAGGCTCGGTTCAGGCCGCCGTCCACCTCTAGGAAGGGCTCGTACCGCCAGCAGTCGGCACCAGGAGACACCGCGACTGCCCCGATGCCTTCTGGGCGCCTCCAGATTTCGCACCAGCCGCCTCTGTACTCGACACCCTTGCATGCCGGAGTTGCTACGCACAGATTCTGACAAGCATCCAGGGTTGGGGTAACATCCGGGCCAGTGAGTGTGTAGTAGCTGCTCAGGCTGTCTGTTGAAGAACTGCCCCGGCAAACACGGTCTTTGAAGCCACCCAAGGTCCGAAAAGGTTCGTACTTGAGACAAGTCCTTGCAGCGGACGGCACCGTCGCTTCGATCAGAGTCGTCCAAATCTCACACCCTCCCATCCGAAACTCGACGCCTCTGCAACCTGGAGTTCTCACCTGAGAGCAAAAACATGCACGTTCGGCAACCTTTTGACTTCAGAACTTCAGAAAGACCTCAACTTGCAAGCTTGGCTTCCCTTCCGCCATGGCGTGTCCCATGTGTGGTCATTGAGCTGTCATGTCAACTGATCCGAGTGTGCGCATATGTGTGTTATGTGTGAAGTGCACTTCAACTGAGCTTCAAGCGCACCTGTCCTGACAAGCCTGGAGTGAGGCGTTCTCCGGCCACGCCCAGAATAGTGTGTAGTACTCGTCCAGATTGTCGGTCTCATTGCGGCCACGGCAAGCGTGGTCGACACCACCGTCGATGGGCCTGAAGGCGCCTGCATCAAGCAGTTCATTCGGGCTGCCGAAGCGGAGGCACAGGGAGCCAGCCACGAACTCCGTTGCCTGGATGCCTTCGAAGCGAGTCCACACTTTGCACCCCAAGGCACCGAACTCGACTCCAGTGCAGCCATCTGTCGCAGCACACCGTAAGCGACAGAGTTCCATGGACGGCACCTGCTCTGGTGAGAATGACTGGTAGTAGCTGGCGTTGTTGTCTTGGGAGTGGGCTCCTCGACAGGCTTGGTCGTTTCCGCCGACAGGGGTGAAGGGCATGTAGCGGAAGCAGGAGCTGCTACTCAATGGGGCGCTCGCCTGGATGCCGCCCGACCGGATCCAAACTTGACAGCCAGATTCGGAGAAGGACACGCCTTTACAGCCCGTGGTACTGGCACACTTGATCTTGCAGTCTACAAGAGTGGGCACTGTAGCTACGGTATGCAGTACATAGTTGTCTTGCGAGTCATCATTGACATCAGCCCCGCGACACGCACGGCCCTCACCACCATCCACTGGCTCAAAAGGATCATATCGCAAGCACGTGGCACCTCCCCAGGCGGCAGAGCTCTCGATGCCGGCTTTTCTTGTCCAGACCTTGCAACCATCCGAGCTAAAGTCGATTCCCTGACACTCAGGTGTGGCCATGCACAAGAGTCGGCATTCTTCTTCATTGGCCGCCACATCTGGCCCACGAAGAATGTAATAGCTCGGCTGGTCGTCGATTGGGCTTGATCCTCGACATGCCTGGTTGGGGCCGACTGTCACGAAGGCATCGCTCGCCTCGGCCACGTTGAAGGTGTCGTAGCGCATGCAGATCGTGCCCGCGCTGGCTACAGTGGCCCCAATCCCAGCACGCCTCGTCCACACCTCACACCTTCCAGGTTGGAACTGAATGCCCCTGCAACCTGATGCTGCAATGCATTTGGCTTTGCAAGCTTCTACAGTAGCTGCCTGCTCCTGCGCAAAGACTGTGTAGTAGATGCTCCAGCTGTCGGTGGGATCCACTCCCCTACAGGCACGGTTCACCCCGCCATCCACGCCAGCGAAAGGCTGGTACCGCAGGCACTGCGATCCCAGTGAGGGCGCCACTGCCCCAATGCCATCAGGTCGAGTCCACACCTCGCACCAACCTCGGTACTCAATTCCCTGGCAACCTGGAGTCGTCTTGCACAAGGACTGGCAGGCTTCCATCGAAGGAGCTTGGGTTGGTGAATATATGGCGTAGTAGGAGTCCTGAGTATCGCTGGAGCTGCTGCCACGGCAAACACGGTCAGAGAACCCATCGACAGACTGGAACGGCTCATATCTCATGCAGGTCCTTCCGGGTGCTCCTACCGATGCTTGGATGCCGCCGGCCAGAGTCCAAATCTCGCAAGCTCCCAGCCGGAACTCCACGCCCTTGCAGGCAAGGGTTTCCATGCAAAGCTGCTGGCACGCTTCCAACGTAGAGTTCTCCGGCCAGAACACGTGCACCGTGTAGTGGCTGTCCAAGTTGTCTGTCTCGTCTTGACCACGGCACGCGCGCCCGACGCCACCATCCACGGGCTTGAAAGCACTCGCGCGGAGGAGCGGACTCGGGCTGCCGAAGCGGAGGCACAGGGAGCCAGCCACGAACTCCGTTGCCTGGATGCCTTCGAAGCGAGTCCACACTTTGCACCCCAAGGCACCGAACTCGACTCCAGTGCAGCCATCTGTCGCAGCACACCGTAAGCGACAGAGTTCCATGGACGGCACCTGCTCTGGTGAGAATGACTGGTAGTAGCTGGCGTTGTTGTCTTGGGAGTGGGCTCCTCGACAGGCTTGGTCGTTTCCGCCGACAGGGGTGAAGGGCATGTAGCGGAAGCAGGAGCTGCTACTCGGGGCGCTCGCCTGGATGCCGCCCGACCGGATCCATACTTGACAGCCAGATTCGGAGAAGGACACGCCTTTACAGCCCGTGGTACTGGCACACTTGATCTTGCAGTCTACAAGAGTGGGCACTGTAGCTACGGTATGCAGTACATAGTTGTCTTGCGAGTCATCATTGACATCAGCCCCGCGACACGCACGGCCCTCACCACCATCCACTGGCTCAAAAGGATCATATCGCAAGCACGTGGCACCTCCCCAGGCGGCAGAGCTCTCGATGCCGGCTTTTCTTGTCCAGACCTTGCAACCATCCGAGCTAAAGTCGATTCCCTGACACTCAGGTGTGGCCATGCACAAGAGTCGGCATTCTTCTTCATTGGCAGCCACATCTGGCCCACGAAGAATGTAATAGCTCGGCTGGTCGTCAGTTGGGCTTGATCCTCGACATGCCTGGTTGGGGCCGACTGTCACGAAGGCATCGCTCGCCTCGGCCACGTTGAAGGTGTCGTAGCGCATGCAGATCGTGCCCGCGCTGGCTACAGTGGCCCCAATCCCAGCACGCCTCGTCCACACCTCACACCTTCCAGGTTGGAACTGAATGCCCCTGCAACCTGATGCTGCAATGCATTTGGCTTTGCAAGCTTCTACAGTAGCTGCCTGCTCCTGCGCAAAGACTGTGTAGTAGATGCTCCAGCTGTCGGTGGGATCCACTCCCCTACAGGCACGGTTCACCCCGCCATCCACGCCAGCGAAAGGCTGGTACCGCAGGCATTGCGATCCCAGTGAGGGCGCCACTGCCCCAATGCCATCAGGTCGAGTCCACACCTCGCACCAACCTCGGTACTCAATTCCCTGGCAACCTGGAGTCGTCTTGCACAAGGACTGGCAGGCTTCCATCGAAGGAGCTTGGGTTGGTGAATATATGGCGTAGTAGGAGTCCTGAGTATCGCTGGAGCTGCTGCCACGGCAAACACGGTCAGAGAACCCATCGACAGACTGGAACGGCTCATATCTCATGCAGGTCCTTCCGGGTGCTCCTACCGATGCTTGGATGCCGCCGGCCAGAGTCCAAATCTCGCAAGCTCCCAGCCGGAACTCCACGCCCTTGCAGGCAAGGGTTTCCATGCAAAGCTGCTGGCACGCTTCCAACGTAGAGTTCTCCGGCCAGAACACGTGCACCGTGTAGTGGCTGTCCAAGTTGTCTGTCTCGTCTTGACCACGGCACGCGCGCCCGACGCCACCATCCACGGGCTTGAAAGAGGACGTGTCCAAGACGGGATCACGCCGTCCATACCGCAGGCAGTGGCTTCCGGGGCTCGCCTTGGTGGCCTGGATGCCTTCGGTCCGGTTCCAGACCTTGCAGCCCTCAGCGGAGAAGTCCAGTCCCTGGCACTGCTCCGTGGCGGCGCACCGCAGCTTGCAGCCCTCCAGCGTCGGCACTTCCGTCAGGGCGTAGCCCTTGTAGTAGTAGCTGCTGAGGTCGTCTTCGTGCGAGCCTCTGCAGGCCCGGTCCACGCCGCCATCCACCGTCACGAAAGGCTCGTAGCTGAGGCACTGGCTACCTTGGCTTGCCTCACTGGAGAACTCGCCCGTGTGCACGGAGCAATTGCCAGACTCGAAGCTGATGCCGGCGCACCATGGAGAATCTTGGCACAGCATCTGGCAGGAGGCCAAGCTGTCACTGGGCTGGCTGTCGCTGGCACCGCCGTTGGCACCGCTGCTGGCGCAGCGCCGGTCCTCGGCACCGTCCACGGCACGGAAGGGCCGGAAGAGGAGGCAGGAGGAGCCGGGCTGCGCGACCGTGGCCTCCACGCCTCCACTCTTTGTCCAGAGCTGGCACTCGGTGGAGGTGAACTGTATAGCTTTGCAGCCAGCGGTGCGAACACAAAGGCTCTTGCATGCTTCGAGGGATGCGGCCTTGTCCGGGCCAACGGACGTGTAGTAGCTGGGCAGGAGGTCCGTGCGGGAGCTCCCGCGGCACGCGCGGTCAGCGCCGTCGAAGGGCCAGAAGGCATCGAGCAGCTCCAGGGGGTCGAAGGGACCGAAGCGCAGACACAAAGATCCCGGACTCGCAGCGGTCGCTTGGATCCCGCCCTGACGGGTCCAGATCTTGCACTGGGCTTTCGTGTACTCCACACCTCGACAGCCGGGCGTCGACAAACACTGGCCCTTGCATTCCTCGATGGAGGGGCCAGAGGACCAGGTGTACTCGCGGACCACGTAGTAGCTCGGCCAGTCATCATCCACATCTGCTCCCCGGCATGACCGGTTGAGGCCGCCGTCTGCTGCGACGAAGGGCTCGTACCTCATGCACGTGGTCCCTGGCGATGCCACACTTGCCGTGATCCCCGAGGGCAGAGTCCACACCTCGCACGCCGTGCCGCTGACGTTGTACTCCACTCCTTTGCATCCGGGCTCTTGTGCACAGCTGCTCTGGCAAGCTGCCAACGAAGGCGACGTGAGGCTCAGGAAGTTGGAGGGGGCGTTGTCCTGCATGCTTGTCCCGCGACAGGACCGGTCGCTGAAGCCATCCACGAGCCGGAAGGGCTTGTAGCTGAGGCAGGTCAGGTCCGGCGACGGGGCCGTGCTTTGGATTCCACCCACACGGGTCCAAATCTGACAGCCATGGATACTGAACTGAATGCCCTGGCAGCCCGACGTCTCAATGCACAGGGCCTTGCAACGGGACATGGTCGTCACCACCGAGGGGTGGTAGTAGTCGTAGTAGGACCCCTGCGTGTCCGTGCTGTTGGCCCCTCGGCAGGCCCGCCCTGCGCCGCCCTCCACCGGCTGGAAGGCGTCCGCCGCGCCCGCCACTTCCTCCAGGCCCAAGGACCCAAACCTTGGCAAAGGGAACTGCCACATGAAACCACCGGCAATAATTGGAATTGGGATGCTGAGCGGTTCTGTGGTGTTTTCCACACTTCGAGATGTCTGGAGAGCTTTTTTTTAGAGAGGGTGTTTTGTTGTTGACAAATCCTTTGTCAAGTGTCTGGTTTCTGGAGCAATGTCAGAAAACAGCGAGAGGAATTCAGGAAGCGGGGTTTGCAAAGTCAGGAAACCCACCAAGAGAGTCAGAGGCGGAGACGGGGACATTCTGATTCTTCCACATGTCACGACCAAAATGCGCGCACAGGACGTGTTCAGCTTGAATTTGTTCCCACATGACCGCGCCCGCCTTTTGGGGGAGGCAGCTTGAGGCCTTACTGGAGCAGTTGACTCTGTAGAAGCTTTTTGGGAGGTTCTTGGGTTGACTTTGTGTCCCAGCGACCGTCCCCCCCGGCTTGCCAAAAACGGCGGTCACTGGGGCACGCCACACCTCACGACCAAAAATGCACGCATGCAGCATGCACGCATGCAGGACTTTGCTCAGTGTCGCTTGAATTTGTTTCCAAATGACCGCACCTCTTGGGGAATCATTTTAGCGCCTTGCTAGAACGGCTTTTTGACTCCGAGGAAGTTTTTTTCGAAGGTGTTGCACTCGCACAAGAAAGCCTTTCAATGGACCAACATGCGTGCAGGTTTTGCTCAGTGTCGCTGCATTTGTTCTGCAAAAGGCCGCGGCTCTTGCGGGAGCCACTGTGGGGCCTTGCTCGAGCGCAGATTCTTTTGCGGAGGTCATTTTTTGTTGAATATTGTGGCTTAGTGACCACCTCCCCTGGCTCGCCAAGCGTCGGCGGTCACTCGGTGACTCGGGCACAACATTGGCACTAAATCTTCCCACAAGCAAGCCCTTGGCGAGCCTGTTGTCTGACTCTTCCTTACGACCAACATGGCCGCGTCAAGGATTTGCTTGTGTTTCCCGGTTTCCCCTTTGTGGCTTTCCCGTTTCTTGACTCTCAAGGCTCGCCTTCTGACTCTGTTTTGCTGACCGTGCCCTCCGTTTCCTGAATGTTTCGTGAATGTGGCTGCTCTGCTGCTTGCTCTTCAGTATTCAGACTATTCAGACGTGTTCGCCCCATTGAATTTCGCCCCGACTAAGAAAACGAGGACCGGGGCATCTCGGAGCTGAGCAGCTGCAGGCAGATCGAGCCGGACTCGAAGAGGGTGCTCCGGACCCTGCGCAGCCAGACTCGGCAGCGGAGGCGCTGCTGGCTGAAGTCGATGCCTCTGCGGATGCGGAGGCAACTGCGCGCCCCCCCCCTCCCCGCCAAGAAAGCCACGTGCGCTTCTCATCGAATCTTGCACAAAGAGCGAGCGAGCGAGAGAGCGAGAGAGAGGGAAAGAGAGCGAGAGCGCGAGAGAGGTAGCACAGTCAGGTAGAGTCGAGAGAAGCCATAAGTTGGCTGCCTGGCAGAGTGAGAGCTCTCGCGTTCCTTGCTTGGTGGGCCTTTCCAAATGCTTACCTATATGGGAATGTACGACTTTCCTTCCCCCCCCCATCCCCCCGGGCCTGTGCAGCCTGCAGTGGCCACGCAGCGACTGCGGCAGGCATCCAAGTTGGAGGCTTGGGAGAAGCTGAGCTCCGTGTAGTCGCCACTTGAACCGCTGCACGCTCGGTTGTGGCCGCCGTCCAGGGCCACGAAGGGCTCGTAGCGCTGGCAGAAAGACGCGGCCTCGGCAGCGGTGGCCCCGATGCCGGCTGGAAGCGTCCACACGCGGCAGGCGCCGGAAGACGAGTCGTACGAGATGCCTTTGCATGCTCCGCTTGCCAGGGTTGTCTCCGAGTGCCTCACGCATTGGTCTTGGCAGGCCTGCAATGAAGTGGCCGAGCTCTCCAGGTAGTAGGAGCTCTGCACGTCCTCGGAAGTCTCACCCCGGCACGCCCGGCCCTCGCCACCGTCCACATCGCGGAAGGGCTGGAAGCTGTGGCAAACACCCCAAATCCCAGTGGGTGACTCAGGCGAAAGCTCTGACAGCTCCCCTCCCAGCCAGGTTGTGCAGCCTAAGCCAGAGCCGAAGCTGACTCCCCGACAGCCTGGCGTGGAGAGACATCTCACTTGGCAGTCGTACAATGACGGAGTCTGGCCATCGGACACTTTTGACAAGCCATGGCACATCGTGGGATTGCCACCATTCAGGGCAATGAAGGCATGACTGTCATCGAAAGGATCACTCCCGCCGTAGCTCATACACAAGGAGCCACGAGTATACGTCGAGGCCTGGATCCCACCACGCCGAGTCCAGACTTCACAGCGTTCATCACGGAATTCGATGCCTTTGCAGCCAGGTGTCCTGGAGCACAAGACCTTGCATTCATCTATCGTGGTCCCACTGAAAAAGTTGTAGTAGCTGCTGTAGCTGTCCAATGGATTCGAACCACGGCATGCTCGGTTGATCCCACCCTCGATGTTAATGAAGGGCAGATAGCGGGTGCACTGCGACCCGGGAGAATACGCAACCGCTCCGATTCCTTCTGGCCGCGTCCAGACCTCACACCAGCCTCGGTACTCGATGCCTTTGCAGCTTGGAGTCGTCATGCACAGCGCTTTGCAAGCATCCAGTGTGGGAGCCTCAGCTGGAGAGTAGATGTTGTAGTAGCTGCTTTGAGTGTCAGTCACGCTGCTCCCACGACAAACTCGGTCTGAGAATCCATCCAGCGTCTGGAAAGGCGTGTATCGAAAGCAGGCTCTTCCGGCTGAATGAACTGAAGCCTGGATCCCACCCGCCAGAGTCCAAAGCTCGCAGGCGCCTAAACGAAATTCTATCCCTTTGCACACAGCCGTGTTCATGCAGAGTCTCTGGCACGCATCCATTGATGAATTCTCCGGCCACGAGGTAATGACGGTGTAGTGGCTGTCCAAGTTGTCCAACTCGTCCTGGCCTCGGCATGCTCGGTTCATACCTCCATCCATTGCCTCGAAAGCAGAAGCACTCAGCAAAGGGTCTGCGGCTCCATACCGCAGGCAGTGGCTTCCGGGGCTCGCCTTGGTGGCCTGGATGCCTTGGGTCCGGGTCCAGACCTTGCAGCCCTCAGCGGAGAAGTCCAGTCCCTGGCACTGCTCCGTGGCGGCGCACCGCAGCTTGCAGCGCTCCAGCGTCGGCACTTCCGTCAGGGCGTAGCCCTTGTAGTAGTAGCTGCTGAGGTCGTCTTCGTGCGAGCCTCTGCAGGCCCGGTCCACGCCGCCATCCACCGTCACGAAAGGCTCGTAGCTGAGGCACCGGCTACCTTGGCTTGCCTCACTGGAGAACTCGCCCGTGTGCACGGAGCAATTGCCAGACTCGAAGCTGATGCCGGCGCACCATGGAGAATCTTGGCACAGCATCTGGCAGGAGGCCAAGCTGTCACTGGGCTGGCTGTCGCTGGCACCGCCGTTGGCACCGCTGCTGGCGCAGCGCCGGTCCTCGGCACCGTCCACGGCACGGAAGGGCCGGAAGAGGAGGCAGGAGGAGCCGGGTTGCGTGACCGTGGCCTCCACGCCTCCACTCCTTGTCCAGAGCTGGCACTCGGTGGAGGTGAACTGTATAGCTTTGCAGCCAGCGGTGCGAACACAAAGGCTCTTGCATGCTTCGAGGGATGCGGCCTTGTCCGGGCCAACGGACGTGTAGTAGCTGGGCAGGAGGTCCGTGCGGGAGCTCCCGCGGCACGCGCGGTCAGCGCCGTCGAAGGGCCAGAAGGCATCGAGCAGCTCCAGGGGGTCGAAGGGACCAAAGCGCAGACACAAAGATCCCGGACTCGCAGCGGTCGCTTGGATCCCGCCCTGACGGGTCCAGATCTTGCACTGGGCTTTCGTGTACTCCACACCTCGACAGCCGGGCGTCGACAAACACTGGCCCTTGCATTCCTCGATGGAGGGGCCAGAGGACCAGGTGTACTCGCGGACCACGTAGTAGCTCGGCCAGTCATCATCCACATCTGCTCCCCGGCATGACCGGTTGAGGCCGCCGTCTGCTGCGACGAAGGGCTCGTACCTCATGCACGTGGTCCCTGGCGATGCCACACTTGCCGTGATCCCCGAGGGCAGAGTCCACACCTCGCACGCCGTGCCGCTGACGTTGTACTCCACTCCTTTGCATCCGGGCTCTTGTGCACAGCTGCTCTGGCAAGCTGCCAACGAAGGCGACGCGAGGCTCAGGAAGTTGGAGGGGGCGTTGTCCTGCACGCTTGTCCCGCGACAGGACCGGTCGCTGAAGCCATCCACGAGCCGGAAGGGCTTGTAGCTGAGGCAGGTCAGGTCCGGCGACGGGGCCGTGCTTTGGATTCCACCCACACGGGTCCAAATCTGACAGCCATGGATACTGAACTGAATGCCCTGGCAGCCCGACGTCTCAATGCATAGGGCCTTGCAACGGGACATGGTCGTCACCACCGAGGGGTGGTAGTAGTCGTAGTAGGACCCCTGCGTGTCCGTGCTGTTGGCCCCTCGGCAGGCCCGCCCTGCGCCGCCCTCCACCGGCTGGAAGGCGTCCGCCGCGCCCGCCACCTCCTCCAGGCCCAAGGACGCAAACCTCGGCAAAGCTGGCTTTGGGGATCTTCGAATATTTCAAGCATCCTGAGATGCTGTTCATGTTGCTTCATACGGAGTCATGCTGCTTTTTGCGAGCTGAGTCTCCGTAGGCAAATGGAACCGAATGCTTCAGCCGTCGCCCGGACATCTCGAGTCCAGATCTTGCAGCCGTCCGGGCCGAATTCGACGCCTCGCTCTGCGTGTATACCCCCGTGTCTCCCGTGTCTCCCCCTCACCTCATCTATATTCATATCCGAATATCATAATCACCTACGCCAAGATGCTCTGGTTCCGGCACCCTGCAAACATGCTGCAAACCCGAAAGTTACCTGACATGCTTTGACGTAAGGTCCGTCCTCGGCAATTCGTAAACTTGAGGCAACGGATACGGCAGGCTTCCAGGCTGGCAACTTCAGAAGCAAGGAAAGATGTATAGTAGCTGGCAGAGATGTCTTGCGAATGCCATCCTCGGCACGCTCGGTTGTGGCCGCCGTCCAGGGCCACGAAGGGCTCGTAGCGCTGG
Organism: Symbiodinium natans; assembly: GCA_905221605.1. Taxonomy (NCBI): domain Eukaryota; class Dinophyceae; order Suessiales; family Symbiodiniaceae; genus Symbiodinium; species Symbiodinium natans. The sequence goes on along the minus strand of CAJNDS010002788.1, from coordinate 190,777 downwards.
CAGAAAGACGCGGCCTCGGCAGCGGTGGCCCCGATGCCGGCTGGAAGCGTCCACACGCGGCAGGCGCCGGAAGACGAGTCGTACGAGATGCCTTTGCATGCTCCGCTTGCCAGGGTTGTCTCCGAGTGCCTCACGCATTGGTCTTGGCAGTCCTGCAATGAAGTGGCCGAGCTCTCCAGGTAGTAGGAGCTCTGCACGTCCTCGGAAGTCTCACCCCGGCACGCCCGGCCCTCGCCACCGTCCACGTCGCGGAAGGGCTGGAAGCTGTGGCAAGCCGATCCAGATTGAGCTGCGGACGCTGCGACAGCTCCGGAGCCGTGCCAAGTTCGGCATCCACCTGTGCCGAAGTCGACGCCTCTGCAGCCAGGCATCGCAGCACAGCGCAGCTCGCAGTCTTGCACAGATCCGGCCTTCTCAGGCCCATGAAGCTGCGCCAACAGACCCTCACCACCACAAATGTAGCTGTCAGATGGACTGGATGGATTGTACATTGGAACGAAGGCGCTGGCATCCTCCCAGGTGTCCCAAGGCCCCAGGCGCAAACACAAGGAGCCACTGAGGTCTCTGGAGGATTGGATGCCCCCGCGGCGAGTCCAAACCTGGCAAGTTCCAACACCACCTGTGGCACTGTACTGAATGCCCCTGCAGCCAATGGTTGAGAGGCACAGGGTCTTGCACGATGCCACCGAAAGGGACTCAGAGCTTGCGAGTGTGTAGTAGCTGGGCCATGCGTCCATTGAGTCAATGCCACCACAAGCTTTGTCTAGGCCACCGCCCACAGGGACGAAGGGCTGATAGCGCATGCAGGTCCTTGCATCACTTGCGTAGCTTCCCGTGATGGCGGATGTCCAAATGTTGCATTGTGAAGAGCTGTACTCGATGCCCTGGCAAGCGCGGGTTTTTGCACACTGGGCCTTGCATTGGTCCGATGTGGGAAAAGCCAAGGTAGTTATCTGAGGCGACGAGCCGAAACAGCCTCGCCGGTCTCCCCCATCAATGCCCACGAAGGGCTCGTACTGCAGGCACGTGGAGCCTGTGAAGCTGATGGACGTGGTAACGGGACGCGTCCACACATTGCAGCCGTTGGCGCTGAAATCAATGCCTTTGCAGTCTGAATTCTTCAGGCACCTGCTCTTGCAGTCATCGAGCGAGGGAGACTGCGCAGCACTGAAGTAAAGAAAATACGAGGGACTCCAATCTGAGGTCGACTGGCCACGGCAGGCCCGGTCACTGCCGCCATCCACCTTCATGAAAGCATCAGGTACTCCAAGGGTTCCAGAGCGGAGGCAAAGGGCTCCAGCAAGGGGCGCCGTGGCCTGGATCCCGGAGGCCCGGGTCCACACCTTGCAGCTGCCGCTGGAGCTATTGGAGCTCACCTCAATGCCCTGACAAAGCGGGTTCTGAGCACACAAGGACTTGCAGGCTTCCGTCGATATGGACTCGTGGCTTGTATAATAGCTGGGCTCATTGTCGGACGCATCCTGACCTCGACAGGCTCGATCACTGCCATCGAGTTGAATGAAAGGTGCGCGTGGCTGGCCTTGGTGCTGCAGAGGATCATGTATATGCATGACGACGGGCGGGGAAAGGAGCAGCAAAGTATAACAAAGTAACACGGGCACAGTTCGACATACTTGCGGCTTCCAGAGACGTGACAGTGACAACATGACATGCACACATTGCGCGTGCTGTGTGTGCAGAGTGCTGAGGCCCTGGCAAATGCTCTGCGAAAGCGAGGCAGTTGCGGCAATCCGCTCGGACCGCGTCCAGATTTCGCATCGCGTGCCGCTGAATTCGATGCCCACGCATGCATGCAAACCCAAACAGAGGTCCTGGCAAGCCTCTATGGAGCTTGCGGTCATGATCTCATAGTAGGCCGGGTTGTTGTCGGAAACGCTTCCACCCCGGCAGGCACGATCGAGCTGGCCCTCCGCAAGGACAAAGGGGACATATCGCAGGCAAATCGGACCATTGGTCACCGCAGCCGCTTGGATGCCACCAACACGAACCCAAACTTCACAACGCCCAGGCCTGAACTCAATGCCTCTGCATCCCAAAGTGTCGACACAAGCGCTCTTGCAGGCTTCGATGCTGTCTGCCCTGCTTCCACCATGCACCACGTAGTAGGAATTGTCATCATCCGACGCGTTGATGCCCCGGCAGACGCGATTGGCCCCCCCTTCTACGGCCTCGAAGGCATCCACTGGAGCTTGACTGCTCAGCAACGATGCCGTCAGCTTACGCTGCACCAAATTCACGGCTCCATTCCTCGGGCTACAAGATCAATCTCTGCAGATGCCCACAAAAAAAAAGTTTCTTCACTCGTTAGATGAAAGATGGCATTGTCGAGCCATTAGGGAAAAAAAACAGAGAATCTCGTTTTGAGGCACAGAATGCCATAGACTGCCAAACATGGACGAAGAAGCTGGGCGCTGGCAGAAACAACCAGCACCACGCACAGCGCAGCGACCTAGTTCGGAAGCAACGCAGAGGCATCTTATATGTGTGGCCTTTTGTATATATACATACATACATACATGCATGCATGCATACATACATACATACATACATACATTAGTATATATACGTATAGACAACTATATGCACCAATTTCTCAAGCTTTACATTAGACTGGTTTGATGTATGTTATCTGAATGTTGATGTACGCATCCAGCCACTGGCTTCATGATTCGCCCTTCCGGCCCGAGAAGCGTCTAGATCAAGCAGACCTGGGGGCACACAGACCACGCGAAGCCTTAAAGGTTTGTGGCTGTTTGCGCTCTCCGAAACTTTCGCCGGAGGGCGTAGTGTCTGTGAGGCCTGCGGTCGCATTATCAAACTTCAAAATCCGAAACTTTCGCTGTCGCAAGTGTGCAGACCGAAAATATCGAGTCCCTAGCAGCCACGACTTCTTGTTCTTTGGGATCGGACCTTCCCTGGGACCACCTTGGGACCCCCACCCCCCCCTAAGTCTGGCCCTGCGTATGAGAAATTCTGCGACCCCGTTTACCTTTGTCTGCGATGCACGCTACACCCCGCGTTCCCTCCTCGAGCTTTGCATGGAGAACCGAAATTGTGCCTGGGACTGCTGCAGGAGCCTCAGACCTCTTAGCGATTGTGAAGATTCCCATTGCACAAGCCAAAGACTAGATATTATACACATTACACAATTTAATGCAGGCCCTTCAAGTCCGTCGCAGCCGAGGCGGTCGATGTGCAGCATGCGTTCATGATGCCGGCATCCCGGAGAGCTGAGAGCTTTGTACCCCAACAGAGCACTCCAAGAACACCGGAAAAGCACCGCAAAAGCAAATCCTAAACACCCTGTCAGGAGCGCAAAGGCGACGACAGGGCTGCACTTTACGAGGAGCGGGCGCATGGACTCAGGCAAGCGCACCGTTCGCAACACAGCAAAAAGCAACTTTCCAAATCGACATTCGAAGCGAACCCATCCAGCAGCCCTAAATGCACGAAAGAAGGGCACGGGCTCGCGGCATGAGCACAATTTCAAGTACGGAAGGTGCAAGGGACCTGGAGGCCAAAAGCATGCTATTCGCAAGGTTTGGGACACCTCCTCCTGACGTGTGCGGGCCCTGAAATAAGCACAGCGCTCCCGCGACGGTGTCGGGCGTGTGCGGGCACGCCGCGAGGTCAGCGCACTTGAATCCCTACTCTAAACGTAGGAAGCCCAAAGTGCAAGCACTGCTTGGGAACCAAAATTAATGAGCGCGCGGCCACCGTATGTCTGTAAGCCATTGCGGCAAGCCAGCGTCCGCCCTTTGGGCAGCTAGCTGAATTTGTTTGGTACGAACCGGTGCAAGATGGAACGACAGCTCGGTATCTTGGGTGCTCGAAGATCTCATGGCATCTCATGGTATGGCTACGTGGCCCCCTGCTTACACACGCAAGACATCTGCAAACACTATTCCATACACTTGCACAGCTTGAGATTGAGCCAGGCTGTTCGGCGAGCTGCTTCATTGGTGCTCTTGCAAGGCTGCGGCCGGCACCCTTTCAGCCCTTTTCCTGCCCATGCTCATGCCAGCCTTGGGCCCTCTAGGCTCTGTTCAAGTGAAGGCAATTGGGCGAAGCCCAGATGGATGACGAAGCGCCTCTCGGAGTCTTTTCCAGAGTCGAGAGATCAGAGGGTCCATCTCAGTCGAGCGGAGTCGATCGGAGGCTATTCGGAGGCTGCCAGGCGCGACAACCTCAGGGCCTCAGCGCCTCAGGGCCTCACATACCGCAGGGTCAGGTCGCACTTGTTCGTCGCAAAATACGAAGAGTCCAGACCTGAAAATTTCCCTTCGACGCCACCTGCAGCAGCAGTGTACATCATCCTCTGTTTGTTGCGGGCCGTGTCCGGAATCCACCTGATGAAGGTCGTCTTGATGGTTTTTTCATCCGCCAGGGGCACTTGCACCACGGCAAAGCGTGGCTCGTTTAAAGGCAAAGCAATCACAAAGTCCTTGAAAGCATCAACACGGCTCTTGAAATCTGTAGCCTTGTCCCCCACGGAGACAGGCACGACAGCAGTGTCTTTGATCGCGAAGATCACGTAGCTGAAAGCGTCGTGATTCTTCAGCGCCACGTACTTCTCCGTGGCTGCATCTGCCACCTGCACCACCATCGAAAGCTTAGTGAAGTCGTTGGGCTCCGAAGGAGACATGGAGCCCCGGTGGTAAAGACATGCACCCAAGATCGCCGCGACGAGCAGACCAAGCAAGGACACCTTGGCCCATGGGGCCATGCGCCGCCCGGTCGGCGTCACCTGCAACTCGATGTCTTTATGGGCCAGGAGCATGTCCTCGTCAGCCATGGCCATTTTGCCATAGACACGACCTTGAGGGTCCCTGAAGATGCTACGACTCCGAGGCTCGAGCAGCCAGGTGTGCTTGCTGCACTTTCAAACATCCTGGTGCCTCCCCGACTTCCACCCCCGAGGGCGATAGGCCAGTTGCAGGGCTCGGAAGTTTTATCTGGGCTCAAGGTGGGGCTCAAGATGCTGTCCCAAGCAAACCTGTCAAGGAGCCAGGAGTTCAAGGGAGTCACATGCTATGGGTCCAGTTATGTTACACACGACATAGGGGGGGGGGGTAGTATGGCTGCGAAAGTGGCCAATGGCAGCAGGAACGACAACGGCGACATCTCGAGGCAACACCCGCGCATGTAACTCCTCAAAACTCGGAAGGCTCTGCCTAAGGCCAGAAGCAGAGGTCAGGAACCATAGCCAGCCAAGGCCCTGAAAAAAACCGTCAAGATGATTTCCAGCCCCGGAAAAATCATTTGGGCCACTTCCTTCTAGTTTCCCGTGCAAACTCTGGCTGAATTCGGGAGGCTCTGCCTAGGGTATCCTACGTTTCTCTGGCGAATAGAGTCATGAAAAGGCGAACGGATGGACCAAATCAGGCGCAAGTTTTTGACCATTGGTCCCCAGATTCGCCCGTTCTCCAGGCGCGGGGAATCAGGCGCATCGGCCTGGCTCATTGACAGTTGCAGAGACCTGGGCTCCACGAGCACCCAGAACAGAAGCAGCACATAGCACAACATGGTTGCAGAGGATGTAAGTGAAGTCCAAGTCACCTCCACATTCTCAGACATCACCCTCTACAAAGGACGTGCATGCGACATGAGTCAAGCAGCTTCCTCCGGCTTGTCCGACAGGTCGTCATACGGCACGGTGAAAGCAGTGAGAGCCTGAACGCATCACCGGCCAGTTCTAGGGTTCATTGGGGCCAGGGGGTGTTCACAAAGGGGCTCCCTATCTTGGGGCATCAGGACCAGATGCTTTCGTGGAAGCAGCCGAAATTTCTCAACACTACCAAAGGCACCTAGCGACCCGACAGTGGAACTGCGTGCAGAGTCCCAGGTTGCGGAGGGTGTTTGGGTTTGGGCCTGGGATCCCCAGACCACCCAGACCCAGTGGAAACTCCAACTTGCCAAAACCACAAAACAGAACATAACGCCCGAAAACTTCCAGCTACTGTACTCTTTTCCCAAGCATGTGCCACAAACAGCAACCACAATGACTCAGGAACTGGCCCCAAGGCCCCAAGTCTGCAAAAGACTGAGTAGGACCTCGAGTCTTCTGTCGTGGCATCAATCTGTCGCTGGTCCAAGCAGCACAAAAGAGGCCGCAGGGCAGCCAGAACGCCATGCCCAGCAAGAAGGAGTCCTTCACGAGGCTTTGGAGGGCTTCCGGCCTAAAAAAAGGGCTCATGAAAAGAACTTGCAGTGCAAGATCCCTTCCAGCCCTTTGTCCATGTTCCGATATGTTCCGATGTCCTGTCCTGACGCCCCATGCCCCGGACAAAGCTGGCAACCAGAGCAGGCCCCAAGCCCTGGCGCGAGACTTCAACGTTTCAGGGCTTGCTGGTGCCGCGACTCTGGCCAAAACATCTTGCTCTTCAATTGCTCCTAAGAGGCTACAACGGAGCCTTGCCGAGGTCGTCCATGATGGTGTAGACCTGGGAGGGCTCAGGCGCAGAAAGCTGACCACCGCATCAGGAGTTGGAAGAAGCCCAAGAGGGCATGCTGCGTCACATCTTGGTCTATGTCTCGTGACGTTCAAACATGTTCAAACCCAGTGCCGGTCCCAGGAGCCCCGAAGACTGTGCCCCGCGAGTGGGTGGCCACAACATTCAGCAGCACAGCCTTGGCATTCCTGAGCTGAAGCACGATACCCGGAATGCCGGGCATCAGCTTTCGTCAGAGGCAAGCGAACGTCCACCCTGAAAACTGAAACACCCCCTCAAGGTGTACTTGCCTGCTTGTGCTTTTGAGTTCTATGGAGTACTCAGCAGACGTTTGGGGACTTTTATTCCAGCACGGACCCACGGTGAGCTGGGGCTCACTGGCGGGACGGAGGCCAGGAACCCCCCGGAGAGCGCCAGGAGGTGGAAGATGAAAGGGTGGGCTTCACCCAAGGCCTGGGAAGATGCCCACGGCTAACAAGCGGATTGGCCACTGGTTTATAGCACTGGCGTACCATGCTTTACAACTGTTACGAGGTTGCCATGTCCACAGTTTCGCGGGGTGGCGCGGGGGGTGTTTGTTCCGGAGGTGTTTGTGTCAGGGGCACGAGTCTGAAAAAAACTTCTGCCCCAAAGGAAGATGTGCTCCGAGGATGTGCCGGGGAGCAAAGAGGCAGAACATGGGCAGCATCCCACCCCAGACCGTCGCAGCCATGAGCCAGCCTTGCAGCCTTTTGTCCTTCTTGTAGAGATATTGGCCCAGCTTTCCACCTGTGACCGTGCCAGTAGTGCAGCCAATTCCGAAACTGAACAGCACAGCTGTGGCACTAGGAACGCCCATGTGGACGTTGGTGGCGAGGTAGTCCGTCATGAAGGTGCCGATGACCGCCCAGGGAACACAGCCGGTGATGCCCTGAAGGCATATGCAGAGCACCGTGGGCTTCATCAACGACACGCGCGACGAGGGCCGCGGGCTCGAAGGCTCGTTCAGCGGCGTGGACGCGGGCTGCCTAGAGGGCTGCGCGGACGCCGGCTCCGCAGGCTGCGCAGGCTCCGCGGGCTCTGCACGGAGTTCCAGGGCGAAGGTCAGGAGGGCCGTGACGGCCCAGCCGAGGGCGCCGACGAGCGCGAAGGGCGCCCGCCAGCCGAAGGCCGTGCCCATGAAGCCGGCGAGCCCCTGTCCCAGTGAGAGCCCCAGGCCTGAGACAATGGAGACGATGGCGATGGCATGCGGCCGCTCCTCGGGGGAATACATGTCCCCGATCAGGGCGAAGCTGGCAGGAATGAGGCCGCCCGTGGCGGCGCCCACGGCGCCGCGGCAGAAGAGCAAGGCCGAGAAGCTGCGGACCTGTGAGTTCGCAAAGGTGCCGCTGGAGCCCAGCAGCATCATGGAGCAGACCAGCGTCGTCCGCCTCATGCGGTCCGCAAGGCGCCCAACCAGCAGCGAGAAAATTGCGCCCACGATGAAAAACACGAAGCTCACCATCCCCCCGAGCTTCTCGTCCTTCTCCGCTTCCCCAAACTCGAACTCCGAGGCCACGGCTGACATGTTCGTGGGCAGTAGTGGCTGGTCTGCCACCAGCATCATCTGGGCCAGCGCAAGTGGAAGTACACGCCGGTGCTGTCGGAACTCCGAGGCGATGACGCCCAGCAGGCCCCGCTTCAGCTGCTGCCAGGTTCGGTCGCAGCACTCCGGCACTTGCTGGAGCCCACGCCTCAGCCGCTCCCGCCACCCGCGCCACCCATCCGCGCGAACGCTCGATTCTGAAGACCCCACCTGCTGGTCCCGCTTCTGGGAGAGCTCGATCGTCATGCGTTAGTCTGCTCTGAGTTCGGCAAGGTTAAGGCAAGGCGCGGCCTTCTGCCAGCAGGGGTGCTCAGAGCCGCGTCGGCATGGGAGCCCTCCCCTCATCTTCTACACCACTTCCCAGAAACTCCATGCTGAGAGCCACGGACGCGCCAGGAACCACAACGCTCCCAAAACCTGATCCCAAACCGCGAACCGCCTCGACTGCTCAGATTCAATTGTTGTTGGGACCTCGGGGCTCTGCTTCTCACATCTCACACCAGAACCCAGCAGCATCCAGTACACCTTGGTTTAGAACGCGCCGTGGGATCTGAATCTCGAACCTGCGAAGGTCCTCACCGGGTGACTTGTGTTAAATTTTCGGTTACCATGCCAATGCCGTGCCAAGAACTTTCGGCAAAGTTGTACTCACGCCACTGCCTGCCTCAATGCCAACATTACCCACCCGCCTTCCTGCTAGACTATCGGGCACGGGGTGACCCGAGACCCCCAGTCACTGGTTTAACGTCCCTTTCTTTGTTCTAGATCTTTCCTGTCAGCGTCGCAGCTGCGTCTGTACAAGCAGGTGGCATTGCAAGGAACGATGCGCCGCCTGGAGCTCTTCAAGACACCCTCGGCCAGCACGTGGACAGCTTCTTGCGCCACTCGTGACTTGGCCACAGACTGAAAGTTGAAACTTGAAGCAAAACGGCTCACCCGAGGGATTGGATCAGATGAAGGCCCCACATGCCCCACGCACCCACGCACCCCCCCCCCCCGACACCCAGTCGACTCTCCAGAGTCCCTGAGACCATCGAAAACACCCTTCGAAATCATTGGATGGAATCCCTCGGCACCCATCAGACGGGCGAAAGAGCACTTGCACAACTCAGAGCCACAATGGTCCTCTCACAAGGACCAAGCTTCGTCCACTGAAAACAGGCCGGCTCTCATTGCGGAGCCCTTTCGGAGCCAGCCTCACATGCCACTCTGGCCAGGTGCCTGCGAGTCGAAACGCCGCAAACAAGGGTTGTAAACAAAAAGGCTAAAAACGGCCAACAAAAAACCACTAAAATGGGTCTCCTCATTGAAGGAGAAGGGATGTAAGTAAATAACTTAATGGCTTCACGAGGGGGGGGAGGGGGGGAGGGCAAGACATGACTGCCAAGTCGTGGAGCATCGCACTGCTCTCTGCCCCAGAGGTGGGTTCCTGACATCCCCCCTACTCTGCGCCGATAGCTCTGCCGAGACGTGCGAGTATGACTCCTCAGCCTTCCTGAAACGGGGACACGTCAGCCTCGAAAAACCTCTACAAGTTCTCGCCAGGAAACAACCTGCGCACAAACCTGCGCAAACCTACACGCTGCAGAGTTTTGGCTTCCACCGCACGCCTTCCACAAACAAAACCAACGCAACCCTACGCGCAACGTGCTGTATCAACGTAATTCTCTGATGTTGCTCTGCCACGCTTGCCTCGATTCTGCCACTCAGGCGAACGCAGACTACAACTGAAGTTGCAGCAAGTTACAACAGTGCACCTCAGAGGATGGTCCGTGGTGAACGGAGGGGGCGAAACTTGCGGGGCCTCGGGGCGGCTACTTCCGATGATTCCTGGTTCCCTCCGCGTTTTCGACATCCCCTAACAACGCTCCACATAGCAAACTCAGAGAATGAAGAGGAATGAAGCCCAGTCAGCTCGGCCCTCAATCCGCACACTCCCAATCCTTGCAACTTGCGAGATCTCTGTGGCCGGCTGCGGACTAGGCGCAGCAGCATCAGCAACAGCTTACAGTACCCGCTGAGGCAAAGGGAGTCTGGGTAGGTCCACTGGCTTGAAGCAAAAAGAAGAGTATGGCGGGCATTTTTGTGCCTACGACGAAAATTGGGTTCACCCATCCAACTTCTCCAACATTCGAAGCCAATCCTCCCTGAGCATGCGGGGATCTGCATGAATGTTGTCTTCTGGGGTGGGACTCTATGAAGCAGCTGCGGGCAGCATGCTTCAAGTTGGTCAAACCCTTGATTGGGCTTCTGGGTTCTGGGCTGCACATGGCACAGGAGGAGTCCAACACACAAATGTCGCAGTCTCAAGGCCTGCTCTCGGCCTGCTCGGCCTACTCCCTTTTGAACCACCACAATCTGAAAGCGCGTCGATGCAACTGGAGACTGGGGGATTTCCCGGATTTCTGGGTCCCAGCTGCGCCCGGCGCCATACCGCGCCAATGCCGAGGGCGATGCAAGGAAGGCACGACGCGTCGGGAAAAGGGTCTCTTCAAGAGACCCTAAGAGCAGCCTCCACTTATCCGGTTGAGCCCGATTGAGGTAGAGAGGGGTTGCATATTCAGCGCCGGATGAATGGAGGGCCTGCGCCTCGGCTTCTTGCATCCTTTGGCAACCCGTGACTTGGCCACAGGCTGCAAGTCAAAACATAGCTAACACTAAGCTTGCCTCACCCGAGGGATTTGATCTGCGAAAATTGATAAAACACCCATTGCCCCAACAATAACAACCCCCACAAATCCCTGATGCTTGGAACCCTCAAAGTGCCTCAAAGGCGATGGAAATCCCCCGGCACCCACAAGGGGTCGGCGCGAAGCTCCGCCACAAAGCTAAAGCTGTCTTGAGGACATTTGCGGACTCCACTGCAGAGAGTCCGGATCTGTCGGCTCTCTCCCTCTAAGCACTCACATGCCACTCTGGCCAGGTGCCTTCGAAGTGCTTTAAAAAAAGCAAGATGCTTAGAGACTCCGCAACGAGAAGAAGCAAAAGAAGGCTGAAAAGGAATGGGCACCTCAATGCCGACGACTTGTCCCACCGCCATCCCGGGGCGGATGTCCAGGATGTGCTGCCAGTTGGCGTGCTTTCCGAAGCCCACCCACTCCTCGGTGAGGGCTCGCGGAAGGCTGGCTTCTCACTTTTGCGCGTCAGAGGATTGAAGAGAGTCTGGCGATGGTACGATGCCACTTCAACGAGACGATATCCTTTCTTGGCTTCAGAAACCAGGCTACCGCTGTGAAGGTGAAGTTGAGGCCATGCATCTCCTGGCACGCAGCACAGTACTGTGAGTCACTATGGGGGGGACTTTCCGAAGAAAGCAGACAGGCTGACACGAGGGCAAGCGCTCCTTCTTCAGCTGATCCAGCGGAGCGTTCGCCTGAGCTCCGAGTTGACATGCTTTTAGGAGGGGCTGCACTTCAACGACTTCCCGCGAGAGCCGAGAGCATTGAAGGCAAGCTTGTTCAAGGACATGTTATCGAGATGGAGCGGAGTGGTCCCGGCGAAGTGACGAGCACTTTTCAAGGCTTACACTCACACATTACACTCATTACACATCATTACACCCACCGCTGGAGCGGGGCACCTTCGCGCGCCGATGTTGGTGCTGAGACCTTGTATCATCCTTTTCCCTGAAGGTAACACAGGCCGGCCTGCGCAAAGGGATTTTCACACGCCGGGGTGCCGCAGCAGTCGACCTACAGTGGTAACAGGGCATCAGCCGTATCTCCCCTCCCCATGAAGCATCAGATCATGTCTGCACGGCTGTACTTGCTTACAGCCTTGGGGCCTTGGGGCCTTGGGGCCTTGGGGCCTTGGGGCCTTGGGACCTTGGGGCTTGCAGACCTCTAGTCTGAAGCTCGCAAGCTCGGTCAACCCTTGCCTGACAGAAGATCCAGCTGTGGTACGGGGCGCAGATCTCCAAGATCCTGTCAGAGCAGGCTTTGAGGCGAAAAAGATTTCTGTAGTTTTAGATAGAAATCTTCGGCACCCCAACAAGCAAAAAGGCTGAAGGCATGATCACGCAAGTTAGAGGATCAAGGCTGCCACAAGGTTGCCCTCAGCTACTCTCTCAGTCACTCTGCAGTCGAAGCTTTTCGGCTCCATAAAAGGCCGAAACCTTGATAACTTAGCCTAAGTGTGTTTTCGGATCTTCTCTCCTTGGGCGAAGGGACGGGGCAGAGGGGGAGGGAGGGGGGGTGGGGGGGAGAAGGGGCCCTTCCAGCCCTGAGTCCTCGCGTAAGTTGCCTGGGAGAGCCAGCTCGGAAGCGTGCCCTTCAGCTCCTTCAATCCAGGGCCTCGGCCCAGGATTCCCTGGTCTCCCGCACTCGCAGAGTCCGAGATTCCGAGCTCTGCACGTGAGATATGTTTATATATACAATATATAGACGCTTCTATGCATATATGTATACACAAGATGCTCTGATGCATGAGAACCTGATATATTCTGTGAGTCTGAGATCCGTGCAACACATGCATTCCACCATTGGCTCTGTCGTCCAGACCAAGCGCACGAACTGCTCGTTGGCCTTGGGGAATAAGTATCTCGGAGCAGCCCCAAAAGGTTCCCCAAGAGGCCTCTAACAACTTAACTTAGATGTCTCAGAGGCGTTCGGGCTGCAGCGGTTCTCGTGACTCCAGTCCAAGAAGTGCGATTCGGAATGGGGGCACTGGAACTCTGCTACCGAACCTACCGCCTACCGAAATACTACCAAAGTGCCACAGTCCACGAGCCTCGGAGGACGGTCCACAGCCCATTGTTGTTCTATCGCAGGGCCTCGGTCGACACTTCGTTGATTCAGGTCTGTTCTCCCTTTGGCCGCTGAGGCCAAGGCGGCTGCACTTTGCGAATCCCGGGTCTCTTGGACGTCCGCTTGAACAAGAGTGGCCGGGCGTCGTTTGTTGCCATAACGGGTTTGTCACTTCTCACCATACAGGAGATACGGCACCTCACAGCTTAAGACCCCAAACCATTGCTGGGGAAGTATCTGCCACGATCTTATGAGGTCGTAGTAGTCGTAGTATGCTGTAGCAAGTACTGGACGTGCAAACGTGCGACGCGGTCGTTGCGAGACTGTCCAGGCTTGGTGGGGAGCTGAATGAAGATCTTTGAACAATGGCAGGTCCCGAAAGTTCAATTCAAAAAAATCTGTCGTCGACCATTGGAAACGCTATCGTTCTTCATCGACTCCGGAGGAAATCTTGCACCGCCTAATGAATAACAAGTTACACGACGCATGAGCATAACCCCGCGCCCCCTTTTTAATATTGACGATGAAGGATACGGAGGTGGTGCAAGATTTTTGTCATAGGAACCCACGGCACTTCCGCGGATCAACAGTCAATATTAAAAATGGGGCGCGGGGTCTCTACATTGCTTGGCCATTTAAAGTGGTGCAAGATTTCCTCCATCAACAGTATTAGTACTCGTATTACCATCATGAAGGGCCTGTTTCCGAGGGGGTATTGCCAAGAACCCTCTGGGATGCTAAGTTCTCCGCGTGAATTCGGAAACCCATCAACCGTAGTATCGCTTTTCAAGCGTTCCCAGCTTTACAGGCTTTTAGCATCAGTCATCCACGCTTGATGTCTGCAGGTGTCGCTTTGGGAAATTCAAGGCTATCGCCCACCCAACGGTTCATTGACTTAGGGGCATCGCTTTCCAGGTGTTCCCATCGCTGTACAGGGTTTTTGCATCGTGTCCACCCGTTACTTACTTGAACGGCTGGGGGTTTTGGCGCTTGCTCATATCATTCATTGTCTTACAATTCAGCCGCAACATTTGTTATCAGCTTTGTCGCTCGAGGGCGCAGGACCTGTACATCGGTCTCAGCAGGTCTTGCCAAAGTCTTGCCTGCTAAAGATACTGCACGAGCAAAAACCTCGACGAGTGCCTAACGCGCGGCCCTGCTCGCTGCGTGTGGGAAACGGCGCTTGGCGCTGGATCATTGCCCGGTTGCGAAAAGCTTCTGAATCTCCGCCATGATGACCTGAAAGAACGAAATCAAACGCTGCAATGATCAAGGGGTTTCACCACAGGTGCTCACCTGCCCCCACCCTGCCTTGCGTGGTCCGAATGCCTTGATGTCCAGGTCATCACGCAGCTCCTCCATGGTCAGGCTGCGTAGGGCTTTGCCACTGATCTGGTTCTCGCGGAAACTGTCCACATACCTAGCATGGAACATCATGGAACGATGCGACACTGATGCCGGTCATTGCACATGCACTATGGACTATGGACATGCCTGGCCTATCCCACGTGCCAGCTGCATTATCCAAGCTCGCGAGCCAGCTCGCGACCCGCTCCACACTCCAATCTGCGGGAGTCGACTCTTGAAACATCGCGGTCTCCGCGGAGTTCTGCAGAGTCTCTGGAGCCTTCGACGAACATCCCGGACTCGGGGGGCACTCCGATGCCGCGGACACCGAGGATGCTTCGAAATCCGAGGTGACCGACGGTGCCGAAGCTGTGGTGGCCATGCTGAAGCCGCTACTCAAGTGACCCAACTGCTCATCTTCCAGATCTTCCAGTTGCAGCTTCAGGCCCGGAGGAGATTGTGGAGGACATTGCGTCTTGGGGGCCTCCCTGTGCTTGGGCAACGGATGCACTGGCTTGGCTTTCGGTTTTGGTAGGCTTGGGAAGCTGGCTGGTGAGGCCAGCTGCCGAGGATCCATTCGGGCCCCCGCCGGCTTTGCCAGCCCTCCTTGCGTCTGACATGCACTCGGACCTTGGCGAAGTGGCCGGGCAATTGGTGCCGGCCTGCCTGGCACATAGAAGTTTGGGACAGCCTTCGTCCACCGATGGAATTCTGCTAAGCTGAGGTCCATCGGATTGTCACACTTCAGCACAGAGAAGCGGGTGTTCTTCAATATGACGACAGGGCCACCAATGAATTTAAAGTTGACCTTCTTCCGCTGCTCCTCCGACAGCAGCTGGGTGGCGAGATGGTTTTCTCCGAACTGGTATCGTCGCCGGCCCTCCGCGTCCAAGAAGAGGACGAGCAGGACGAGCTGTTTCACAAGCTCCGAGTTGATGACGCGCACCATCTGAAAGCCTGTAACACGCTCACACGGCATCTCCCCAAGCTCGGGAATAAAGATTCGGGCCGGCAACTGGGCAAGCCTCAGTGTTAAGTGCAACACCACACGGGCAAGATCTGGCAGACCCTTCGGTCGCTGAGAGTCTTAGAAGCTGAGCGCCACACGCCTCGCGGTCATAGTGCTGCTCACCGAGCTTCTCTTCACCATACTCGAAGCTGACGCTGTCGGCGCAGTCGCCGAGAACCACGCCCTGGATGGGAGTCTTGGTCGCAGAAGGCACGCTCACGGGCATGATGCTGCGAGGGTCGATTTCAC
Source organism: Symbiodinium natans (assembly GCA_905221605.1). Lineage (NCBI taxonomy): Eukaryota > Dinophyceae > Suessiales > Symbiodiniaceae > Symbiodinium > Symbiodinium natans. The sequence continues at coordinate 175,390 of CAJNDS010002788.1, read as the reverse complement.
GTGAGGCACAGGGACAACTTTTCACCTTGCTGGAGCCAGGCGGCGGGAGGTGCATGGCTCGCAACACTCACACACATGGCACGCAGCGCGCCGAGCTTGCAGTCGATACAGGCGTTGTGAAATCATACCCACCTCTTCCCTCGACACATTCCCTATTGTTCGGTGCTTCGGGCCGAACTTCGGGCACAAGACCTGTACATGTGCGAGGCAGGACGGTCTCAGCAGGTCTTGCCAAAGTCTTGCCTGCTAAAGATACTGCACGACCAAAAAACACTGGACGAGTGCCTACCTAACGCGCGGCCCTGTTCGCTGCGTGTGTGGCAACGGCGCTTGGCGCTGGGTCATTGCCCCGTTGTGATCCCGCATCTGCCAGCGTGCTGCACCCGATCACTTGTCACAGGGTCTTATATCCTTTTCCCAAGGTACGAATGGGCCTTTTTCTGTACAGCAAAGAGGGCGCGCTCGGCAAAAGCATCACGAAGCTGCCCACAGTGGTTCTGTACCTTCTTCTGCAAGGCTGAAGCCCCGTCGGCGGTAGCTCGTACCGATCAGGGTCTGTCAACCAAGCGGCAGTGAAACCGTTCCAAGCACGCGCAAGACGCCGCAAGGCAAGTGCTAGCCAGTGGCCTCTCGCAGGACACCGTCCCACGGCAGCCACTGGTTCCAGTCGCGGGTGAAAACCTTCGGTTCTCTAACATAAGCACACGAACGCCGGCATTGTAGAATGCATTGATGTCTTCGGCATGGGCAGATGTCTTCGTTCAGAAGATAAGCCTTCCATGTTGCACGGTCCTTCGGAACACCCAGCTGTAGCGACTTGACCACGCGAAAGCCTGCCCCATCACAAAAACCTTCCACTCCCACAACGCTGTTGCTGCCCCGGTCGAGATGGCTGAGCCTGCACAAATCTGCGCAACACCCGCATTTAAAATCCAATCAAACTGGACGCTTCCCGCAAGCACTACGCGGACGCCAACGCAGGCGTCTTGGTAGCCGCCTCTCTCCACATGTGACGCTTCCAACGTGTCCATCGTTCTCGGGCCCCTGCTGATTTGATTGGCTTCAAGCGGCGTTGGGCAGATCTTGCAAATGCTGTGTCGCGGTAGCTATAGTGACAACCAAGTATTCAAAGGCTTGACTGATCCTGCTGGCGGCGGAATGTCACCTGGTCTCTGGCATGGGTAACTAAGATTTCAATACAAAGAGCCCAATGCAGCTGCCAAAAATGCGTGTACATGTGTGACATTGACATGTCGGAAACGAGATGGTTGACATCACATCTTCTTGGAATGGCATGGTGCGCGTTTAAGCTGCTGAGATAGGCAGTTGTGATAGCTACATCAGCTGCGCGCTGTAGTCAATTTTGCCAGTGAGTGAAGCGAACAGGCGAGGGTTCCAGCATGCCTCAGCCAACACACAGCCATTGAACTAGGCTCCAGTACGTTCCGATGTTGCAGAGTGCACAGTCAGCATGAGTCCGCCGAGCCACTAGGCAGATGCGGAGAGTCGGGCGTCCGTGGCCTAAGCGACGGGAAAGACCATCACTCTATGACTTACACATGAAAGGAACATAGAGCGAAACGTTTACACGTGAGTTGCGGCAACATTCAGCGAATCTGCTGGCGCACGGGGCGAGTTTGGAAAGTTCAAGCACAATGATAGCAAATCATCACTGGCCTGGGAGCTCTTCACCCTCCACACCGTGTTTTTCTTGCAATGGGATTTCTGCGCGGCTTCTACTGGGCAGTTATGCACTGTTTTAGATGTCTGCTCGAAGATCCTCTTGCAACGCTGCAATCGGCATGCGCCGTCGGGCTTCCGCGCAGGTTCAGCAAGCCTGTCGCCAGTGCCGAAACCTTGGCATTGCTGGCTCAGACGATGGCCCTACAGTACCTTCATGTTGCATGCAGTGTACAGCTGTTGCATATTGTTGCCGTGTCCATTCTACGAAGCATCTACTGATGACAGGAGAGCATCCACTGCTGACTGCTGGAACTGTCCAGCTACCCACACATCATCACCTCCTCTCATGTCGCTCCCTCTGTGTCTCGAAGCTGCACAACGCTGCACAATGCTGGAGTGAAATCGCCGAATTTGGCAAAACGCGCTGAGATCTGAAAGCAGGACCAAGCCCCTTGCGTGGCTTCTCGCGCCTGGAGAGACATCTCGTCACACATTGTTGTCCCACAGCGCGGTTCTGCATCCCATGGATTGGAACTGATCGAACAACCTCCGGATGACCTCCTCTCTGACGACCTTCCAGTCGATGCCTCGTCGCTCCATCTCCCGTTGCCAGCCTGGCTTCAGCATCTTGCAAACGTGCCTCCTGACGTTGCGAATGGTAGGTGGCATCTTGCTGGCGACCTCCAGAACTGTTGAGTCTTTAAAAAATGCCAGGCATGCCGACGATTCTGCCAATGCCAATGAAGGCGCCATCTCTCCCAAAAACCTCTTGTCGTAGAGGGAAGGTGTAACCAGGGTGGCAGTGAACCAAACCGATCCATTTCGATCCCTCCTTTGGCTACCCTCGAAGTAGTAGTCCTGAATCGTCGATTGTGTGTACCTTGAAAAGAAGGACTGCATCAGCGCCTTAGGGTTTTCACCCGTTTCTTCGGGATGGACATTCTTGAAGCCGATCTCTCTCTTGAGGCCTTCGGGCATCCGCAACAGCTTCTCCTGCTCCTCCTCTGACAAGTCACTGAAACCTCCCCGAGAAACAAAGGTTGCTTGCCCATCCCAGGTGTCGTCACCTTCTTCGTCTTGGACATGCGAGTTCCAACCTTCTTGTTCGTCTCGGACATCCTGAGAGTTCCAACCTCCTTCTTCGTCTCGGACATGAGAGTTCCAACCTCCTTCTTCGTCTTGGACATGAGAGATGCAACCTTCTTTTTCGTCTTGGACATCCTGAGAGTTCCAACCTTCTTCGTCTTGGATATCCTGAGAGTTCCAACCTTCTTCGTGTTGGACATCCTGAGAGTTCCAACCTTCTTCGTCTTGGACATCCTGAGAGTTCCAACCTTCTTCGTCTTTGACATCCTGAGAGTGCCAACCTTCTTCGTCTTGGACATCCTGGGAGTTCCAACCTTCTTCGTCTTGGACATCCTGAGAGTTCCAACCTTCTTCGTCTTGGACATCCTGAGAGTTCCAACCTTCTTCGTCTTTGACATCCTGAGAGTCCCAAGCAGTTGCCGTCCATTGGATGGCGGCAGGGCTACCTTGCGAGGGCTGCTGCTCGTCTACACGCTTCCGTTTTGCCATGCCAGCGTCGAGGCCACATCCATGTTTACATTGCACCTAGTGCCGCACTGCAACTTAGCGCAAGAGCTCAAGACATCCTGGAGCTCAGCGATGAACCGACATCTCTTGCAAGCCTAAGTCTGCCGCGCCCGCGATTCGACATTCAAAATAAAATAAGACTCAAGACATCTCAAGACCCTCCACTAGCATCATGTGATTCTCACGGAAGAGATACTGGAGATCACTGGAGCCATCGTGTTGACCGTGCAGAAAACCCACACGTATGTATAAACACATAGACAGAAATAATATGCAACAATGTCGAAGCTGCATTGCCTTTTCCACAGGCCTCAGGCCCAACGTTGTAACCATTAGTATCACTGTAAACTGTCAAACGCAGGTGCGCATTGTACGAAGGGACTTGGGCACTGTAGGACCCACAGCAAACGGGCAAGAAGCTGATCCGGCATGGCCGGCGTCCTTGGGCCCCCAGGCCCGAAATTCAGCAGGGCATCTGTCGGCACCTGCGCTCTGGGCTTGTGGGTTTCGGGCGGCTTTGTCCTAAACCCGAACACCAACTTAGTTCTAAGGTACCGGGACCACTTAGGTGTGGATCTTTGAACACACTGTCGAAAGGAACCCAGGTTGCTCTATTCGAACCGCAACTCTTGCTGAATCTCACATAGCCCTCGCACTGCTTGAAGTCCCTCAGAATGAACCTTCAACCCTTGTAGTTGCTCACAGCCCCTTTCGTACTGAGCCCTGAAGCCATTTGAACCCTGCAGTTTTCGAACAACTTTGCAATAGCAGGGTAGACGACACTCACGCTCGCACAAACCTACGACGCGTTCTTGAGCTGACCTTGCACAGCACGCTAGTCGCCACCACAGTTGGCTAGGCCCCACGTTACAACAGAACCGGTAGAAGCCCCAGAGTCGGAGGATTGGCTCGGTGGCACACTCCTAAGCTGATCTTGCACAGTGCTGCTGTCGCCACCGACCTCACCATCGCCCCAGGTCACGACAGACCCATCGCTGAGAATGGCCGCAAACGCCCTTTCAGTAGCTTGGATCTCACGCACGCCCTTTAGCTGCCCTTGCACAGCACTGCTGTCACCACCGAAATCGCTATTGCCCCAGGTCACAACCGACCCGTCGCCCAGAATGGCAGCAAATGCCTGGTCAGAAGCCTGTATGTGCTTCACGTCCTTCAACTGACCTTGCACAGCACTGCTGTCACCCTCAGCACTGTCACTGCCCCAGGTCACTACACACCCATCGCTCAGAATGGCCGCAAAAGTGTAGTCAGTTCTTTGAATCTGCTGCACATCTTTCAGCTGAGCATGCACAGCGCTGCTGTTGTAACAACAGTCAAAGTCTCCCCACGTCACAACACTGCCGTCACCCAGAATGGCAGCAAAAGCAGCATAGGTGGCTTGGATCTGTTTCACGCCCTTAAGCTGACCTTGCACAGCACTGCTGTCGCCACCGAAATTACCATCGCCCCACGAAACAACAGATCCGTCGCCAAGAACGGCAGCTACAGCCCTTTCAGATGCTTGGATCTGCTGCACGCCCTTCAGCTGATCTTGCACAGAACTGCTGTCACCGCCAAACTTGGCATGACCCCAGGTCACGACAGACCCATCGCTCCGAATGGCCGCAAACGTCTGCTCGAACGCTTGGATCTGCATCACATCCCTCAACTGAGCTTGCACAGCACTGCTGTCGCCACCGAACTTTCCATCGCCCCATGTAACAACAGACCCATCCCCAAGAATGGCAGCAAAAGCGAAATCAGAAGCTTGGATCTGTTGCACATCCTTCAGCTGACCTTGCACAGCACTGCTGTCACCCTCACCACTGCCCCATGTCACAACGGACCCATCGCGCAGAATGGCAGCAAATGCATTTCTAGAAGCTTGGATGTGCTTCACGTCCTTCAGCTGCCCTTGCACAGCACTGCTGTCGCCACCGGCATCACCACTGCCCCAGGTCACAACAGACCCATCGCCCAGAATGGCTGCAAAAGCGGAATCAGATGCTTGGATCTGCTGCACGTCCTTCAGCTGATGTTGCACAGCACTGCTGTCACCACCGAGCTCACCATGGCCCCATGTCACAACAGACCCATCGCTCAGAATGGCAGCAAAAGCACTCCCGTTGCTCTGAACGTGAACGCTGCTCATCTGCAAGGTCAGATTATCGCCGCTCCGCACCCTGGATTCCTCAAGCGTGGCTGCTCCGACCAGAATGCTTGCGGAGGAGTCCAAAAGCCTGGCCCTGCCAATGGCCAGAGCCTTCCGTGCTCTCTTCTTGAATGACTCTACAGACTCGTCTGCTCCTGCTCTCAGAGAAGCCCTTTTGCCACTTAGAAGGCTCACCTCAATCGTCAGTGGCGGGAATGGCCTCATGATGTAGAGTTGCGTTCTGCGCGCACTTGCGTTGGGGCCTCTTGCATCATCAATGGAAGGGTGGAGCTACCATGGAGGACTTAGCTAGGGCGCTATGCTTGTGAAGCCCTAGTGGGTTTGACTTTCAGCACTTGACCTGTTGGCAGCGGATCTAGCACCTACCCCGCGACCACCACTTGTGACTATAATCCGTGCTCATCTGCGAACGAACTTTCTTCCTTCAATGCTGAACACACTCAAGGTTTAGGGGAGAGTTCAGCCCATATACAAATATAGAGCCAACACAAGGGTTTGGAGCTCTTGAATTTCAACTCCGGAACCTCAAATCCCAACGCAACCCCACAGATTTCGGGCTTAGAGCTTACGGTTGAGCGCATAACGGGGGGGGCAACGGGGGCTTCCACGGCCCTGCATAGCCTACACGTTTGAAGGGCTTGGTCGGGTTTGGGATGTAGGTTTTAGGGTTCGAGTCTCGTGCAAGAGTCCGGTTTAGGGTTCAGGGTTTAAAGCGTGGGAGAAAGCAGATGACAGCAGTCGCGAAGCACACACACACACACACAGGTCTCTGAAACAAATGCCCTGAGAAAAAGAACAGAATCCATGCGGGGATTACGGTTCAGGGGAGCAGCTCAAAAACCAAAGGAAACCTAAACAGGGCTTCCGGTTTAGTAATTGTTGTAGGTTTAAAGTCCAGGGTTCAGGGTTCAGGGTTGTAAGTTCACGAGTTAGGGAGTAGAGCTTAGGGTCGAGAGGGCGCCCTGCCCATGTGTGAACGACCGGACCTGCCTCCCGTGGCCTGCAGACGCCTTGGAACCTTGCCAAGGAGTTACGGCTTAGTGTTACAAGCTACGAGTTTCGGGCTAAGGGTTACCTATTTACCAATGGAGACGGTATGGACAATGTTAAAGCTCTGTTTTGAAAAGGTGTCAGAGCACAGTAGCTGGTGATCAGAGAACAGCACGGAAACGACCAGGATAACGCCAGAAGTTATTGACATCAGGCCGATTTTTCTTGGAGTACAGGGCCTGGGGCTTTCCAATGGTGCAAGCTCTGCTGCAAGCTCACCGCCAGTGAAATACCCTGTGAACCGTACATACGCTGGGAGATGTGCAAACAAGCGCCCTTCCACTTCAGAATATCCGCAAGGTCCACAGGCATCGCAAACTGTGCATAAAACCAGTGGTTGAAGAAATAATGTGATTGATACAGAAGACTGCATAATGACCAATATTAGTCCCGCGTCATCCCGAAACCCTAGACCCTCCCAAAACATCATCCATTCTGATTAAACAGGGCCCTGTATGACTTGGTACAGGGCGCCCGTATCCGCAGTCGCACGCGTGGTCCAGTGTCCTTCGAGGACGCTGCTTTGCTCTGGAAAATCTAACGGCTTGCAGTATGTAGGACAATTGCCGGACGCGGAGCCCCACCTCACCGTCAGTGCAGGAAAAAATCCGAAGTCCCGAGCTATCCGAAAGCGCCATCGTTCGGGTTTGGGGTTCAGGGTTTAGGGCTTGGGGCTTGGGGTTCAAGCGCAGCCTTTTTTGGGAGAGCAGGATGGGTCCTGTAAACCCTCATTAAGCCGAAACCGTAAACCTCATATCTCGTCAACCCTTCACACTAAATCCCATAAACCCTAAACCCTAAATGTTTTATAGACTCTAAACCCCAAGACCCTAAACCCTGTAAATCATCCAAAATCCTAAGCAATACAAATCGTATAGACCCTACCCTATAAATTCTTATCGACACTAAACCCTCGTCTTGGACCCGAATGCCCAAACCCTTTGAAATGAAGACTAAACCCTAAACCCTTAAGCACATCTCAGTCCTGAGTCCACATACCCCACGAGGGCGACATCGAGCCTGGCTCGCAAAGCACGGGGAACTTCGGCTTGGCTGTAAAAGGTTTGGCTTCTACGCATCTCAGAGCCAGGCGCAGGCCATTCACTTGTCGAGCTCCGGCTGCAGGACTTGCTCCAGTCTACGTGCCTCAACGTGCGAGATGGTGCCAACACGACACGAGCTACAAGCAGTGCAAAGCACAAGTAATTCAGCACCAGACAACATCGGCCAGCGGCGGCCGACTGCGACTGTCCCCGCAGCAATCGCAGGCAAGTCGTTCAACCCTCTGGGCGGTATGGTACTCGCAGTCTTCCGCATACGTGAGCTGGCCAGGCTCGGAGAAAGACCTGGGCATGTGAGGCCACCCACGCCCCCCCGTGCGCGCGTCTCGAAAACATCGCGCCCACCACTGTTTTCACTGTTTGCGACTCTCCACCATGGCAACAAGCCTGCCGCGGTTTTTGCCCTGTGCTGAAAACACCGTTTTCGCAAAGCTTTTCGATTCCATGTTCCCGTCGCATCCGTGGACCAGAGCATCCATGCCCGAGCGATGTGTACATCCATGCCGCGCCATGATTATGTCCATGTTCCCGTCGCATCGCATCCCTGGACCAAAGCATCCATGCCGAGCGATGACTCCGTCTCCATGCACCAGAGCATCCATGCCCGAAGAATGCTTACGTCCATGTTCCCATCGCATCGATTGCTACCATCGACGCTCTGCCCACCCTCCACACAGCGCTGGCACGAAACGCGGTTCGAAGCACCTATCCGACATTCCATTTCCCGAAAAAGGCGCGCCGGCCCCTTTGCGCACAGGCTGTCTAGACGTTGCGCACGTGAACACAACGTTGTTAACACCGCGTTGGCTCAGAAGAGTAAAAAATCAACACTTTGTGATACTATGTTGGCTTACCAGACACACCGTTTGGTTCACACCATCGTACTTCCGACAAAGGTTCCTGGACCTTGTGTTTCCGAATACGTGAAGCGCCACAAAGACTTCCCCCCCCCCCCCCATATCAAGGCAGCACGCGGTGCCACAAAGAACGTGCGACACTGCGAGCGCCCCTCGCAGAAGAAAAGTGCTCGTGCCCACATCACATTAGAGCGCAGCGCCACAAAGACGTCTGTGGCACAGCCATGTGATCCAGCGCAAGGCCCGCCCACATCAAGGCAGCACGAGGCGCCACAAAGACACGTGTGACACTGCGAGCGCCCTCCCGAAATAGAAAAGCGCTCGTCCCCACATCACATCAGCGCACAGTGCCACAAAGACGTGTGTGGCACAGCCATGTCGTCTAACACAACGCCCCGCCCACATCAAGGCAGCACGCGGTGCCACAAAGACACGTGTGACACTGCGAGCACCCTCCCGGAAGAAAAGCGCCCGGGCCGCGCAGTGCCACAAAGACATGTGTGGCACAACCATGCGTGTCGTCTAACACAATGAACCGCCCACATCAAGGCAGCACGCGGCGCCACAAAGACACGTGTGACACTGCGAGCACCCTCCCGGAAGAAAAGCGCCCGGGCCCACATCAGATCAGCGTGCACAACCATGCATGTCGTCTAACACAACGCCCCGCTCACATCAAGGCAGCACGCGGTGCCACAAAGACACGTGTGACACTGCGAGCGCCCTCCCAGAAGAAAAGCGCCCGGGCCCACATCAGATCAGCGCGCAGCGCCACAAAGACGTGTGTGGCACAGCCACATCATCGAACACACGACGCCCCGCCCACATCGAGGCAGCATGCCCGTGCCACAAAGACACGTGTGACACTGCGAGCGCCCTCCCAGAAGAAAAGCGCCTGCACCCACATCAGATCAGCGCAGCCTTGTCATCTAGCGCAACGCCCCGCCCACATCAAGGCAGCACGCGGCGCCACAAAGACACGTGTGACACTGCGAGCGCCCCTTGCAGCAGAAAAGCGCTAGTGCCCACATCACATCAGTGCGCAGTGCCACAAAAAAGTGTGTGGCACAGCCATGTGATCCAACACAGTGCCCCGCCCACATCAGCGTGTGACACTGCGAGCGCCCTCCCGGAAGAAAAGCGCTCGTCCCCACATCACATCAGCACGCAGTGCCACAAGGACGACTGTGGCGCAGCCATGTAGTCCAACATAATGCCCCACCCACATCAAGGCAGCACGCGGTGCCACAAAGATACGTGTGACACTGCGAGCGCCCTCCCGGAAGAAAAGTGCCCGGGCCCACATCACGCGCGCAGTGCCTCTGGCACACCCAGGCTCTTTTGTTTCTTGTCGGGTTTTCGGCTTCGGCGTCGGGTTAAAGCTTAGAGGTTTCGAGGGTTTGGCTTTTCAGCGCTTGGAGTTTGTAAGGTTTAGGGAATGTATTGTCTTTTCACGTCGTGGCTTGCTGCATTGTTTGTATGGCTGCTCGCAACTGGGCCGCTGACTGCTTGCCCGTGAGCAACTCAGCCAGCAGCATACCAAACGTGTATGCCTGGCGAGGGCGGGCGCAGAGTGACAGGGAAAATGGACACAGCCCACTTCTTTGGGGCCTCCGCTTCTGCGGTGAAGAGCTGGCTGCGGGTGTACTCCGGGCAGCGGAGAAGTGGCGTGCCGGCCAGGCCTCGCACGTGGCCCACCACCGCGGTGCCTCAGAACGAAAAATCTCTAACGGCACTTGCCCCGTTCTGTGAAGTTCTTCAAAGTCACCCAAGTCATTCTGCACGAGATCGACAGCCCCACGAGAACGATTCTCAGACGAGTCAGATGTGGATAGACATCTGTTCTGAATACATACGCCGGCTACGCCGGCGGCTACTGGGACAGAAACACACCTACCTGCGAAGCTACCTTTCCCATTCTTTCAACTGATCGCGATCATGCTTCTCGCCTTCGGCGCGCGAGAACGATAATTGTCGCCGCTAGGATCGATGGCCAAATGGAAAGGCAAGGCTTAGAAAATCCAAAGTTGCAATCCCCTGTCCAGCATCAACACCGAGGCCCTTGCCGAAGTCGCACAGCTTGGCGACCCGTTCGAAGAGCAGCACGTTGGCTGTCTTCACATCACGATGGAACACCTCAGCTCGGCGTGACGAGCACCCCTTCGCACGGCAAAGGCATCCGAGGCGCGCACCGGCACCGTCCGGGAGTGCAAAAACTGCAACGCCCGGGCGGTGTCCAGCGCCACGTGCACCTCGCACAGACCCCCGCTTTCAAGCGCGCGCTCAAGATAAGCAGCCTGCTGAGGAGGGTGCCCGGACTACCCAGGGGAAGGGCCGGCAACCTTGCGCCCGTAGGATCAGCCTGCCCAACATAGGTGCAAAAAAGCGCACTGCCATCCAGAAACTTGAAAGACCCACGAGCCCTCACGCAGAGAACCCGATCCGACTGTTGAAAGTTTTTGAGACGCCAGGGGAGGCGCGCGACTCACGAGACACGTCTCGAGTGTTATCATGTACATAACATAGCCCTGCCCGGCAGCCCGCCATGGCAGTAGCTCGTTTCTTGGGGAGGATTCACCGCGCATTCTGCGTTCACAAGCAAGGAAGAACAAACCACGAGAGCGAACGGGGCGGTGCACCGCGCCCCCGCGTGTATTTGGTCTCTAGACCCTTTTCAGGACTCACCAAGGCCTTCTGAAGGCCTGCCAGCGCAGACCCTCCACATCGAATCAGCAGTGCCACAAAAACACACGTCACTGCTATGCTCTTTTCGGGTTTGTGACACAAGGCCTGTGTGCCAGGTCGCAGCCGATGGCCTGCTCGAAGACCAGCATGGTCTCTGTCCCAGACACGGCAGACCCTGGGCAGCATCTGTGTCGCTGTGTTGGGTTTGGCGCGCCAGCGACTTCACTGGCCTAGGAGGTTGATGATGTTTGGGTGCCGCATCTGGGACAGCACCTCGCGCAAGGAAATGAAAAGTCTTTGCTCTGACTGGAGTTCGCCAGAACAGTCTGCCCTGCCTGCTTCTCGTGGTCGGCACCTTCAGTGGCTAGCACCTGCCAAATTGACAAACTTTACACACCCCTTTAACACCCAACCTTCTTGCGCAGTTGAGTTTCCTACTTGTTTGCACAATATGTCACAACCGCTGCAGGCGGTTTGCACAGTCACGTTGGCATCGGAGCGCAAGGCCTCGCCTCTGGACCTAGGAACCTTTGCAAACTAGGCCGCCTTGCCTTGGGTAGAGCCCGACTTAGAGGCCTCGACGTTGCAGTGCGCAAGTTTTAATCTTCCGAAGGGCTTGCTCGGGAAGCTCTTCAGCTGCCAAGACAGCTTGCAGTCTTTCAGAAGCAGGCATAATGCTCCAGCATCCAGAGACGGCTGGAACCGAAGATCAAGATGCATATGTGGTTTTATGGGGCTGGGCACATGCCTTCAAAACCGGGCTGACGTTTGCAGAGCCCGGTTTCGACTCCGAGTTGCGACACATTGAGAAGACAAAAGGGGTCCTGAAGCAACCGTCCACGCTCAAAGCTGTTGGCAGCCGCGGTTGCAGAGACGGCCACATGAGCGAAGAAGTTGCTTGCGATTCCTACCGCACTGCTGAATCAGCCGAAGAATCTCTTAAAGCAGGCGCACGATGGAAACGGTTTTGAGGCACGGCGGCAACTGCCGAGCATCTATGCCCCGAGGACCAAGACTACGTCGATTGCTTGGCCGTACACCAAAGACTTTTGCCTCGTTTACCAATGAATCTTTGGACCGCATCGCTAGCGAGTGTGAGAAGGTCGCCAGCAGTGATGGCATCATGATGGGGATGTTCCTTCGTGCACCGATCATGATCAGATTTGCCGGAGATCTCCGAATGATGAACGGCGATTAATGATTACACACATAAGTCTTGGAGGACGTTCGTGCTCGAGGAGAATCAGCCTTCATGTCCTCATGTGTCATGTTTGCACGCAAGCTTCAACAGTTTTTTCTTCACTCTTGGTGAGTTAGCTGCCCATGCACTGGGGATCCCTTTGGCCGATGTCTTGCATCAACCAGCACTACATGGAAGCACACCAGAAAAGTCCGAGCGTCTGCTTGCGGGATCTTCATTTGGCTTGAAGCTAGGAGTACTACCAGAAAAGAGTGGGATGAGATCATCATCACGATTGCGCACATTTCTGCTGACACACCTGAAGACCTTGGCTTTGAATCTGAGGCTAGCCGTGAAAAAACGCGAACAAGTCCTGCCAAACTGTGGAAAATGCGGCAGTGACCATCGAATCATCTCTTTCAGTTCTTAGAGCAGCCTGCTCATGTGGTAATTGGGCACAGGTAGATATGTAAGAGATTGGCTGAACACCTGCAGCGTCAACACTTTCTGCGGCACAGACCCTTGGAAGAATCAACATGAGGAAGAACGAGCCCGACACCATTTCAGGCCTTCTCCGGATGCCTCTTGGCGTCCAGCTTTTTTTCATGGGTCCTTTTCTGTCAAGAGCCCAGACGTGACCACATGGCCGCTATGAAACACCTGAACAAGCGAGACGAGCGCGCGATATGAGTGATTAAACACACCCAAAGAATAGTATTCATGACAGTTTCAATCTTATGTAACGCATAAATAAGGGCGCCGTTTAGCGCAAAATAGAACGACTGAAGCATGAAGAAAGATCCATGATTCTTAGGTCTGCTTGCTAGCTGCTCTTATCTTCTGCTTCGTGCAAGGCCTTCAGCGAAACTGGGGGATTCTGCACGATGCCATGACATATCCACCACGGGCGCACGCGGGCTGTCGAAACTGCGATAAACATGGCCCAGAAAGCCTTCACGGCAACCGATGTGCCGTCCGGCAAGTTGGCGCGGTACACGCGGCCAAAGCTGCCAGCGCCTGGCACGCATCGCCAAACCAGACATGCTTGCCTCTTTGGGAAGAGTCAACAAGCTCAGTACTTCTCACCACGAAGAGCCTAAAAACCTTGCGCTACAACTGCTGGACCAGCCTTGCAGAAAGTCTTCTGCAAGGCCGCCGGTTGCCTTGCGCAGAGACTTTCAAAGATGCATAGGCCTGGCGACGCTGACGACGCACGGACCACCTCGAACAGCTCGGCCCACGAGTATGCCGCTGGCGCTGTTTCCTCCTTGCACCACGATCTTCGAGGTTTTCAACACTGAGTGTCCGGGCAAATCTTTAAATCCGCCGGTCCCCTAAAGGGGACGGCGCCAGCGGTGTCCTCTGGCGAAGTTGCACAGGTCCCAATCATATCTACTTAGAATCTACTTGCTCCACCCGCGCGGCTCCAGAAAATTGTTTAACATCCGCCCCTCCTTGGCTCGCTGGCAATCCCCTCTTGCTGTTTTCGTCAAATCGTCAATTCCGTTGTTGGGGGGTGCAGCATTCAATAGCTTTACAACAACACTCACCTCTTCTGCTTTGGCTGCGATTATCAGGGGAACATGATCTAAACTTGTTTGATTCTCGAGTCCCCGGTCAGTCATTGACAGGACAAAAGGAGACCATCGGCGGCTTGTTCGGCAAGTAGGTGCGGTTCTAGGCGCAGCGGGCCTTCTTGTTTCCTAGGTGCGGTTTATGTTTCCAAGGTGCGGTGGAGCCCTGCGTTTTTGGGTTCTAGCGGGCGCGGCAGGTCCCTAGGTGCGGCAGGGCCCTTTGTTTTCCTAGGCGCAGCAAGCCTCGTTCCTCCTCTGTTTTTTCCTAGGTGTGTCGGGGCTTCTTGCAAGGACACACGTGCCAACGCCGCGCAGACCCTCCCCAAACACCCACATCGAATCAGCACGTGGGACGTCAGCCACATGCGTCCCTGCCAGGAAGACACTTCCACCCAGGCAGACGTCGCGCGTAAGGCCACAGAAAGACACGTGCGTCACCGTTCTCCACTGCCACGCACGCCCCAACATCGCCCACATTCAGCCACAAAGAGGAGCCACAAAGACACACGCGTCACAGCCACGCAGACCCTCCCCAAGTCGCAAACATCCAATCAGCGCTCAGCGCTGCAAAGACACATGTGTCACTGTCACTGCCCTCCAAAATCACCGACATCGAATCAGCACGTGGGAAGTCAGCCACACACGTCACTGCCACGTAGACACTTCCACGTCGCCCAAGTTGAATCACAGCAGGCGGCGCCACAAGTACACATGTGTCACTGCCACACAGACTCTCCCAAATCAGCTACATCGAAGCAGCAGGCGGTGCCACAAAGACACATGTGTCACTGCCACACAGACTCCTCCCAAATCAGCTACATCGAGTCAGCACGCGGCGCCCCAACGATACGTGTGTCATTGCCTTGCAGACCTCCCAAAAGTCGCCCACGCCGAGACAGCACGTAAAGCCAGAAAGACACGTGTGTCTTCGCGCGTCACTGCCACGAACACCCCAGCTTCGCCCAAACCGAGTCAAAACGCGGCGCCACACGCAAAGCCACGCTCGTCACCACCACGCAGACCTTCCCAAATCGATCCAAATCGATCCAAATCGCCCACATCGGCTCAAACGCGCAGTGCCACAAAGACACGTGTGTCACTGCCACGCAGACCATATCGCATAAGCACGCAGCGCCCTCCCAAATCCCTCACATCGAAAGACACACATGTCACTGCCACGCAGACATTTCCGAGTCACCCGCACACTAAAAATCAAGACGTCACAGCCTTGCAGACAGTGCCACAAAGACATATGTGTCACTGCCACACAGACTCTCTCACGGCTGCCACGCACCACGCCCACCTCGTCCACATTCAACCAAAACGCGGAGCTACAGACACACGTCACAGCCACGCAGATGTCCCCCCAAATCACCCACATCGAATCAGCACGCAGCACTGCAAAGAGACATGTGGCACTGCCACGCAGACCTTCCCAAATCACCTGCATGGCACTGCCACATCGAATCAACAGGCGGTGCCACAAAGACACGCGCGTCACTTCCACAGAGACCCTCCCAACTCAGATACATTGAGTCAGCACGCGGCGCCACAAAGACACATGCGTCACTGCCTTGCAGACCCTCCCAAGTTGCCCACATCGAGACAGCACGAAAGACACGTGCGTCATCACGCGCCACTGCCACGAACACCCGGGCTTCGCCCACATCGAGTCACCATGTGCCGCCAACGCGCGTCACCGCCACGCAGACCTTCCCACATCGATCCAAATCGCCCACATCGAATCAGCGCGTAGCGCCACAAATACACGCCCTAAATGCCCCACATCGAATCAGAACGCAACGCCGCAAAGACACATACGTCAGAGCCACGCAGACGCGTCCGAATCACCCACATCGAATCAAGAGGCAGCCACATCGACATATGACGCCGCTCTCCAAAGACACATGCCCCACTGCAACGCAGATCTTCCTGACATCGACTACGATAGCGAGTCAGCGCGTGGCACCGCAAAGGCACGTGCATCGCTGCCACACACTCTCTCTCTCTCCCCGATCACCAAAATCGAAACAGCATGCAGCGCCTCCCAACTCGCACAGCAGGGGGCGTCCGTCTGGTTGTTTCTCCCCGTCGCGTTGATCTTCTTCATTCTTGCAAGGGTTCAGGAGCGCGTTGCGTTCTTGTGTCACCAAGGCTGTTGCTGATTGTTCCTCTCTGGCGCGTGGATGATCTGCATTGCTGTGGCTAAGGCTGTTGCTGATTGTCGCTCCCTCTCGCGCGCGTTGATCTTCTGCCTTGCAACAGTTCAGGAGGGGCTGTTGGACTGTTGCCGTCACTAAGGCTGTCACTGTCTGCTCTGCCCTGTTGCGTTGATCTTCTACGTTTCTTACAAGGATTCAGAGGGGTGTTGCTGCGCTCCTTGAAAGAGTTCCGGAAGGTGTTGCGTCCTCCGCGCTCGTTGTCACAGGGCTGTTGCTGATTGTTCTTGGTCGTTTCAGAAATTGTCTGCTCGCAGCATGCCAAAACCTCACAGCTTTGCTGAGCCACAGGAAGGGTTCAAGAGGGTGTCGCGATTATCACTCCTTTTGAGCCTCCCAGGCAATGTCCCGCACCTCGCTCCTTTTGGCCCACCCCATATCATTTCAGGTGTCTGGGCTGGCGAAGGGCTTCCCAACTCTCGGCACGGCGAGTTACACCAACTGCTGTGTATCTTTAGGGTTCTCAGGCCAAGAGTTACGACGTAGGTCAGGATGAAAACGCTCCCTTGAACAGGCTCCTCCTGGCGCGCGGCCTGAGTTTTCTAGACAGCACAGGCGCAGCCACTTCAGAAAACATTCCGTGCACCAAGGTCTCGACATTCGCCCTCAGGCTAGCCAACTCCTGCGCTTGGCTCGAAATTTGCGAGATTCGCGAGCATCCACGCCGTGCAACGTGAAGCTTTCCTTGTGGAGGGCGTCATTCTCCATCGTGGACTGCGCAATCTGATCCTGCGCTTCCTCGTCAAGGTTTGCAGATGTGAGCTGCTGCGAGCAGGGCTGCCGGGCTGCCTGCAGAGCATCTTGGCGCTCAGAAGCCCACTGCATCCTGCCATATCGCAGACTGCCACGAGCGACCACAGACTTGCGCGAACAAAAGCTAAACATCATTAGGGGAAAAGCAATATATGGCAGCTGCGACCTCATCCAGGCCATATCCAACTGCTGCTGCTGAAGCTGCACCATCTGCAGTGCTTCACGTAGCGCTTCCTCCTTCAGAACGACTGATCCGCACGCGGCTGCAAAGTATACCCTGCTACGCTGTCCTTGGCTGCGAGCTGCTGTTGCAGCACTTCTGACGCTTGTCTGCTGGACGCTTCCTGCAAGGCAGAAGCTTGTTTTTTGCTTAGCCGCGCCGTAGTACTTCTTGCTCAGCCGTGGCTGTCTCTCTCGGCCAGCGCCAAGCCTAAGCAAAACAACACCTCCAACCTTGGCAGGAGCGTTTGATTTTTGCTTCGTCGTGGCTGCGGGGCTCCCTTGCAGCCAGGGCGGAGGTGTTTGTTTTTTTCTCCTAACGTTGGCCCTGGCTGGTTGGCCTTGCTAACGCCGGCCCTGCCATTCCTGGCTTTAAATGCTATGAAATGCAGCATTTCTGGTTGCTTGTAAGCCCAAAACGCTCAAAAACACAGCGTTTCTGTGTGTTCCCAAGCTCGGAATGCTGTGGGTTGCAGCATTTGTGACTTTTTGTAGGCTCTAATTGCGGAAAAATGCAGCATTTCTGTGTTCTTCTAATATTGTAGTTGTCGTATGTTCTAGTGTATTCTTGCATAATCTTCAATATTCTTGAATATTCTTGAGTCTTCAAGAATATTATTGAATATCATTGAATACTATTGAATATCACTGAATATTCTTGAATATTATTAATCATATTGAATATTATTGAATAATATTCAGTATTATTGTCTGTTCTTGTATCTTATTGTGTACTGTTGTATATTATTGTTTCTGCTGGTATCTTTTTGAACATATTTGAGTAATGCATACTATTTATTCTTGTATATTCTGGTCCATTATTGTTTAGTAATCTACTGTTTTACATACTGTAAACGATGGCAAAGTACTGTAAATTATTGCATATTATTGTAGATTATTGTATACTCTGGCCTATTCTATGTTTTTGATATAATTGCGTATAACTGTATATTATCGTACTCTATTGTCAAAAAAAAATGTATCTTCTTATATATTGTTGTATGTTATTTTATATTATTGTATATTATTGTGTATTCTGGCATTCTTGAACATCAGTGCATTGTCTTATATTATCTTGCATGTTATTGTATAAATTGCATATTGTTGTACATTCTTGGATATTATTGTCTATTCTTAATCTTCTTGTATATTGCTGCATATTATTGTCATTGTTTGAAATTTATTGTCTTTTATTGTACATTACTCTATATATGATTCTATACTATTGTATATTTTTCCATATTATTGCATATGATTGTGCATTATTTGCATGTTTTTGTAGATTACTTCATATTATTGTACAGTATGGTATATTGTTGTAGGCTATTGTATATTATGGTATATTATTGGATATTGCTGTATATTATTGTACGTTTTCGTATATTGTTGTTTTTGTTATTGAATTATTGTAAATTACTGGAGATTATTGTAAGTACTTCTTTTTTATGTATTTTTATGTTATTGTATATATTCTTGTCTCTACTTGTATTTTGTTGTATATAGTTGTGTATTATTGTATCTTTTTGTATCTTGTGTCGTAATGTGTTTTTTTGCGAAGACAATGCTGGCATCATGGGTTTGGCAGGGATTCATGTGCTTTGAAGCAAGCTTGCCCGGCTTAAAAAAAACAGCGGGGGGGTTGGGGGGGGGGGCGCAGCCCCCCCCATTTGCAAACACAATGCTCGCATCATGGGTTTGGAAGGGTTTCATACACTTTGAAGCAAGCTTGCCCGGCTCCAAAAGAACAATATAAACATGTACTGTGTACTATGAATTGGACTAGATGACTTTATATATATATATACACATACATACATGCATATGCTTTATTACATTTTATCACATTATATGATATTATACGATATTAAATTATATACAATTGTATTATGTTATCTCATCTTGTATTATATCATATTATTTTATATTATAATATATTGTGCTATCTGGTACTATAATATACTATATTATGTTGCATTGAGCTATTAGATTATATTATATATTAGTATATTGTATATTAAACTATTTTATTCTAGTATATTATCTTTTATATTATATTATATGAGTTTATATTAAAATTTACTGTATATATTATATGTTATATATTATATATTATTATATATATATATTATATATTTATATATTATATGTTATATATTATATGTTATATATATATATATTATAGATTCTATATTATATATTGTATATTCTATATTATATATAATATATTATATATTATATATAATAAATCATATATTATATATTATATATTTTATATTATATATTTATTATATATTATACATTATACATTATACATTATATATTATATATTATATATTATATATTATATATTATATATTATATTATATCATATTTTATTATATTATACTATATCATATATTATACTATATTATAGTATATTATATTGAAATGTATATTCGTATAGTATATATTATTACGTTTGCTTACGCAGGCCTCACAACGTCAGTTGAGGGACTATGGGCTGGCAAGGCAGACACTTCACAGCACGCAGGACTTTTCCTCATGCTCTGGTCTGCAATCCTGTAACTAAAGAGCCTAAAATTTGCGGTGACTGGCAGGAGAATGTTCGCACTCCCCCTTTCGGCCTTGTCGAAACTGTCTCGGCTCTCGAAGCAACAGGTTTTGGACTACAGAGTCCTTAAACAAGTCTGTTGTTGACTCAAGGCTCTTCAAACACGGAGTTGAAGGGATTTGCCAGCCTTCGTCGGCAAGCCCTCACGGGCTGCGGCAGGACAGAACGCAGCCCTTATTGCCTCCTTCTCCTGAGCGTGGGCTTCGCAAAAACCTCTCCGGAGCCTCACTCGGTTGATTCCTAGGGCCTCCGGGGCCCTCATGCTCCCCAGCGGAATGCGTTTTGGAGGACATGTTCGTGCAGCCATTGTAGCTGAAACGTGCGCAGTCCCTACGATCGCCACATGGATTGCCACTGCACATGAACTCGACACAACTGCAACTGCAACTGCTCACGTGTTTGCTTAAAGAGCAAAGCTCAACATGATTGTCACGCGGCATTTCCAACATCCATTTTTTATCTCCTGACTCCCCCCCATTTGCGCTGCAAATGGCAGTGGACATTAGTCCTTCCTTGGCTCCCCCCAACCTGGGCCTTGGGGCTTCATGTTTTCCGGGCTCTCTCAAAGCGAAGGTGGACCAATCACCATCGTACAGGTTCGCATTCTGCGCCTCCGAAACGATACTGTCCCACCAGTACGCGGAACCTGAACTCAAATCGGCCATCAACGGCTTGATCTTGTACCACCAATCCGAAGCTCTCAAAGTAGGGTTGGTTTCACTCACCGGGCCTAGCACCGGTAAGTCCCACATCACGCGATCTCCAACCGCAAACGGGTCTCTACCTCCAGTCCCAAAACCAAAACGATCCCAAGACCTTTCAGCTCCACCCTCATGCGCACGCACAGGCACATCATGCACAACACTGCTTGCGACATGACTCTCAAGTCTCTCTGCCGCTCCACTTCGGTCACTCTCAACATGCTCACGTGGACATGCCCTCGTGTCGCGCTGCACCGGATTCGGGGCGGGCGTTTCCAAAGAAGGCGGACACTTTGGGGGTGTGGGCGGCGAGGAGCTCAGATGTTTGATCAAAAGTCTTTACGAGGGTATGCAGCGAACGTCCATTGATGTTCAAGCGTTGTCAGCGCAGATGGTAGTCTTCAGGCACAGGTTGCAGATCAAGTCATCGACGTGAAAGGCCATCTTCGAGGTGAGCTGGGTGGCTTGACTGACCGACTGGAGAGACTGGAGCGAAAATCATCTTCAGCTGGTTCTATGCACAGCGCCTTGGATCTGGCTGGAGTGGATCACCCAAGTGGTTCTGGAGCGAGTCCGGGAACAAACGCAAGGCTCTGCCGCCGCTCGTAAGGGCTGGCCGAGTGAACAGCTAGGTACAGTCAGCAGTTCGCCGGATGTGCTCACTCTAGGTGTACAGACTGCGAGTGTAGCCTGTGAGATGTATCAGAGGGATTTGCCAAGGCCCCCAAAAGAACCCTCAGGAGAGCAGCCAGGAAGGGGAAACCGGGATGAAGGGGCTGTCGGGAGTCATGCCAGTAAGGATGGGAGGAAGAGTTGTGTGTGGAACGTGGAGCTCCACGGGTGAACTTGTCATTCTGGATCCACACGGGAACAGCCTAGATTCCCGTCCACCAACTCCGCCGCCTAGGCCGCTCCCTAGGCGTCCCATCTGCAGAACTTTCACCATGAGCTGCACTGCTCGTGTTGCCTCCTTCTGAAGCCCACTCATCCAAAATTGGTATCTCGGCTGCCCTTTGTAACAGCAACGTCACATCTTCCAGAGACTGCTGGCCCTCGCGGACAGCTGCACGTGGTTCAGAGGCCTGTCCCAACTTGCATGGTCTTCCTCTGCTCCAGTGCTAGGCAGTCCAGTCACGGCTCGAGCGTCGCGACCATCTTCCATGCCCACTGCACCACGGGTCGTCTCAGATGCTACCATCACTGCTTCATCAGGCCGTTCTCCTCCCTCGGCGGTTTCTAACTGTGGAAGGTCTCTTGGCCTTGCTCGCTGCAAACTAAAGGTGTCCTGCGCTCTCTCGCTCCAGAACGGGTTGGGTCGCGCCTCCGACGGACCCAAGCTAACGGCTCTTCTGCGCCTCATACCAGCCTCCATAGCTCCACTCACTAGAGCTACGGCTGATAACCTACGTTTGCTTACGCAGGCCTCACAACGTCAGTTGAGGGACTATGGGCTGGCAAGGCAGACACTTCACAGCACGCAGGACTTTTCCTCGTGCTCTGGTCTGCAATCCTGTAACTAAAGAGCCTAAAATTTGCGGTGACCGGCAGGAGAATGTTCGCAATTATTATATGACGCTATACTATGTTTATATAAACATATATATATATATAAACATATACATTCCTATGTTATACTACATACTAATTATACCATGATCATGATGTCCAAAACAAGTACATCAAAAAAAACAAGAAAATCTGGCCACGACGGGACCAGGAAACCACGGGACCAGAGGACGAGAGGCCACGGGACCAGAGCACCAGAGGACCGTAGGCCCAGAGGACCAAGGGACCAGAAGGCCAAAGGACCAGAAGACCAAGCGACCAGAGGGCCAGAGGACCAGGGGACCAGGCGACCAGAAGGCCTGGGGCCAACGTTACCAAGGCCACCAAGCCAGGGCCAACGTTAGGAAAACAAAAAGCACCGGGCCCCTTGCAGCCAGGGCTAAACAAAAAACAAACACCGCCGATCTTGACAGGAGCCGTTTAGTTTTTCTGCTTAGCCGTGGCTGCGGGGCTCCCGTGCAGCCAGGGCAAAGCAAACAACAAACTTAGCCGTGGCTGTGAGGCTCCCTTGCAGCCTTTTTGCTTAGCCGTGGCTGCGGGGCTCCCTTGCAGCCAGGGCTTTTGTTTGCTTAGCCATAGCTGTGGGAAATTGTAACGCTGCCCACGCCTTACGCGAGCACGGCAAAAAAAACGGAAAACGGCGGGGTTTGGGTTTGGGGGATTTGAGGGGGGTTCTCATGATGGGTTTCAATAAGACCCTATGATTTGTGAAGCAAGGTTGCACGGCTGAAACAAGCGGGGGTTGGGGGGGGAAACTTGCTAACAGCATGCTTGCATGATGGGTTTCAAAAAGATTCGTGAGAGGGCATGGCTTCAGAGAGCGG
The DNA here is from genome assembly GCA_905221605.1 of Symbiodinium natans. NCBI lineage: Eukaryota > Dinophyceae > Suessiales > Symbiodiniaceae > Symbiodinium > Symbiodinium natans. The sequence continues at coordinate 152,644 of CAJNDS010002788.1, read as the reverse complement.
CCCCTCCATTTGCAAATGCAATGGTCTCAGGATGGGTTTCACAAAAACGTTCATATGCTTTGCGAAGAAGGCTTTTCAAGGCTTAAAAAAGGCGCTGCAAGGGTGGAGTGGTTGGGGAATTAAATTTTTTTTGGGTCCTTTTTTTTGAGGGGGGGGGGGGGGTCGACTTTCTTGGTTTTTCCTAGGAAACTCGCCATTCCCTCAATTTTTCATAGCGCAGTCCCCCCCCCCCTCGGCTTTAAAAAAGGCGTGGTAAACGCGGGGGATTTGGGGGGGCCATTTGCTAACAACTTGCACGGCTTTCAAAAAGCGGCTCGGACGGGGGCACAGCCCCCCGCCCCATGGAAAACTTCTACTTGCGCTATCAATACTCACATGATGGGTTCCAAAAAGCTCTCACACGCCTTGTGAAGAGAGCTTGCACGGCGTCAAAAAGCGGGGGGCTTGGAGGAGGCCATGGCTTCAAAAAACGGGGTTTGGCGGGGGGCACAGCCCCCCTCCATTTGCAAACGCAACGCTCTCATGATGTTTCAAAAAGCCGGATTTCTCTCTCTCTCTCTCTCTCTCTCTTTTTTTTTGGGGTCGTTTTTTGGGGGTCGATTTTCTTGGTTCTTCCTAGCAAAATCTCCACTCCCTCTTCATAGGAATTGGTGCATTTTCTTGGTTTTTCCGATGAAAGCCTCCATTCCCTCCATATTTTCATAGGGTTCAAATACTTCTTGTAGGAATTCTAGCAAAAAAAACGGGGGGTTGGGGAGGGGGAGGGAGGCGCCATTTGGTAACGTGAATTTCAATCGTTCGCACGCTTTGAAACCATTCACACGCTTGGAAACAAGCTTGCACGGCTTTAAAAAAGCGGGCGGTAAAAGCGGGAGGGGGGGGGGGGGGTTGAAGGTCGCAGCCCCCCTCCGCCCCCCGTTTGCAAACAAGACGAAGTGAAACCAGAGAGTGAAACGAACTGGGCGAACGTAGTGAACGCATGAATCTTATATGGGCTTCTTATTAACTAAAAGGGCCTTATCCTGTGTCACTCTTTGTAAACGTAATGATGAACATAATAAGGAACGAAGATCATACAATTAAAGTGTGCGTATTCACCCCTTTATTAAACTAATAATTGTAAAGAGCACATAATATTATTATAATAAATCTCTCTTCTTAGTAGTAATTCTATGTTGGGTTCCTTGACCATAATATTATTCATAAAGAGTGTTAAGAGAACTCCTATAAATTACATATTAAATGCACTTTCACTACGCTCACTCATTCTTCTCTCGCTTATTTATTATCTTCGTACGTACAGTTAATGACTTCGTTCATTACATTCACGCCCTTACGTAATAATACTAATAAAATAGCGTGCGTTCCTTACCTATTTTATTATATTATTACGGGCGTGAAGATAATAAGAACGAAGCCCACGGAACGGCCCAGTTGTACCTGTTGACCAAAAGCCTGAGATTCAAGGGTGTAGCTGTTACGTTCTCTCCACACAGTAAGACCATTGCAAACAAGCACAGAGCTAGTAGATTGCGTTCATGTTTGGGCTTTCCCTGAGTGATTTTTTTTGGGGGAAGGGGGCTCGGCACGCGCAGGCCCTTGTATTATTGTTCAGAGTTTTGGGGTGTAGGGTTAATACCTCAGAGTTGGATATGTGCCTGATGCAGTCATGTACCGTCTTTCCCCTTTTGTTTGCTGTCTTTAGTGGGGTCTGTGCAAATGAACTGTCTGAATTTGTTTACTCTGTAAGAAACATGCGAAACAACGCGTACTATCGTTTACTATCGTTCTTTGTTTTGCCTTTCAGCTAGATGACAAGTGCAAAACCACTAGATTCTAGATTCCGTACACCACCCCCGCCCCCTCCCCCCCCCACCCACACAACAACGCTGAAATATGAGATCACCACGTACAGTCCTGGTGATTTAGCCAGACCAAGACTCAAGACCCAATACTCAACATTCCAGAAAAGATGCAACAGCTTTTTAGATAATTAATGAAAAAGTAAAAAAAATAAGGCTTGGATGTCAAACATGACATGTTCTTCAACTTAAAAGATACAAAGTATATTCTGGAATATTGAAATTCAGTTTTCAATATTTCACCTTCAACATAATACTAAATGTTCGAAATCTAACTGTGAAAAAATATTAAGTATCAGGTATTGAGTAGTGATTACCGCGTATTTTTAGAGCGCTAACCATCAAACACTGAACATGAAACAATGACTTATGGGTCTTGCAGACTGGGTTTGAATATTGAGTATTGAACAGTGATGTTATACGTATAAATATATATATATATATATATAGACTGAATATACAATATAAATATAAATATTACAAAATGGACATTCTACATTTTGTGAAAATAGTTGTGAAAAAGTAGTAACTGTTGAGTATTTAATGTTCAATTGTGAATCTTTTCCCGTAAATCCTGAATCTTGAACCTTAAATCTCGAATCTCAAGCCTTGGGTCTTGAATCTTGAATGCTTAACATTTATTTAAAGTGTGAATATTCAATATTAGATTAAACCTAATTGTACTACATTCAACGCAGTAGGGAAGGAAGGAAGATCACCCATCCCCATACTCCAGTACGACCGGGCCAAGTCTCCTAAGCAACATCTAGGGTTTAGGATTTAGGGTTTAGGGTTTAGGGTTTAAGAACCCAACCTCGACGCTAACCCTGGTTGAAAACCCCGAGAGTAGTTTTCACGTTAATCTAGGTATTTTCCTTGCCCAGGTCTCCTGACTTCTTGCCCGGATCTGCTGGTCTGGGTTTCCCACCCCCCACCCTAGAGCCCCTTATCCCACAAACCTTCCCACAGGGCGCCGCCGGATTCCTTCCGTGAGAATCCAAAGTAAATGGCGCTGGAGCATGCCGCAGAGAATGCTCGCATGGAGAGCGCTCCCCCGGCAAGCCAAGATTGAATGCAAGTTTAACTTGTGATTTCCTACGAACCGACAGCAAGACTTGTTGAAAAGTTGAGAGAAGAACGAAAAAACACCGGAAAAATGCACTAGAAGACTCTCTCCCATGAACCGAAAAATGCTGGTTTTGGGGGGCTGGTGCCACGAGGCTCCTCCGGGCAGGGAATCGGTGCCAGGACCTGCCACCTAGCAGAGAATGTCGGGCGCCAAGGAGGCAGCCTCCTTGCAGTCCCGTGCCAGGAGGCAGCCTCCCAGCGCCCGGTTCCCTGCCAAAAACAGTGTCCTGGCGCCCGATTCCCAGCCAGTTGGAGCCTCCTGGCGCCACACCCCCCACGATCAGCATTTTTGGTTCTTCAAAAAGATAGGTGCATTTAAAGTTGTTTTTGGCATTGCCCGTGCTTTTCTAAAGAAAAATTGTATTTCTTTTCCATGTGTCCAGAACTTTTCGTCCAGTTGTCAATGCTGCTGACTCATGTTTCCGTGAAACGCGTGGTCAACCAGCATAATGTCCAGCTGTCAATGCTGCTTCAAATGTTGCCTACATTAAGTCTGTGTTTTGTGAAAGATTCTGCCCCAGAGATCTGGGACCCAAGATCTTCACAGTACAGTTTACCTGAGAATCTTGAACGGTGGGCCGTGGATCCAGGGCAGGGTTGCAATCCCAAGGTTGAAGTTCAATCCTCAAGACTTAACTTCAACCCTGGCATATATATGTATATACATATGCATAAATATATATATATATATATATATATATATACATATACATATATATATATATATGACCATATATATATATATATATACAGATACGGTCACCCCCCCCATGATCTAGGTTGTTCTTTTTCCCTATGAAAGCCCTCGTAAATACCGTGCTGAGCATGTACGGCAAAGTTCTTTTTCAGCAAGTCTAACATTATGTGAGAAAACCTGTAAATTGTGCGAAACGCGTGTGCCTAGCACTATTTGCACGTCATCACCTAAAGAAGCACCGAAAAAAAACTTCGAAAATGCAATTTCGTGGCAAATTATTTTGCATAGGACAAGCTTATAAACACAGAATTGTATGCAAACAAAGGCACTTTTGCCCAAGAATCCAAACATCCAAAAACTCAAAACCATGAAGCCGGGACACCGCTTTTTTTGGAATTGTTTGTTTTCTCGAGGTTTTTCGGGTTTTTTGGAAAATTCCAAAAAAACGATGCGTTTTTTTCATTTCAGATTTTCAAGGCCTCAGAAACCAAGAAAACACCCGCGGAGAGTACAATCCAAAAGAACATATGGTTTTCTCGGATTGTTCCACAAAAACCCAAAAATCACTCGCGAAAACCAAAAAACAAGTGTCCCGGCTTCATGGATTCTTGGGCAAGATGTGCAAAAAAGTGCTTTTTTTTGCATAAAGAGTATGTTTGTTATAAGTTGTTCTACATGACTGCCTTGCACACACACACACACAGAGGAAAACACACACACACACACACACACCATTTTGCTTTTTTATAAACAAACTATTCGGTATGTAGGGTGTGGCGTTAACATGTAAAGTTTCAATTAGTTTTAATTACGAATGAGGCTTAGAAGAGGATGCTTTGGATGTGGCATCTTCATACAAAAAGAAATATGAAAGTAATTAAATTTAAGAACAAACGCAGCCCAGATGAGGGTTTCTTAGGGTGTGTTTCTTGGCCTTGCAATTCAAAAGTCTGAATAAGACTTGACTATGAGTGTGGCTTAGAAGAGGATCTTGGGGCGTGGCCTCTTATTAAAGATTCCCCTTAAGTGGAATTACGAACCAAACCTCAAATTACATTTCATGACGAAGCGGGGCCAGAGGAGAATTTCATAAGGTGTGGTCGGTAGATGTCGGTAGTAGAAATTCCAAATAGGCCAGCTCAGAAGAGGATGTCTTGGGGCAGGGCCTCTTAATATGTTTGATTTACTTGGGTTGTTTACGAACGAAACGGTTGCTTGGCTTATTGGCGCGTCTTCCCTTACTGCGCGGCTGTTTTGCTTTACCGCCGCTGTTTTGCTTATTGGTGCGTCTTCGCTCTCACTATAAGTGCATGTGTTGGCGCGTCTTCGAGATTCTTCAAGTACTGCGGGGCTGTTTTGCTGAGTAGCGCGTCATCGCTTACTGTGTGGCTGTTTTGCTTATTGGTGCGTGTTCGCTTACTCTATTCCGGTTCCTATATGAGATTGTTTGGTTGATTGGCGTCGTCTTCGCTCACCGCGTGGTCATTTTGCTTCACGGCGCGTCTTCGCCTACTGTGCGGCCATGTTGCTTATTGGCGCGTCGTCGCTTGCTAGATACGCTTGTTTGGTTTAGCGGCGCGTCTTGGCTTTCCGCGCGGCTGTTTTGCTTACTGGCGCGTCTTGGCTTACAGCGCGGTTGCTTTGGGCAGCCCTCGCCTCCGCCGCCGCGGAAGGGTTTGTCGATTCTGGCCCTCTGGCCCTTCTCGATGATGGGCGGGGGGGGTGGCTACGTCCATTGTCCTGCGTCACGGCTTGCTGCGAAAACGCAAACTTTTCTGAGATCACCCTGTTGCCAAAACGCCACGACCTTTAAATTTCAACGAACGCTCCACAGCGGCGAAGGGGAGGCCTTCCTTGTTTTGCCTATCGTCTGCACGTGCTGCGCGGCTGCTGCGCTTATTGGCGCGACTTCGCTTACCGCACGGCTGTTTTGCTCATTGGTGCGTCTTCGCTGTCTATATAGACTATAGTGACTATAGTATATATATATATATGCAATTTTTGGTTTACTGGTCTTACTGCGCGGCTGTTTTGCTTACTGGCTTCCGCACGGCTGTTTGGCACACTGGCGCGTCTGCTCTTGTTTACTGGCGCATCTTCGCTTACCATGCGGCTGTTGTGCTTCATTACAAACGCGTCTTCGCTTACTGCACGGCTATTTTGCTTACTGGCGCGTGTTTGCTTGCTGCGCGGCTCTTTTGGTTATTGGCGCGTCTTCGCTGCACGTGCCGGCATTTGACTTCTTGGCGCGTCGTCGCTTGCCCCGCGGTTGTCTTGCTTACTGGTGCGTCTTCGCCTACTGCGCAGCTGTTTTGCTTCTTGGTGCGCATTCGCCTACCGTGCGGTTGCTTTGCTTGCTGCCGAGTCTTCGCTTGCTGTGCAGACGTTTTGCTTGCGCGTCTTCACTAACGGTGCGGTTGTTTTGCTTACTGGCACGTCTTCAACTGACTGCGCGGCTGCATGTTTGCTTGCTGGTGCATCTTCGCTTACCGTGCGGCAAGTCTGCTTACTATTGTAATGCATCTTTGCTTACTGTGCGGCTGTCGTGCTTAACAGTGCGTTTTCGCTTACTATGCGGTTGTTTTGCTTAAATACTAACGCGTCTTCGCCTACTATTCGGCTGTTTGCTTATTGGCGCATCTTTTCCTCCTGCGCGGCAACTTCGCTTACAGAGCGGTTCTCCTGCTTACTGGTGCGTCTTTGTGCGGCAGTTTTGCTTACTGGTGTTTTCGCTTACTGTGCGGCTGTTCTGCTTACTGGTGCGCATTCGAATACGAAGGCGTTTAAGGTCCTGACGTCTTGCTTGCTGATGCTTGCTGGCTTCCTGTGCACCAGTTCTCCTTGCTGGTGCGTCTTCGCTTACTGTGCGGCTGTTTTGCTTACTAGCGCATCTTCGCTTACTGTGCGGCTGTTCTGCTTACTGGCACGTCTTCGTGCGCTGTGCGGCTGTTTTGCTTGTTCGTTCGTCTTCGCTTCCTGTCGGTGCGTCTTGACTTACTGTGCAGATGTTTTGCTTATTAGTGCGTCTTCGCTTACTTCTCGGCTGTGTCGCTATTTACGCGTCTTCGCGCTGTTTTGCAGATTGGTGCGTCTTTGCTTGCAGCAGCAGCTCTTTTGCGTACTGGTGCGTCTTCGCTTACTGCGCGTTTGTTTATTGGCACAACTTCGCTTACTGTAATGTATACGGCTGCTTTGCTTATTGAGCATCTTTGCTTAAGGGGGTCTTGCTTCTTGGTGCGTTTTGGCTGCCACTGTGAGCTTTTGCGCTTGTTCGTCGGCCTGGCGTTAGATTCTGAAACCGCTTGTCAATCTGAATTCCACAGTGCTCTGTCTGCCTGCTTCGTGAGCGTGGAGATCTGCTTCTGGAGGCAAGTGTTCGCTGCCTGACGTTGCCATGTGAGCGCAACTGCGGACTGTCCAAGACTCTCTGCTGCCATCATCACGCCTTCAGGCTCTTGTTCTCCTCCACTAAGGCTTCAGCCTTCGTCTCCAAGATTTCCACCTGTACGGCAGGGAGCCAACACAAACACGAAAACAGAACAGCGGGCGCGCACCTGGTCACCAATGGACTTCAGGCGTTCTTCGGCCTCTTTCCGTGCAGCCTCACTGTGTAAGGAACGTCGTGACACTTTGTTGAGCATTGCGACCAGAACGTTCTTTCTGGATCAAAATGAACCGTCACATCCAAGAGAGGCCTGTTCTTGCTTCAAGGCTTCGGTGAGCGCTGCCAGCTTGGTCTTGGCGGCCTTCGCATGCGGAAGCTGCTGTGGTCAGGCCACCACGCAGCGGCACGCCTTCCCCGACTCCGCAGAGGTTGTGAGCTGTTGCGCCTGCTCATCGGCCTCTCGTGTGACATTCAAACTGCTTTGCAATCTCAACACTGCCTGACGTTACCATGTGAGCTCAACTGCAGACTCTCCAGGACTCTCTGCTGCCACCATCAAGCCTTCATGCTCTCGCTCTCCTCTGCTAAGGTTTCAGCCTTCGTCTCCAAGCTCGCCGCCTGCAAAATGTCTGGAGTAGGTAGGCTCCTTGAGCCCGAATCACAAAACATTCTCTAGCTACACACGTGCATCGACACTGAACCACCCACATATATATTACGTCGACAGCTCAGAGATTTCCCGCACAGGGCTCGGGCGGCGCTTAAACATGGAACGAGGCGGAGAAGCGCAAGTTTTTCGCCCTGAGCCTGCTGGCTGCTAAGGCGAAACGACGCATCGGTGATACTCCACCAGGGGAGCTTGTGAGCATCGGAGCCACTTGCGATCGAATGCAGGGACGTAGCTCACCTTCTGCGGGACGCAGGCACAGGCCGGCAAATCTAGCACACAGGAGATCACGGCTTTGGCAGAGAAGGCCGTCGTCGGATGTTTGCTTCAGAGGCGAAGTACAGCAAAGGTCGGCTTTCGGTTTTTTTTGCACAGTTGCCTCTGCCCCGGAAGGCACGAGGCATGGACGCCGAGCACCAAAAGGCTGCGCGGTGTGTGGCGGCATCTGTGGCTCCAGCAGCCGATGGTTAGCGACGAATCGTTGACGGTCTTTGCCACAGAGAGGTCGCAGCGCAGGCCATGCTCACGAATGCAACATCATGCGCTCTCTCACAGCGAAAATCCTTTCACATCAGGGCTGGCCTGGGCCCTGCGCTGCGTTAGCAGGTCTGGGAGGCCTGCGTGCGACAACTTGCGAAGGCACACGTTCCACCGCTCAGCGCTAAGGCTGTCAAAGCTGCCTGCCTTGGGCATCAGGCCCCTGTCATGATGCTGCTGGCATGAGCATGCACTCGCGAAGCACTGCCGATGGACTCCGTCCTTTTCCCGGGCGAGGAAGCACTGCCCGCACCTCAGGGTCTATTGTCAGATACCGCCAGTCTACAGCCTACAGCCGATGCAAGATCATGCGAGCATGCAATGCACCAATCTTGGACCCGACAACACGTGGACCAGACACTGCATCTGAGTGATCAAGCGGCTGGGTCGCACCCATAGCTTTCAATGTGCACGAAGCTTACACAAATCCCCAAAGTCACTATGAGCCTGGACGCTGCAGAAGGTTCGATGTCATGCTATGGTCCGAGCGCCAACATGCGCCAACTGCTTGGACACTGCTAAAACCCTCTTCTGGACGTAAAGTCGGCATCTGGAAGGCAACCTCTTTCTCTCCTCAAGCCGCATCCACTTTGCCGCTTCCTCTTGCATCTCCGACAGCGCAGGGCCCGACAGCGAAGGGCCTGTCACCGCAAACTTGAACACGAAAATGATTACATCCGCAAGATCTGCCTCCTTCTTCTACATGTCGCATGCTACATGGTGCTGAATGGTAGCGCTTCGCGCCCCTGTCCAACAGTACATTTTTTGCACACAACATTTACAACTAGCACTGTATTGTACGAGAGTGGCGATCCGGCAAACACGAGCAACTGAAACCCTCTGAAGCCCCGAACCCGCACTCTCGGAGCGGATTGGCCGGAAGTTGGCAAGTCCATGGGTCCACAACGGGAACTTCTTTAGTGAATCCTGATATGAAAAACGGACGTGGGTTTTTAACCTCAAAAAAATCTGGGTGTATTCAAGTTCCCCCACGCAAAGAGGGCCCTAAAAGATCCCTGTACTCAAACAATCGGGGTTCCCGAATAATCCGGCCTCATTGAATGTGGCTCTCATGGTCTGGTCCCTTAGTCTGTGACCCAGACGTCCGGGTGAAACATCAATAAATTTTGATGGACATCAAAATACGAACGCCAGGCCACATCAACAAATAAATAAGGTAAAAATGGTCAGAACACATGATCTGATATTGATGGATAGCAAAGCCCAGAGGACCAAGGGACGCCGCAGTGAAAGAAGTCCGCCTCCAACGTCCAAGGACTCATCTGGCCTTGGGGAGAGCAATGGAGAGCATCATTGGGGGCGTATAACGGAGTATAACGGAGTAAAACGGAGTATAACGGAGTATAACGGAGTATAACGGAGTATAACGGAGTATAACGGAGTATAACGGAGTATAACGGCGCATCACGGACTAAGGGTTTGCCCAAGATCTGCCGGCAATGTTGCTCAGCGAATTTCTTGTCGCTAAGCGCGGGACACCAGCTGCGTCAATGCCTGGCGTACTCGTAAGCAATGCGAAGCTCCCCGACCGTTCGCTCTATGTTTCTGGGCTGCCATGTCTGGCACGCTGCACTCTCGCACTTGTCGTTTGTTCAAGTACGTTGCCCATAGGCAAGAATGAGATCAAGTGCAGCCGGAAAGGCTACCAGCACGAAGAAGGATGGCTCACTGCATCAGCTCGGGGCACGTGATTGCGCCGATACCTGACGCCATGAAATCGAACAAATGTGACGTTAGACCTCTGCGCTCATCGGGAGGACACGTACGGAGACCCGTTGAGGGTTCGGTTGAGGGAAGGACTTGTTTCTCTCTACGTGTGGATCCACTCGATCCGCTAGGGAGGCAACTGATCCGAAGAGTGGTCTTCAATGGTCTTCAGAATCAAATGCAAGCCAGGTGGCAGCTAATCTCCGAGGCTGCAATCTGGTGCGCAACTTCTTGCCCTCTCCATCACATGGGCCAATGAGGCCAACGCAACGCCGTCGGGAGGACTGCGCGCAGATCTGATGTGAACATGCGCAGTTGGCCTGACCGTCGCCCACTGATGCCTCCAATGTCTGCCCCCATGACTCTCTGCTGTCCACAAAAACAAAGAGCTAGGGGATTGAACTGCGCACACCCGATGACACAAGTCAAGCTTCGTTCTGATGGGACTGGCACCTGAAGCTTGGAGAGCAGCGATGGCAGTGCAATGTTTAAAGCCTTGGTTGAATTCAAGTTTCTTCAACGTGCGCATTGGATCCACGCACAGGACTCACACACTGTGCTATCGCTGCCTGCGCGAAAGCCGCCGCCTGCTCCACGAGAGGCTTGAAGATCTGTGGCGGAGGATGTTTGTTTGGCCTTCTATTTCTCCTCATTGTTTGGTGGATTTTGGGGGGGGGGGAGGGAGTTAAGTGTTCTTGAATAGGAGGATGTCAAGTTTATCTACGGGGAAACTTTGTTTCTCTATGTTTTTTCAGACGAAAACCTTGATTTTCTCTATATGGGTTGTTGTCAAAATGCTTGTTCCCGAAATTGACGTTAAATCGGAACTCCCTCGGTGCCGCCTTATGCCCTGAAGGAAAAAGAAGCTGATTGAGATGGAGTAGCAAACGCGACATTTGAAGGATCCAAGCATGATTTCCTAGAAAGGGTGCTAGCGCGGACGATTTTTCAGGCGCTGCTGTCGGACGAGTCGTCACAAGAACTGCTAGTGTTACTGCTACATACTGCTACTGCTGGAGTTCTGGCGCGAGCGAAGGTTTCTCCGCTGTCGCTACTTGCGGGGCTCGAGCTCCAGCAAGCACATCACTCTCGGTTGTGGTGGAGGAATGGGCCATGGTCTGCCGGGGGAGGTTGCGTTGACATTTTGCTAGCGCCGTGCTAGCGCGGCCCTAGCGCAAAACACTGTGCCAGATTTTCCAAGATCTGATACTACGACGTGATGATCGACGAAAACAAGCCAGGAGCAGCAAATGTACCAAGTCTAACAAGAATGTCGTTTCTTTCTTGTCATCGTTTTTCCTAGAAGAACCTCTATCCTGGCAACAGGGGCCCTGTCAATTCAAAACGAAGAGGCGCGGTTCGCCTGGCTGGGCCTTCTCAATCAATCTCTGTTGGGTTCGTTTAGTGGTGACATGCGAAATTTGAAATAAAGTTTGTTGATTTTACCTAGCGCGAACCTAGCGTTTTCCTAGCGCCACACTGGGGTTTTAGGGGATCCCCCTCGGTGCCGCCTCATAGCAAAGACATGAAAAGAGACCGGCCAAACCAATTAATGTAAACTAAAGTAACTGAGCAGACACGCGAATTCTGAACGCAACCCATATGTTAAACGGCAAACGTTTGCATTTTATCTACAAGTTTTCAGTTTTTTAGTTTATTTTTAGTTTTTTTGGGCTTTGCTTATTGTAGTTCTGTCTAGGTTTGCTTAGCTTCCTTAGTTTCTGTTGGGTTTCTGTGTTTGTTGTGAGGTTTTTCCTTACTTTCGCTCTAGTTTCCAGGCTTTGTCTCGTTTCCGTTGTTTCTGGCAGCTTTCTTATTGGAGTCGTGGGGCCTTCTGCAGACCACTGGATAACCAACAAAAATCCACAGCAACCAAGGCCAGCCCAATGGTAACCCTATTAAACGCTCAACCCTATACACTTCCTGCGACTCGAGGTTCTTTTCTGTAAACTCTTTGGTGCTACAAGCGACCAGGAGCCATGGAATTATTTAGCTTTACTTAGGTTTTTTCAGCTTTTCTTAGCCTTCCTTTGCCTCCTCAGCTTTTGGCCAATCTGCTGAGATATTCCTTGTCGTTTCCTTCACTGCTGAAAAGGCACTTTACATAGGCGGCACATGTGTGCACGTATGAATGAATTTGAAAAACAAAAAAACCTGGGGCGCAGCCCCCCACCCCACCCCCCCTTTCCGGCGTTGCAAACACAATGCTAGCAGGACGGGTTGCCATGCTGTTCACTGCAAGCTCTGTTCTGGGCATGAATTTAGCACAGCAAGGGAAATACTGGGGGGGGGGGGGGGTGGGGGGAGGTTGAAAATGCAAGCATGTGTGTGCAAGTGCGAGGCTGCTCCCCACCCCAGAACCGCGACGTTTGCTACAGAATTAAAACTAATCAAAACTATTTAAGATTAAATCACATGATGTAAAATGCTTTACACTTGATGAACACTGATGAAAATTGATTAAAATTCCTGACCTTGAATTTAAGTAATTAAAGGTCATAAACTTTGAGTAAATTGTAAACTTAACTAACCTTAAGTAAAGCTAAATAGATTTCATACCCAGAAGAGAACTTGCATTAATCATTAAACGCAACGGAGTCCTTTCCAAACTCGTGCTGCGAGCGTTGTGTTTGCAACAGGGAGGGCTGCAAAGCACCCCCACCCCCCCCACCCCCCGCTGTTTTGAGCTTCATGCCCAGAAGAGACCTTGCATGACAAGCATAAGAATTCTTGCCAACCTCCTGTGAGCATGCGTTCTTAAAATATTCATGCCCAGAAGAGAACGCACCGATGTGAATTTTGACAGCCCCAAGAAACGATAGCAACAGCCAAACACCAACGACATTGCCAACTCGATTGCGCAAGGAATGCAAACTGCAAGGGTGCAGTGACGGTCCACAGCGATCTCTGAACATGTGCTGACAAGGAATTCTCACCCACCTAGTGCTCAACAGCAGGTCGCTGCCAGCTGGGACCTTCTCATGGCTGCAGAGACGAAAATCAATAACGCTGGGCGTCGTGGGCGTTTCATCATTATCTAGGTTCTCCAGTAACCCCTTAGTGAAAGGGTACCCTTTTTCCTTAGCACTACGATTGCAATTATGATTACAGTGGTGTGGTGTTTCCACAGCTGAGATTGTTTCACGGCACTGCCTGGAAGCAGGTCCGACGATGTCAACTCCGTTGCGATTTAGGTATACATCGGCTAATCCGCTTCATATGTACCAGAACGTATCCCCGCAACTCTGGGAAAGGTCCGGAATCCACAGGTCCACTACGCCAGCTAAGGGAGCCCCTCATGTAAGGAGCTTGAAAAAAATACTCAAAATAGGACCGCAGCGGCCCCGAAAATGAGATAAAGCTCGAGCTCGAGCTTCGGATTTTACAGGCCAACCTGAAATCCACTGCGCCTGAGACCTCAAGCCTCAGAATTCTACACAGCACAAATCCTAAACCCTGACCCAGCAACTCAAAATCTACAGCCATCCCTGACAGTAGCAGTTGCCACAAAAAAAGGGAGTCATATCATCCCCCCAACAAAGCCTCTTTAAAGACAGTTGCTGGCCCAAGCTGCTGGGCAGCTTCCGGATTCGGCAAATGTCTCCAGTCCATCTCGTGTACGGTACGCTTGAAGAATAAATTCCGGAGTTCCCATTTTCTCGCAGATGTCCAGAATCACTTCTGACATGTTGTTGGCGGGCTGCCAGTCGTGGCTGGTCGTGCCTTTGATCCCTTTCATACCTGCTGGCCCGATATGCGCCGCCCAAATCCGCGTGAGGAAGGACACCCGGAAGGGCTCGAAAGGATAGTCCATGGGAAAAATGAACTCAACATCGAACACCCCCTCGGCATATGGTGTGTTGGCGCTGCCGTTGATGCTGACGATGCACCGGTCGGGGTTGGCCCAAGCAATACCCTGAAAGATGTCCAATCTTTGAAGGTCCATGACCTCCTTGAGAACACGCTTTCGGTTCTGCAGCAACGGCGGATCCTCAACCACCAGCAGTGGGCTGAGCTGCTGCGCTGCCAGATCTGAGGGAGCTTAGGTCGGCATCGTCCAGAGCTTCTCGCCAGCGAAGAGCTTTAGGCAACAAGACATGGGATCCTTGCCAATCCTGTTTGCTGCCGCTTGAAGTCGCATACCCTCTGGCCATCTCTGGCCCCCTGGGATAAGGAGCTCTGAGCTCACCGTAATCTCTGTTTGCTTGCCACTCATCTCATTGATTCTCAGAACACGCGGGTAGGGGAACCCGTTGTCGGAGGCCCAGCGCGTCCAGCGCTGCACATCCTCGGTTGCGGCCATGTTCGCTGCGCTACCTTGGCGGATGCGCTGCGGGGACCGAAGATGTCGAGAACCTAAAACGTTGATGGCTGCCGGCTTTCGCAATGTTCGTTCATGGGAACAGCTACCCCCCTCCTTCTATTGCGCTCTAGTCCGGAGCTCCCGCCAAGCCCATTCTCACAGCTTAAGACCCCAAACCATTGCTGGGGAAGTATCTGCCACGATCTTATGAGGTCGTAGTAGTCGTAGTATGCTCTAGCAAGTACTGAACGTGCAGACGTGCGACGCGGTCGTTGCGAGACTGTCCAGGCTTGGTGGGGAGCTGAATGAAGATCTTTGAACAGTTGCAAGTCCCGAAAGTTCAAAACGTCCTAAGAGTCAAATTCCCAAAAAGACCAATGGACTCGTTATCGTTCTTCATCGACTTCGGGTTTCCGAATTCACGCCGAGAACTTAACATCCCAGAGGGTTCTTGGCAATAGCCCCTCGGAAACAGGCCCTTCATGATGGTAATACGAGTACTAATAGCATCGCTTTTCAAGCGTTCCCAGCTTTACAGGGTTTTAGCATCAGTCATCCACGCTTGATGTCTGCAGGTGTCGCTTTGGAAAATTCAAGGCTATAGCCCACCCAACGGTTCTTTGACTTAGGGGTATCGCTTTTTAGGTTTCCCATCGCTGTACAGGGTTTTTTGCATCGTGGTCCACCCCTTACTTACTTGAACGGCTGGGGGTTTTGGCGCTTGCTCATATCATTCATTGTCTTACAATTCAGCCGCAACATTTGTTATCAGCTTTGTCGCTCGAGGGCGCAGGACCTGTACATCGGTCTCAGCAGGTCTTGCCAAAGTCTTGCCTGCTAAAGATACTGCACGAGCAAAAAACCTCGACGAGTGCCTAACGCGCGGCACTGTTCGGTGCGTGTGGGAAACGGCGCTTGGCGCTGGATCATTGCCTGGTTGCGAAAAGCTTCTGAATCTCCGCCATGATGACCTGAAAGAACGAAATCCGACGCTGCAATGATCAAGGGGTTTCACCACAGGTGCTCACCCCACCCTGCCTTGCGTGGTCCGAATGCCTTGATGTCCAGGTCATCACGCAGCTCCTCCATGGTCAGGCTGCGAAGGGCTTTGCCACTGATCTGGTTCTCGCGGAAACTGTCCACATACCTAGCATGGAACATCATGGAACGATGCGACACTGATGCCGGTCACTGCACATGCACTATGGACTATGGACATGCCTGGCCTATCCCACGTGCCAGCTGCATTATCCAAACTCGCGAGCCAGCTCGCGACCCGCTCCACACTCCAATCTGCGGGAGTCGACTCTTGAAACGTCGCGGTCTCCGCGGAGTTCTGCAGAGTCTCTGGAGCCTTCGACGAACATGCCGGACTCGGGGGGCACTCCGATGCCGCGGACACCGAGGATACTTCGAAATCCGAGGTCACCGACGGTGCCGAAGCTGTGGCGGCCATGCTCAAGCCGCTACTCAAGTGACCCAACTGCTGATCTTCCTGATCTTCCAGTTGCAGCTTCAGGCCCGGAGGAGATTGTGGAGGACATTGCGTCCGGGGGGCCGCCCTCGGCTTGGGCAGCGGATCCACTGGCTTGGCTTTCGGTTTTGGTAGGCTTGGGAAGCTGGCTGGTGAGGCCAGCTGCCGAGGATCCATTCGGGCCCCCGCCGGCTTTGCCAGCCCTCCTTGCGTCTGAAATGGACTCGGACCTTGGCGAAGTGGCCGGGAAGTTGGTGCCGGCCTGCCTGGCACGTAGAAGTTTGGGACAGCCTTCGTCCACCGATGCAAGTCTGCTAAGCTGAGGTCCATCGGATTGTCGCACTTCAGCACAGAGAAGCGGGTGTTCTTCAATGTGACGACCGGGCCACCAATGAAGTTGACCTTCTTCCGCTGCTCCTCCGACAGCAGCTGGGTGGCGAGATGGTTTTCTCCGAACTGGTATCGTCGCCGGCCCTCCGCGTCCAAGAAGAGGACGAGCAGGACGAGCTGTTTCACAAGCTCCGAGTTGATGACGCGAACCATCTGAAAGCCTGTAACACGCTCACACGGCATCTCCCCAAGCTCGGGAATCCAGATTCGGGCCGGCAGCTTGGCAAGCCTCGGCGTGAAGCGCAACACCACACGGGCAAGATCTGGCAGACCCTTCGGTCGCTGAGAGTCTTAGAAGCTGAGCGCCACACGCCTCGCGATCATAGTGCTGCTCACCGAGCTTCTCTTCACCATACTCGAAGCTGACGCTGTCGGCGAAGTCGCCAAGAGCCACGCCCTGGATGGGAGTCTTGGTCGCAGAAGGCACGCTCACGGGCATGATGCTGCGAGGATCGAAAAATTTCACGTGAGGCAAAGGGACAGCTTTTCACCTTGCTGGAGCCAGGCGGCGGGAGGTGCACGGCTCGCAACACTCATATCATACCCAACTCTTCCCTCGACATATTCCCAGCAATAGGGGTGCTTCGGGCCGAACTTCGGGCACGAGACCTGTACATGTGCGAAGCAGGATGGTCTGAGCAGGTCTTGCCAAAGTCTTGCCTGCTAAAGAGGCTGCACGAGCAAAAAGACCTCGACGAGTACCTGACGCGCGGCCCTGTTCGCTGCGTGTGGGAAGCGGCGCTTGGCGCTGGATCATTGCCCCGTTGTGATCCCGCATCTGCCAGCGTGCGGCACCCGATCACTTGTCACAGGGTCTTATATCCTTTTCCCAAGGTACGAATGGGCCGTCTTTCTGTACAGCAAAGAGGGCTCGCTCGGCCAAAGCATCACGAGGCTGCCCACAGTGGCTCTGTACCTTCTTCTGCAAGGCTGAAGCCCCGTCGGCGGTAGCTCGTACCGACCAGGGTCTGTCCAGCAGCAGTGAAACCGTTCCAAGCACGTGCAAGACGTCGCAAGGGTAGTGCTAGCCAGTGGCCTCTCGCAAGACACCATCCCACGGCAGCCACTGATTCCAGTCGCGGGTGAAAAACCTTCGCTGCTCGCTCAAGAAAGTACAGTTTTATAGCCTTTTAAGCCTTAAAGCCTATCATCAATGGCACATTTAACTTGCACAAGCGATGCCACGCGCAGCAACTTCAGCAGCCACACCAAAGACTGAAGCAGGTTTGAAGCAGGTTTGGGCATGGAACCCACATTGGCGGCAGGCGTTGTTGATGCGACTTCGGCCGACGGCCTCGTTGTGGTGACTCTGAAGATCGAAGCAATTCTCGTTGATGACAGGCCCGCAGCTGCAGCGGGGGCACATCTTGGCATTGGGATAGCCTGGGCTCTCACACACGCAAGCAATCACAAGAGCGTGTACTCAATTCAGTGAATCTGAAACATTGATGATACATTATGATAATACATGAAATTCATGTCCTGAACCATCCCCGCAGGCAGCGACGACGCAAGAACTCCGCGGAGGCCGCGTGCTCGCGGCGCGCGGACTGCTCGCTCTCGTACTGCTGCTGGATGCGGGCCACCTCCTCCTGGAAGCGGTGGTTGTGCTGCTCCCAGATCCGGTTCTCCGTCACTTCATCCTGAGCAGCCCGGTATGCCACGAAAACCTCCGCAGGGCGGCCGGTGTGAAAAAACTCTTCAAGACAAACCACACATCTCACCCTTAAGCACCCCAAGCCCAAGACCTCGTCTGGCAGAGCTCGCGCGAGCCACTGGTCCGTGTAGTGGCTGTTGCATTGCGGTTGAAATGCCGGATGGCGCCGCACGCATGGAATGAAGCCGCCCCGCTCTCGATGATCGTCCAGCATGGCATCACTCGCACCTACCCGTTCCAGAAAAGTCCTGACCATCTCGGGCGCGCAGTCGGTGCAAATCAGGTGCCCGTTGGGACAGACTAGGCTGTTGACATCCAAGGAAGCCTCCTCAAAGCAGAGCTCGCACTGACGACGCTCGGCCCGTTCGGCCTCGGCCGCCTCGGCCCGGGCAAGCTGCGCCACCTGCTCCTGCAGCCGCAGGCCCCGCAGCTCGGCCGACATGCGCTCCACCTCGGACTTCAAGGCCGTCACCTGCCGCCACGCGCCAAGACAGCCATGTCAATGTTGCCAAACTGGACTGATTACCAGGTCACGCCGAGGCTTCAGTATAGTTCATTCAGTAGCTCCATCACGACGTTCCGTGTCTCTGGGCCCTCTAACAAATTCATAGGAGTTCAGCGAAGAAGCACCATATATGAAGCGGACGACTGTTTTTCTTGTATCGGGGAGAGCTTTTCAACTTTGGGTGCCTCGGCCACCTCCGTGGCGCCACCCTCGCGGGCCTCGCGGGCCTGGCGAAGCAGCGGCAGGAGCCGCACGCGCCGCGGAAATCGCTCCACGGCCGCGGCTGCCATGGAGGACCTCGGTGATGCGATCATGAGGCTTCGTGCATTTTCGTGCCATCTCCCCCGAGCCACATCGGGAGGCGGAGACCGTTTTTCGGGTTTTAACCACCCAAACAACATCATTCTATGGACTCTGAACTCGTATCTCTCTTCATATCGAAGGGGCAGCCGCTGCACAACGTCAGCGCTGGCTCCCAAGGCCACGCGCCGATCGTGGTTCGCAGCAATGCGCTCGCCGTCGGCTTCCTTCTGGACAAGCTGTGCACATGGATTCCAAATTGCGAGGATCTTAAAGACAGCCCTGCTGAAAGAAGAACAAAAGAAAAGGCTCAAGACAGATTTAAAGGCAAGAAGGCCCTCCAACAAAGCCCCTCAAAACTCAAAACCATCCTCGATGAGGTCACGGAGGGTGGAGCCATCAGGCAGCTCGGCCGCAAAGTCCATCTGCGCAGTGATAAGCTGCAAGATCGTCACTCCTATCGAATAGACCTCCGACTTGTCGTTGAAGGCCCCGGTGTCGATGTAACGGGGGCACATGAACCCGGGGGTTCCCCGAAACCCCCGCGCTGTCGTCATTTGCATGGTCGCCCGGCTCTGCCCTGGCCGGTCTTGAGGCAAAAAGCGCGACAAGCCGCAGTCCCCAAGCTTCGGGGAGAAAGCGGCGCTCAGCATGATGTTGCCCGGCTTGATGTCCCTGTGGTAGCATGGACCTCGCCTTGGGCGCCCCGAATCTGAACCCCCGAAGCCCGGAACCCTGAAGCCACCCCGAAGTCCCCGTCACAAACTGCGCCAAACGACGCCATCCCGAAGTCATTGTCATGAACCACACCAAACTTTGACTAGCCTGCACGTAGGAATGCTTTCCCTCTGTTCAAGGTACGAATCGTGATTGTGCAGGTAGCTGACGGCCGCGAGAAGCCCAGACACGATGCTGCTACGGCGGCCCCACGTCAACCTCGCAGCGCTATCATCTGCACCTCGATCGAGCAACTTTCTAGAGTTCTATAGAGGGCCTGCAGGATTTACATGTTATTGCACGACATGAAAGTTCTTGCGCAAAAGAGTTTTGGGGTTCACCCGTCTGGCACCCGTGAGGGCGCGCTGTCATGTGCAGCGTGCCACGAGTGCTGGCAACACTGAACCGGGCCAAGGCACACAAGTGCCCGTCCAAGCTCCCTTCTGGCAAGAGCTCGTAGACCAGAACTGCACCCATGTCAAAGCAGAAGCCGATGAGCCTCATGGGTATCTCAAGCAATCCGAGAACAACTCATGGAACAACCCTACCTCACACAGAATTCGAGAGTGCTGCTTGTCTGTTTTTGTGTGGCCCTTCTCCTCACGATGTTTGGATGGGCGAAGGCGGTGTTGACTCGGATCTCGGCCTCGGTCATCCGCTCAAGGCAAACTCGCTGGTCAGGGTCTTCGCACTCCATCCGCTTGGCAGCAAACTCCACGAGCCCTTCGGAGGTCATGTCTACTCCGTGGTAGACGGTTCCATAAGCCCCAGTCCCCAAAGCCCGGTCTGGCGAGAAGTTTCCTGTGCATCTGGCAATGTAGTCGTAAGGCAGATGGCCAGGTGCCTCTGGGATGGCAGGCGATCTGACGAGTGCTGGTGTTGCCGGTCGCGACGGCACTGAAGGCGGCGAAGGCGCTGCCGTCGGAGGCGCTGGCGGGAGAGGCGCTGCTGGCATTGCTGGCGCTGGCGCTGGGGCTGGCGCTGGCTTGGGCTTGGGCGCCGGCCTGGGTGCTGGGTGTTGTGCTGGGGAAGACTCGGAGAGGGAGAGCGCGATGGCCATCTCCAAGTCTTCCGCTTCCCGCCGCTCTCGTTCCGACAAGTGGGCGGCTGGGCTGTCCAAGGACTGGGCAATGGCTTGGGCAAGCTGCAAGTCCTCGTCCAAAGCATTGTCTTGAGCGTTGCCTGCGCGGGGCCCGGATCGATCCCTCCGTAGACTCCGCAGTGTGGGCGGTGTGGGTGGTGGCGGTGGTGGTCTGGGCTGGTCACACGGCGTTCGTGCACAGCAAGGCCCAACTCCACATGCGGAGCACACAGAGGGCCCACCGCCACAGCCACAAATGCGAGGTCTGTGGGCTGCGGGGCGTGTGCCATCATTCATGCACTTTCTACCACTACGGCTCGTGAGACGCCAGGTGCACATGCCACATTCGCGGCAAACACCACACTGGTCACCATTGAACCTGTGGCCTGTGCGCTCTTGCTGAGTGGCCCCTGGGCCTCCGAGCTGCAAGCATCGAGAGCGGGCAGTTTGAGGGCAACCCTCGTGGCATGCACATGTACCAGCTCTGCCTCTACAATGTTCGCAGTGATCAGACTGACGGGTGTCGCATCTTGCACCGGCTGGCTTTGGGCAACCATGGCTGCATGAGCAACGTGCCGCCAGGCCGGCACAGTGGTAGCAGTGATGGCCCCGAACTCGGAACTGATCGTGGCCGGACTCTCGCGCGTGAGCCCGTGCCTCGGCCTGGTTCGCACAGCGGCGATCACAACTTTGGCACTCACGGGGCAGCTGGCTGTGTTCATCTTGCTCATCCGCGAGACATGATCGGAACTCACGGTGCCCGGTTGCATGAGTGTGAGCCCATGACTCCGCCCGGTTGGCACACCGTTCCCCACACTTGCAGCACGTCATGGGTAGCTGATCGGATGGGTCATCATCAGCCAAAGCTGCTGCAAGGGCAGCCAGCAACGCTCCTCCGCCAGCACCGGCCATCCAAGCTTGTACGCTGCAGGCGGCCTGGGCAGTTCCTAGCGGACCTTGATGTCGACAGCGACAGTATGCATATAAATGCATATACATATACAACATACATATGGGTAGATACGGCATGTGTATATATTTATTTCGTGGCATGCTACGCACACTCCGCAGAAGATGGTTCTGAGATTCCCATTCTTCATAATCTTCGTAGTTTTCATGGTCTTCATCGCATGTCCCGGGGCTCACCGTCAGAAGACGAGTTTTTTCCAGCAGTCGATGACGAGCGCCCTGTACGGTCGGCGCTGGTCCAAGCCTAGCCAGGCTGCTGCTTCACATCAGCCTGCTGGCATCAAAGAAGGGCGTACTGGCGATTTTCTTACACTCGGCAAGGACTAGGCGCCGAAGCGGCTCCCCAAGTCCGTTGGCATACTCTAACACAAGCTCAGGCAGGCGGATGCGCATGCTGCGCTGGAACAGGTTTTCCTGCCGCACGGCACAAAGTCACTGCACAAAGCAGAGAATCCAGCAGCAAAGAAGGGCTTGAAATGCGCAAGTTGAAAGAAAATTCACGCACAAAAGTCCTGGCTCTTGTTGAGGAAGTGCTGTCCGTAGAAGGGACAGTTGCCTGAATGGATGTGTGGGTCCTGCTTGCCACAATTGTGGAGGCAGAAGCCACAGAAGCCAGTTCGGCACACGCAGCAGGTGATGGCGAAGCAGCCAGAGAAGTCCAAGAAACTGATGCCACAGCCAGGGCAGGTCGGCACGGTCATGTGCTCCGTGATCTTTTTGACATGCTTGGCCACTTGGCCCTCCAAAGACATCTCGAAAGACCTGGCGAAAGCGGCGCTAAGATCAGTTATCATTGTTGCCATCACTTTTGCCACTCTGCGTGTCTTGGAAAGCATGATGGGATTTAGGCTTTAAGCGTTAAGCGGGCGCCTAGCCTCCTCTTCTCCGCTTCATCGCAGGACTCAGCCGTGTGCGGAGGAGCCCCACATCTCGGGCATTGCTCACAGAAGCAAACGCTGCAAGTGGTGGCGTCAAGCGTCTTGTCGAGGATCATGGGGCAGTCCTGACAGGGTCATGATGTGCGAGTTCCAAACATGTCAAGCGATGCCTGGGACGGTCTATACTCCAAAAATCTCTACATGAAATTTGTCTGACAACAGCGGCGGCAACTACTACTTCAGTCGCCATGGCCTGAACTCCCTCACTCACTCTCTGGTCGTGCTCTCTCAAGTTTCCCAATCCGCTCCGGCGTATGGCAGTTTGTAAAGATGCCAGGGTTCTCCAACATAAACACACGAACGCCGGCATTGTAAACTGCATTGATGTCTTCGGCGTGGGCAGAGATGTCTTCGTTCAGAAGGGGCTTGCGGCAAGATGGGTCAGTTAATGGAATCGTGTTCTCGAAGACGCTGCTGGCAATGTACTGTGGCCCACAATCCCCGCAGAGGAAATGTCCACATGTCTGGAGGCCGGCGTCAGTGTGCTCAAAACACACTGAGCACGCGTTGATGCGTGCCCCGACGGCTTGCATGGCATCTGACATCGCACTGCGTGCTTCCATGAAGGGCTTCGCCTCCTTGGCTGTAATCTGCACGCCTCGACCCCCTGAAGGGAAATGAAAGTCAAAGTCGACGTCCGCTCCGGGCACCTTCTTTAGACTGTCCTTGATGACTGCAAGATGTCGGGGGGGTACACGGAAGCAAGCTTCAAACATGCATTGCTTAGTGAAGTCGGCGAGCTCCTTGGCTACTGCTTCACGCCCTGCTGGCGGGCCGATCACCTCCACAACACCCTCTGTGAACTTCGACCGCACAACGCACTTGTGCGTCCTGGACAAAGTCGCCAAGAGCTTGTCCACATGTCCACGAGCAGCCTCGTTCTTCTTGGATGGGAAGATCTTAGTGCGATCCTGGGGCAGGAAGTGTATTGCTGTGCCCTTCAATAGGCCCGTGAGCTCTGCATAGGCCTGGGAGATAAGACGAGCATCCGTACCGCGAAGGGTAAACTCGATGCCTTTCAACCCGCTGCTGTCGCTGCCGAGGGTGCGCTGCTGGATCTTCAAGCAACCTGTTTCGGCCTTCGCCCGCGAGATGAATCCGTCCTCTGTTCTGTCGGATGTCTGCAATATGGACATGCTGGACAAGGCCCAAATTATGCGCTGGTAGCATGCAATGAGATGCGTGGTCGTAGCCTATCGTCACGACAGGAATGTTAACGAGTCCCAACAAGCCAAGAAAGCCAAGAAAGCCAAGAATGACAAGAAAGCCAAGAAAGCCAAGAAAGCCAACAAAGCCAAGAAAGCCAAGAAAGCCAAGAATCGAGCTGCTCCTTCAGAACCTCGCACACGTTCTGCGGAAACTTCACCTGCGCGAGGATCTCTAAGCTGGCAGAGGCGGTCAGGTTCTCCCCTTTCATCTCTGCACCATCAATCTTCTCCATTGCCTGCAGGGGAGCTGTAAATCCCAATGACAGAAAAGCCACATTCAGAAGGTTACAGAATGCGCGAATGATCATGAAGAGAGTTGCAATGCGTTGAATGACTGAATCATGCTGGGAACCCCCTGGGGGCTCCAGGGCGCTCAAGGCGGCTCCAGGGGAAGTCTCAAGGAGGCTCAAGGGGGAAGGGAGC
Source organism: Symbiodinium natans (assembly GCA_905221605.1). Lineage (NCBI taxonomy): Eukaryota > Dinophyceae > Suessiales > Symbiodiniaceae > Symbiodinium > Symbiodinium natans. The sequence continues at coordinate 128,675 of CAJNDS010002788.1, read as the reverse complement.
CTCCTTTGCAGTTTCCGGCGAATCGAACCAAAGCAGGTATTCTGCTCCAAACTTGATCTGCGTCTCCTCGATGAAGTCAGGCTGCGTGACCAGGAGAGAAGACAAGAAGGACTGTCGGTTCTTGGTGCCGGAAACACCTCTCAGGCTCAGACTCTAGACTGATGAAACACAACACATGCAACAGGTAGTACACCAGGCAGAGCGGCATAGCTGGCATAGCTGGCATAGCCCCAACGAACCGTCCCGCCTTGGCTTCGAAGGTGCTTGGCTTCCTCTTCCGCCAGCGCCTTGTCGCGCTGCAGAGGTCGTACTGCATCTGCAAGGAGCTTCTGGGAGGTCTTGTTGGCCAAGGCCATCTGAAGTTGCCACTGCGTCATGTGACCGGGAACACCAGCCAAGTGCAAAGTAGTGGGTTCCACCTCGCCCATGCCGCCTCCCTTATCTCCCTTGCCTTTGCCTCCCTTGCCTCCCTTTCGAAACGGCTGGACCTGCACAGTGAAGGGGTCCTTGCCTGGCAGCACAAGCTCAAGTGGAACCCTGAAGTTCTCCGTAGCAGGGCTGCCCAACATCTCGGCGATCACCTCCTCCGACCCACAGTCGACCACGGCCGTGCCCTTGTGCTGGACTCCCGTCAGTCTGGCTCGCACTCGGCACTGCAAAGCCAGGCCACCCGTTTGCACCGGTGACGGCCGCATAGTGATGAGACGATCACCGATGATCGAACCCTGTAGCATTGCGCAGGCTCGCGAGGCTGCCTCCGTGGTCTGAAAACTGGCACGGCCCCACACGCGCTTCTGCTGGCTGTCCCAACGCACGTCTGCGTCGACCCCTGCATCAAAGCGAGAAAGCTGCCTCTCCAGCTCTTCTGCGATGCCCGCTTCCCCTTTCAACCTCGACTTGACCGGGATGATGACAGGCCCCGTTTCCGTGGGCACTTCTCCATCCGGATCCTCATGCTCCTCGGACTTTGCGACTAGGTCTTGTGCTGCGAACGGCAGATACCGCAGCTGAACTTCGCGGATGCCCCGTGACAGGGGGCTCATGCCCACGACCTTCATCACACTGAAGGCTGGCAGAAGAATCTCGGCTTCGCCTGGATAAACCGAGACATCATCCACAGGGCAACAGTATGGGATGGTAATCTCGAAAAGGAAGGTCTCGGAACCGGAGGTTGCCGTCGCAGCTGCGAAACCTTGGGCTACATGCTTTGAAGTCGAAGTGGAGGTAAAAGCTGGCCAAATCACTGACTCGCCTACCACATACTCCGCTGCACTATCCCGAGGAACGCTGCAACCACGGTAGACGACCTTCACACCAGCATTGAGCGGGTGCAGCGAGCGCTTCCGCACGAAGTTCTGCAAGGCATGAAGATATGGGGCATATTCTCTGCATCTCGCCTCCTGGCACGCACGCAGGAAGGGATTGCAGCGGTAGCAGAGACCTCCGGCAGTGTACTCGATCACTGCGACTGTGCATGCCAAGGGCATGTCCGCAAGGTCGGTGATCCTTTTGTTGTAATTTCTTGCTTTCTGCTCGAACTGCGCCCATGTCGGAATCACGCGGGCCGCTGTCATGTCAGCCACAGGCTGCATCTTGGTAGAAGCAAGGTCTGCGAAGAACCCAGGTGGGATCTTTCGTAGAGTCTTGATCGGTTCGCTGAGACGATCTGCGGCATTTGAGGTATTGAAAACAACGGAGATGGATTGCCCAGAGGACAGCAAAATCTCATGGCAGACTCCGCCGGTGCCAACCACTGCACGGGCTCCTGTGCCTGGGATCGGCCACTCCTTGCGACGCTTCTCAAGCTGCGTGGCTATGCTCTTCACCTGTGTCTCGACATTCAAGGCGATCTCCTCCCTGGTCTCCTCATTGCTGCACATGACTAGCACCATCTGCGCCCTTTGGTCGACTTCAAGAATTAGATCCTCCTCCTCTTCTAGGAAGTCCTCCTTAAACTCCTCCTGCAAGGCAGCAAGCTTCTGCCCCCGAGGGCCCGTAAACCGTCGCAGTGCCAGTGGACAGTCCACCTTCACCACGCTGGGATAGCTCATCCGCTGGCGGTGCCGGGCAGCGGACAAAAAATCTTCCAACTGCGGAGATGTGCGGTAGCTCGCCGGCAACTGCCTTTCGAAGCCTTCCTTTACACCGCAGAGGTTCGTGATGCTGACGTACCCGGAGTCCTGAATTTCCATGAAGAATGCGACCTGAGGGTAGGACATGCTGAGCCGAAAAGCGGACGCCACTTGCAGTCTGCCCACCTGGCTGTTTTGGGGTATGTAGTAGGTCGGCAGGGCCTGGGCATCGCCAGGCCGTGGGGGCAAATAGAAGGCCAAGTTGCCAAAGAAGCCCGCGAGCAGCGCCTGGAGCAACAAGCTCACCCGTCCCTCATCCCGAAAGGAATCTGAAGTCAGCGACTCCAGAGACCCCAGCGCGCTGCCAGTCTCGTTCATCTCATCGTCTCCTTCAGCTTCGGGTCTCTCCGCGGAGCGCGAGCCCTGCATGCTTTGCATCTCTTGAAACATGCTGCTTGCGAGACCGCGGCCTTCCCTCAAGGACTGAAAGTTCACGGAGTGCTCGAAGCACCAACTCCTTAGCCCCTGCCGCTCCTGCCCCATCTGTCCCATCTGCTCATTGGAGTCCATCCAAACGGCCACAGCAGCGCCAACGTCCCCCAAAGTTGGGAGCCGCTCTGCGAAGCCTTGTCGGTTCTTGAGGACGGCCTCCTTCTCCTCCTCGGAGCGGCCACGCCGGAAGAGGAAGCCCGTGAGCTGAGTCATCCCAAGCGCCACGCTGGCCAGATCCAGGACACGAAGCCGCTGCGCTTCGAAGAGGATCGCTGCGGCCCTTGGGGACGCTGACATCTGAGCCATGGCCATCCCTTGCTCCGTCAGCTCGGAGCTGTCGATACTCGTCAGGGCACGGAAGTGAAACAACATCTGCAGGGCCTTCTCCAACCTTTCGGCCCCAGGATGCTCCACAAAAGGGAAGTCTCGAATGCTCGAAACCCATTCGGGCTGCCGCTGAATCTGCCGAAGGACCATGAGGATGGCAGCCGTCGCGTCCTAGATTGCTTTGAGGCCACTACTCTGCAGGTACTCCTCCCTTCGGGATGAAGAGCATGTGGGGGAAGGGAACGGGAAACATGTCTGCTTTTTTAAGATACAATCCGGGCGTCGGCGCGCAGTAGCTCAGCGGGCTGGTCGCGCTCCAAATCCTCGAACTCCTCCTCCGAGTAGAGGCGGTAGCACTCCCCAGGCGCTGTTCGGCCTCCGTGGACAATGTGCAGAATGGGGAAAATGTGTTATCAAGAGCCAATAAAGGTATTGCGAGGTTTGGGGTCTGACATGCGACGACGTTCTAGCAGACGTTGTACGAATGACCCTGTGACAACATTTCCAATTGTACGAATGTACGAGACCCCGTCAGCAATAGACCCAGAAACACTATGACAACTTATGACCACGCTTGATAACGAGGGAGAGGAGGAGGGGGGGAGGGCGGCGGTGAGAGCTTAGCCCGGCCCCGGCCTGCTCGGCCAGCCCGCTGCTTGGCACTGCTCTGCGCGATGAGGCCAACCCGCAGCACCGTGGCATCTTTCTTCGGATCGTACCGGGCCTGCTTGGCCATACCGGAATCGATCACTGCTCCAATGCCATCAATGGTGACGGAGGTCTCTGCGACGTTCGTGGCCACGACGATCTTGCGCCGATAGACGTTTTTGTCTGCAGGCAAGAAAGCTTCTCGCTGCTCCTCCTTCTCCAAGCCACCATGCAACGGCACACAGAGGCAGTCTGGCAGTGCTTCCCGCAGTGCTTTGGCACAGCGCTCCACCTCGTCTGCTTGGGATAAGAACACGAGGATGTCCTTGTTCACGCGAGCCTCCAGGTCGGTCGGCGGAAGCTGTTGGTTGACGGCAATCGCCTTGGCCTGGGCAGCACGGACGTAGTCCTTCTGGCTGCCAGATGCCTCGTAATGCACATCCACAGGAAAGGTGCGACCACCAACTTTCAGCACAGGAGCCCAGCTTTCATCCAGCAGTGACTCAACATCCCATGTCTTGCGAGCAAAGTATTTCGCAAAGAGCGACTCATTCATCGTGGCCGAGGTGAGCACCAACCTGAATGGCCTCTTGCCAGCCTGGGCCCGCAAGGACAAGCAGCGCCTCAGCACAGCAATCAGCACGTCGGAGCTCACACTGCGCTCATGCACCTCGTCGACGATCACGGCGCTGACATCAGGAATTTCATTGGAATAGTAGAGCATGTTGAGCAAGCGACGGTCTGTGAGGAACTGGATGGTAGGCTTCTTCTTCTTGATGGTACGTGTATCGCTGCTTGCAACCAAGTTGCACCGGTCCTTGCTTGGCGCTAGGGTTTGCATCTCCTCTGCAACACGATCGGCCAAAGTGTTGGCAGCGAGGCGCCGAGGCTGTGTGCACAGCACACGTCCAGAAACCATTTCACTGATGTACTGCACAACCTGGCTAACCAAAGATGCGTTCATGCATGTACACACGCACTTGAGCTCGCTTCGGATGCACTTATTTTACGTGTGCAGAAAAGAAGTCAAATTCTGTAGATGTTGACTCAACCATACAATTCAGTGCATCCTGCAAGTTTACATGAAAGCAAGGCTGCGGCTACAGCTCGCCTGCGTGCTCTTGCCGCTCCCCGTCTCCGCACTGAGCACCAGGACTGAATAGTCCTCCCGAAGAGCATGCAAGATTTGTGCTCGCTCCGCATAGATCGGTAAGCACTTCGCAAAGCGGTTGTAGACCTCACGCGCAAAGAGCCGAGAGGCATGAAAGGACTGAGGGTCCGCTTGTCCAAAAGCCATCTGCGCCGACTCAAACCCAGCGAGTTGCTTGCGAACCTCTGCGATCTGTCCAGCCTTGGCCTCTCGGCTAGCCGCCTGCCACTTGGCTTTCGCGGCACTCTCGGCACTATTGGCCCCAGCCTCTTCCTGGGTCTGTCAAGAGCTAGAAAAAACTGAGCACAACCGTACCGAAAACTTATTTCTTCTCCGTAACCTCGTCCCTTCCGTCCACATAGTTATGCTCAAGCTTTCAAATAAATGAGCATCAACCCAGCCTCCGACTCTTCCAAGGCCGACTCCAAATCCTGCAGCCTCTGCCGGTGCCGCGTCAGCAGCTCCTCGGCCTTCTCAGCCATGGCCTTGCGGCGCTGCTGCAGCGCACCTGCGGGGAGGGGGAGACGGGGAAAGTTCGGAGGCATGGGGCCATCCCCCCCCCCCCCCTCGAAGTGGCTGGAAACGTGAGCTAGGCTTTTTGTTCAGCTGTGACGGTGACTGTTTTGGGGACGCGAGAAAAAGAACGATAACTTGATCGGAATCGCGCCTAGCAAGTGTGCCAGGCTCGTGGGTCTGGCTCCGCCCTGCTTAGCGTGCTCCCCGAGCTGCGTGTCCAAGCGGAGGATGTCTTCCATCTCTGTTGGATGAACGAAGATGCAGTTCGTCTTGGCACAGGCAGCTCCATCCCTGCACTCCTTCAGCTCATGCTTGAAGTGGCAGAAGATGCCCCGAGAGCACGGTACGGAAGACTGGCCAATTTCGGCCAACTTGTGGTGCCTGCAACACCCGTGAGGGTGTGAGCGAGGCCAGCTCCCCTTGACCACCGCCGCGCAGTCGCGGCTCATCTGCTGAAAGCGGTCCCAGTCTGGTGTAGCAAAGTGAGTCATGAAACCTACGCTTTCCGTGCCCAACTCTGCAGCGCCGTGAGCGTAGGTGCATTGATCACCTTTCGAGCATGAACCTGTGTTCGTGTAGAAGCTGCACAGGCGCGTCTTCTTCCGCGGCTTCTTCTGCAGAAAGGCTTGGAGGATGGAGTCTAAGCTCGCCTTCGCCTCTGCAGGTGGACATGCGGTTGAGCCAGTAGTCTGTCCTGCGATCGTCGCGGTCTCGGACTTGTCGATCTCGGTGTCCGACACATCCCGTAGCTCACGCAGGTTCGCCAGGGTTTCTTCCACGTCTAGCCATCTGCGCAATGCATCAGCAGTCAGGAACAGCTTCAAGCTGTCATCATCCCGCGTCTCAAGCTCGAAAAATGGTCTTTGCGACACAATCTCAGCCGCAGTGCTTGACATGGGCTTGAAGGTGAGGATGACCGTCTTCAGATAGTCAGCCTGTCCCTTCCCGGTACCCTTGGCTTCGACCTCATGCCACCGATTGCCGCACACCTCTGTACCGATTCTGTCGACCTCGCCAGCCCGGGGCCCAACATGACACTACACATCATGTTATGGCACCTTCCGGAACCTAAGCGCAGCCCTGAGAATACCAAAGAAACCCGAAGAATTAGCCAGTGAGTAGGGGGAGGAGTATAAATAGAAATGTTTAATCGGGATCGAAATCCATAGTAACCGACCTTCTCCGTGGCTGGCACGTCGTGACACATCAGGATGTGGCTCTGCCCAAGGTCCAGCGTAGCCTCCCCCTGCAACTCTTCGGGCAAGTTCTTGCGCGCCTCCAACGCTGCATCTGCGGTGGTGAAGTACACGTTGGAGCTTCGGGCAACCACTGCCCCAATTTCTGCTTCACTGTGAGCAGCTGGGCAGTCGTCCTGATGCCTTCCACACAAATTGCATCTCTTGGGGAGTAAAGTCCAGGGAAAGTCCAAGGAAAGTCCACCTCGCCCCTACGGCCGGGCGTCTGGAACGAGAAGACCATGATGTCCTATCCCCTCTTCCCAACCCCCATCCCGCTCCGTCAAAATCTAGCAGTTGGCAGCCCATTTCGAATATCAACCTGGACCTGTACTTCAGTAAGTCTTACCCTGCTGTGGAATTACACATCGGATGCTTGTCGTTTTTGAAAGAGGACCGGCCTCCAAACTATGCATGTGCTCTCCTATTCTGCGCGCTTTGAGGCATTTGCGCTCTCTCCCTCTCTCTTTCTTGCTCTTTGGACTGAAGATCTGTTAGTTGCAGGGAGTGCTTTGACTTTGAGGTTTGAAGGCTTTGGGCGATCTCAGCTGGTTTAGGTAGAAAGCCGTAAGCCACTCTTCCTGGAATCCCCCCGCTGAGACCCTCCCGGGAGGTCCCCTGCTTGGGACGTCCTCGGAGAGCAACCATACAGTAAGAAAGAACCCTTCGTGGCTTGGGCCCGCTCCCATGGCGGCGCGTTGTCGCAAGCATTTGCAGCTAAGTCGGGAGTTGGGGAGGCTACTCCAAAGTCGGGACAGCACCACAAGCACAGGCACTGGCACGACATTTCAGCCTGCAGTTGCCCGCTTCGAAGAATTTGCACATGGATGTCTTCGTCTTCGTAGAGTGCGTGACCTTCCTGACGGTGTTTTTCGGAAACATGCCTTTGAGCTCCTCCACGGGTCTATGGCCAGTGACACGTAGCACCTGTGTCCTACCAGTAGTCATCTGAATCAGAGCACGCGGGCAAGCAACCAAGACCTTCAGGCGTAAGCTTCCAACAAAGCGTCCATCCAGAAGAGCCACTGCACGTGCAGCAGCAAAGGGCTCGGCGGAGATGTCAAAGGTCACGCGCGAACGAACAAAGTCTCCCTTGCCGGCAGTAACCTCGACAGACTCGACGGGCGCCACCTGGCTGCAACAGTTGCGCATGAAGGCCTCGCATAGTGGATGGGAGCCCAAGGTCTTGTGCTCCACTGTAACTGCGTCCGGCCTTCCATGCGCATCCCAGCACAGGAGCCCTTCTGCACCTTCCTCAAAAACGAAGTCATCATCCTCCTCGGCATCCTCGGCTGTGGCCAGCTTTAAAGTTGCGATCAGCCGCAAGCCTCCTGCGGCCTCCACTCGAAGCTTCTGCACGACGCAAAGCTGGCCTGTCTTTTGCACAAGGACGCGCCGGCCTTGCCACAGTTGATCTGCAAGCTCGCGCTCATCTGCTGAAACTTCGAGCAAGCGGCATTTGCTCACAATGAGCCTGTGCATAGTGAAGTGATCCTGGAGATTGGCCATTTGGCTCAGCACGGATCTCGCCTTGCATAAGGCGTCGCCTGTGCCTTTGAGAATGATGCCCACATGAGAGAGCGCCTGTAGATCCACATCGAACTGGTTCTTGATGGCCAGAGCATGCTCCAGAATGGAACTCACCGCAACCGACGGCAGCCTAGCAGTATCGCACTCCTTCTGAGCAAGAAGCATGGCTTCCAATAGTTCTGGAGACTGGCTTTTGCCTTTGCCCTTGCCTTTGGCCGCTGCTGCTGATGGTGCTGACGGTGCGGACGACGAGGATCCGCCGGCGGCCGCTCCTCTTTCCCAACCAGGGGGGTGCTCGAAGGCACAGTCCCAGCGGGTACATGCCATGCCGTCGCGGCAGTCAACTTTGCCCTTGCCCTTGCCCTTCGGAGCAGCTGCTGATAATCCACGAGCGGCCGCTCCTCTTTCCCAACCAGGGGGATGCTCGAAGGCACAGTCCCAGCGGGTACATGCCATGCCGTCGCGGCAGTCAACTTTGCCCTTGCCCTTGCCCTTCGGAGCAGCTGCTGACAATTCGCCAGCGGCCGCTCCTCTTTCCCAACCAGGGGGGTGCTCGAAGGCACAGTCCCAGCGGGTACATGCCATGCCGTCGCGGCAGTCAACTTTGCCCTTGCCCTTGCCCTTCGGAGCAGCTGCTGATAATCCACGAGCGGCCGCTCCTCTTTCCCAACCAGGGGGATGCTCGAAGGCACAGTCCCAGCGGGTACATGCCATGCCGTCGCGGCAGTCAACTTTGCCCTTGCCCTTGCCCTTCGGAGCAGCTGCTGATAATTCGCCAGCGGCCGCTCCTCTTTCCCAACCAGGGGGGTGCTCAAAGGCACAGTCCCAGCGAGTACATGCCATGCCGTCGCGGCAGTCAACTTTGCCCTTGCCCTTTGCCATGCCTTTGTCTGCTGCTTTACCCCAGCCTGGCACAATGATGCAAGAAAACAGGCGCAACACCCCAGACACCGCAGCAAACCGGGGCTCGAGCCCTTGCCATGGATCGGTGGATGGTCCATGGCGGTGGTCTAGCCCGCAGACGTTACACACGGATCGCCAGCTCTCGGGCTACTCAGATACACCGTGAGAACTCAACTGCTTTGCTTGCCTGTACTGCCAGTGCCAAGAATGCTTACCATCACACGGCGTATCACCTCCATGCTTGAGCTGGTCCAAAACCTAGCACCCCGAAGATGCGAGTGCAAGCACCCAGTGAGTTGAGTGGAGCTCCCCCGCGAGGCCCATATTGATGCAAGCGCGAGCACAGAATGCGAATATGCGGAGCAGCACAGCTTCGCGAAGTCAGGTTACCAGACGCTCAGCACCAAAGGCCAGGCGCTGGGCAGGTGCTGAATGGTGCCGACTGTACAAGCACCAGAAAAGGCTGCAGCCCAAGCAGCTCCAAGCTTCACGGATCCATAATGGAGCGCGGCCTGCTCACACGCGGCTTGCATCCTTAATGAGTAACATAGCTTCACGGCCACTGCACCACTGCACGAGAACGAGCAATAAGAGTCGGCCTGTTGCGAGCTGCTGGTCAAGCTATACATGCGGGACATCGAGAGAAGAGGACGTGTAGCGGCCCTTGGCCATCTGCGCCAGATGGCTCTGGTCCTGCACAGGTCTTGCTAGCTTTCATATCTTTCAGAGTCTTTCATGGATTGCGCGCAGTCCTCCGCAGACCACCACTCGGGCGGCGCACCACCAAATATGGTCCGTGCCTTGAAAGGGGGATCCGTATCCGTGGTCCCCAACTTTGAGGAGGCATCCGGTGAGGCGCTCGCCGCCTTCTTTCTGGCGTCTTCGGTTCCCAAGATGGGGTCCAAGAGCGCCCTGGGATCCGTGCATGGTCCCCCCCGTCAGATCCTCTCAAAACGGGTCGCGCACTTGAGCTCCTGCTGAAACTTCGGCCGGTTCCTGACAAATTGAATCACGGTGGCTTGCCGCGTCACTGCAGCGTATCGCGTTGTGTCATGCTAAGCGCAACGAGTCAAAACAGCTTCGAGCTCCAGGCTGGTGGAAGGTTGGGTCCTCAGCTGAACCCATGGTCATCAGACCACATCCACAGTATGATTCACAACGTTTCAAACAAAGTGGCTGCCGCAAAGGTGAACATCCGAGCCGTAGTGGCCTCGATGTGGAGCCACATGCTGCTTTGTTTCAGATGTGATGCCACATATAAGGCAAGGGCCCTCATGAAGACGTTTGGGTTCAATGTGATGCGAACTTGTCCCTGAATGGCAACAGCCTGCAACGCAGGATTCGATGTGCCAGAACAGTGGAAATTTGTGTAGAAGCGCAACACGGCACAACCACTCCGCCCACCAACCAAAGAAAGAGCACCAAGCTTCCAACAGAAGATTTTCCATGGACATCTGAACACAAGACAACGTTGGTTTGCATGCTTTTGCTCCTTCAAAGCACGGATTTAACATGAACTGTGACTGCACCATATTAAACTACAGTACGTTCGAAAACCCTTTCTCACCTTGAAGCGGGTGCGGAGGAGGGGGAATTTGGATGATCAAGTTCAGTGAGTCAATCTGGCAATGTTCACAACGTTCAGAGCAGCATTTGCACAAAACATCTGACCGCCAGCCACATGTGGAAAACAAAAACTGCTCACAGTCGAGGCCAGGGTGCTTCACGGCACAAGCGACTGAATGAGGAATGACACTGCAACACGCTGTTTGTGACTTGCAGTCAGGCCATCGTTAGTTTCGAGCTGTCCTGGGTCAAGTACTTGGACAGCGGCATCCGCGAACTGTCAGGAACGCCCATCGGAAAGGATGGATAAACCTGCTCGCACATCGGGATTGAAACGCCTTGCAAGGAAGTCCTAGAAGCATGCTGCATGATGCGCACCACGATGTTGGCGTCTTGAGCCTCCGACATAGGTGTCGCACAGCTCTCTCCTGACAGGCAACGGAATAGGTATCTGTGTAGGATTGTCAACTTCGAAGCTTGCTCTCTCCTTCTGCAGCTTGAACTGCACTCTTCGTTTTCCTATGACTACAGTCAGAGTGCCGTTCCCTCGCTGTTTCCACCACAGCCGTATGGCTGCCAATGGCCCGTGTTCGGAAGGGGATGATGCAATTCCTCCTAACCTTACTATCAAGTAGCGTGCATACGAAGCAGACTTGATGGGCCTCAAGAAGATCTGAAGCATGTGACCGGATCTGCCCGACCTGATCTGCAGATGAAGAGGTTTGTGTGTTTGGAA